>JANRMT010062809.1:20613988-20628344 GCA_026402145.1 Polypterus bichir lapradei
TGGAGAGAGAGAGAGAGATAAAGATACAGAAATACATATAGACATAGATATAGCTATAGATACAGACATAGTTATAGATATAGATGTAGATATTTATAGATAGAGACCCATATATAATAAGTTCCTAAACTAAAGCAAGAACAGTACCTGGGGCAGAAAGAAAAAATGCCCTGATGGTCAAATTCTGACAAGCAAGAGTAAAGCTTCTTTGGGAGCTCTGTTCAGAGTGAGGCAAGGTTTACTAGTGATGCCATCCTTTGGGCATCATCCATTTTTATGGTGGCTATTCCCGAATGGGGCAGAGTGCGGGGTGTGCTAGGCAACCTCTTTGGACCTCGGATCTGGGGTAAAACAGGAGATATCAATAGCAATAGCTCATTAGAGCCAGGAAGGTGGTCCGTAGGTGCACATGCATGATTATCTCTCTCTCACTCTCTCTTTATATATATATATACACAATGCAGAGGAATATCCTTTAAACAGTCTTCAGACAGCAGAGCTTGCAGAACAGATCTTCAGAATGTGGAATATACACTTATGAGAAAAGTGAGGTGAAGTAACATAAGAACTGGGCAACAAGTTGACAATTTCTGTTAGATGCTGTGAAATCCTGGGTGGGGACCACTAGCCCTTGCTCCCCAGGCATAGCTTTGAAAAGGACATTACGAGGTGCTAGAATAGGGTGAATAGAATAGTTAAAAGGATCCATACTTACCGTAAAAATTTCCATGTATTAGGAGTTAACTCTTCGGTGTATTACATTGCTTGGCAACAATCTTTTGGCTCATCAATGATTTTTAGTCAGCCTTTACGGGAACAAATTTTCATCTCTCACATCACTGCCGATTTGGCCCAGCCCAAGACATGTTTTAACGTCTCTTTGTTGTATTTGAGAATGGGTCTGTTTATGACAGTGAAGTATTTCAATATTTTTAAGAGAGCTAAAGCAGCTGTCAAAATTGGTTTAGGAAAAATTCATATAACTTAGGCATGCAACTAGAGAATAAGTAGAAGTTGTTAAAACAGGAAAAAAAAATAATACTGTTAAAAATATATAAGGAGCAAACATGGTATTAAGCTCAAACTTCTAATACTGGGCAGAGTGCAGTTAAAGAATATAGCCTAGGTCAAAAAAGTGTAATCCAAAGACATTGGAAGGATTCAAAGGACTAAGTCACAATGAAGGTCAGGGACCTTTTTAAATGCACAAGAACTAAGGCAAAAGGGCTTCAGCTAACTACTTGGTTATTATTGATGAAAATAAGTGGTGTGGCCAGAGACCAAGTGGGCTTAACAGGCAATACATGCCCTAAAGCAAAATGTATGTTGTGCACAAGCTGATGGAGGTAGCAAGAGCATGACTAATGTTATTTAGCCTTTAAATTTGCTGATTATTTATGCCTTAAAAAGGGTTCTAGTAGCTTAGCTTTGTTTCATGACCATCACTTTTGTTTTATCTTGAAAAGCCACACTTACAAGGTAGCGTATTGAAAAGCATTAGGTTTAAAGCTAAATCAAAAATTGTTAGAACTACAGAAGAAAATAAATCTCCTCCCTGAGCTGCCTGACATGATGGGGGTAATTTAAGCAAAGATTGTTGAGAATGGAAGAATTAATATGCGCATAGAGATAGTGAACAAGGTCTCTTTTTTTTAGTCTGACTAGCATATTTCTGCAAAACACTTTCACTTACTGTATTTACCTCTGCTATGCTTTCATTCAGGACTCTGTCTTTCCAATAGAAACATATGCTGCTGATTTCTTTTCAGCCATCTGGTTGACGGGAGGTATAAAGCATTACCAAAGTTAAAAACACTTGGAATGGCATCTGGTTTATATATAAACGATCAACGTGAACCTGGCACATTAAATGGATGGTTTGTGTAAAATCGTGTAGCACTTGTTAGAACAGTCTGGTGGATGTGGATTGCTTGAAGGGACAATTAGGATACCAGAATCATCCTAGTAGTAGCTAGGAAATTTATCAGAAGGCACATTAAAATTTAAAAAAAGAAATATTAATATGCCTGAAAAGTGCTGCTGAAGCATCAAGACTTTTTGAAGACAAATAACAACATGTGATGATGAAAGCCTTATAAACAAGCCTACAAGATATTATTTGTTCACCTGTTTCTCTGTGGACAGACATGGGTGTGTTGCTTAAAACAAATCAGTTACACTCATTTGCATAGAACTTAAGATGATCTCTCATTTTCTGAACGCACGTGTTTCATTTCAGCATCAAAACAAATTGCAGCCTTCCCAGCAGCAAGTCAGGAAAAAATGTCTGAGAAGATTCCATGGCACATCCTCTTTCACTCGTACCAGGCCATTCGCATGCTAACATGACCAAGTCCAATCTATCATGTAGCCATGGCTGAATGATGTCACAGCGTCATTGTGATCACGGATCCATGGAACAATATATGAATATTGACCACTTTGCACGGAGAAAGATCTCCATAGGAAAGTAAATAAAAAGAAAATATTCAGGGAAAGTAGCAAAGAGAGCAAGCTGAAATCAGAGTCAAAGAGCAAGAAAGGGTCAGATCATTAATGTGCTTGTTTTAATTGCCCCAACTAATCTCTTATCTTGCAAGAAGCAGACCACCACCACCTATCATAAGCAGGGAATGATGAAAAAATTCATTGCGTAATCAAGCATAGTGCCCATAAGCAATATTGCTGCAGCCTTACATACATTTTCATAAAATGACAACAACAGAGTACAAAATAATGATGAAAAATGTAAAGAGCCATGAAAACAAATGTAAATGTTCTAAAAATTAAACAAACTACACTCCAGGATGCCAAAGGCCAGATGCATGGCAGGAAATGTTCTAATAAACCATTGCAACGTGCTAAACAAGACAGACGAATGAAAAAAACATAATGTAACAGTCAGCTGGATAAAGTACGTGATATAAAGAGTGTCCCATGTAAGACATCAGAGTGTTTTGTTGTCTGTGTCGTCTCCCTTTGTTTTCTGTCATCAGAGGGTGTGTGGATGAGTCACACAAGACCAAACAGATCATGCTAATACTCATACAGCCTGCCAAAAGCCCTGAGTACAGATAAAGTTACATATTGGAATATCCCTTTTAAAACACTTCAAATATGTTTACACAGTTTGTGATGCCTTACTCGGCAGCATAGGCGGTAAGGAGGTGGGACCCTTCTGTAAGTATTGTAGATACAGTATATCAACACCTAATTCTAAATAGAAACCAACATGAATTCTTGTTTAGCCCTGCAGATTTTTCAGTCACTTTTCTTTCTGTAGAAATGCTGAAGTACTAGGGTGTTGTACCGTGTTAGCCAGAATGGATGTAGTGAGAAGACAAGCAAAATGATACCTTCCTTCCATCCATCCATCCATCATCCAACCCATTATATCCTAACCACAGGGTCACGTGGGTCCGCTTTAGCCAATCCCAGCCAACACAGGGCGCAAGGCAGGAAACAAGCCCACCGCAATGACACCTTTTATTGGCTAACTAAAAAGATTACAATATGCAAGCTTTCGAGGCAACTCAGGCCCCTTCTTCAGGCAAGAAGAAATGCTGAAAAGTTTATGGTTGTGATTTCATTCAAGATAAGGGAAATATCCATGGCGTAGGCGTAAGTGCATTTGCTCAGAAATTAACTAAATATGATGATCTTCCATTTTCTGAACCATGTTTCATTATAGCTTCAAAACAAATCAGAGCTTACCAGACAATAATGCCTGTCAAGATACCAGTCCATTATAGGGCACACTCTGGCACATCCACTTTTACGCTTATCAGGCCAATTGACATACCTTGCCCGTCCTTTGAACATGGCAGAAAACTAGAGAACTTAAGCAGTAACGAAGAGAACCTGCAAACTCAAACCAACACTGGCTGCGTTCGGATTCAAGCCAAGGTCCTCAGGTTTGTAATGTCTGCAGTATTGACTACTGTGTTACCGAGGCCTTCATCAGCAGTACATGATATACAAATATGTGCACATTCAGATTTTTACATTTGTAAAACTGTGACTGAAGAAACAGATGTTTTGACAAGTTTCTGATAAATATTCATTACTTTAGATGGCTTTTGGCAGAAATGTGTTATATTTTCCATTGATGTGGTGCATTACAACATATTGTAATATTTTATGTCTTTCTGAATAGTATTTTTAGTTTAATGTAACCTTTTATTCTGAGAGAAATGACAAATAACATGCTTTGTAAAAAAAAAAAAAAGTTACCACATAAATATTATTTGCTTTGTGTATTCTGAAAACTACATTTTATTTTGCAGTAACTGGTATGTCCATTGGGGTATTCAAAAGTTATGATTTTGATAATATACTTTGTCAGTGCCACATGGGTTGGATGGGCATCCCAACCAGAAAAAGAGATGGTTCCTTACCCAAACAAGAGGCTCCAAGTACGCAGATGAGCATCCCGACCAGGAGAGATGAAGGAGTCAGATCCAGAAAAGATGGCTAAAAAGGGATTGACGGATAGTTGTAAAAGACGTCTCAGGAGATATGTTATTTCCCCAGGACACGAGATGGCAGCAGCCCCCAATATCAGTGCCCAATTGGGAACTAGTAGGGAATGCTGGGAGATGCAGTCCAACAACACAGCCCTGCTTGGGCCTATTGATGCCACAAGCGGCTCTGTCTGGAGATGCGCTCCCCAATATATGTGACTTCCATATGACTTGGAAGTACTTCTATTGGGCAGTGGCCCTGGCGCCGGAAGTACTCCCGGGTTTTTAATCCAGTCAGATCTGGGAGAATGGAAAGCAACACTTGGCTGGAGGAGGGCAGGGTGGTGGTGAAAGGAGAGGAGAATTGAGTTGTGAGGAGATTGTGAAAGGGATTACTTGAACCTGTGCTTTTGTGCTACTTTTGAGGTATTTTGGTTAATAAATCACTCTTTATTTGAACCTGGGATTTTTTGTGTGATTGTGTTGGGGGTTTGGGGCTTACTGACAGTCCCGGTTTCATTATAACTTAATACATTAACTTTCATAAAAAGGAAATATTTAAATTGTTCTATATTTTTTTAGAGAAGAATCTTCATTTTTTTGCCAAATGTTCACATGGTAGGTATTTTGTATATTTAAAATAGGCACTTCTTGAATACACTCCATCAGGTCAGGTCAAGTGCGCACCCACCACATGACAAAACAGCTCAGGATCCTGGTTGGCAACCTCCTAGGCTGTCACGCAGTCCAATCCCACCCTCCGGAAATGACCCTCTATCTGCCACAGCCAGGTGTTACATGGGCATCCCTTTGGCCTAGTCCAGCCACTCAGGTCCTCAACAATGAGGATCCTGTGAGCCAGATCACCCTTGGGGAACTGATGCTCCCTCACAATGCAGATAATGTGCCTCATTCAGGACTCCGTGAGCATCCACTCATTTGACAGAAAGTCAAACCAACAGTACCCAAGGATTCTCTGAAAAGACACAGTACAAAAGGAGTCCAGTCTTCGTCTCAGGTCACTGGATAGTGTCTATGTCTCACAGCTATGTAACAAAACATGAAGTACAAGGACTCTAAAGCCTTGGACCTTTTGCGTAGATATCAGGAGCTCAGGAGATTTCCAGCGACCGCATGACCCCCCCCATGCTCTCCCAATCCATCTACTGACTTCATAGGAAGAGTCACCAGAGACATGAATGTCGCTGCCGAGGTAAGTAAACCTCTCGAAGAGGTTTACACTCCCTCTACGGACAGACACACTGTAAATGGATGTGCCCAAGAGGTCATTGAAGGCCTGGATCTTGGTTTTTATCCAGGACACTCGCAAGCCTAGAAACTCATACCCCTTGCTCAGTCTCTCGAGCACTGTCAGCAAAGTCAACATCAGTGAATCTTTCTTTGCCAACAGATGCCCCACAGCTGCTGGACCTCACAACCTTGCCCAGCACCCAGTCTATGCAAGCATTTAACAGAGTAGGAACAAGAACACACCCCTGACAAACCCCCAAACTACTCTACTCTACACAACACTCAAAGTACCAGTGTGCAGGTTGGCCATGATATTCAGTAACCTTGAGGGGATCCCGCGAAGTCTCAGGATGTCCCACAGGGCAGCTCGATCAACTGAGTTGAACGCTTTATGAAAATTGACAAAGGCAGCAAAGAAATTCTGCCAAAATACGAGTTTGTGTTCCCTGACAAACCTCAGTGTCAGAATGCGATCGATGGCAGACTTCTTGGGCATAAAACCAGACTGCTCCAGTCACTGGTAAGTGAGCAAGTGATCACAGATCCTATTGAGATTGACCCTAGCAAGGACCTTACTTGGAACCAAGAGCCGTGTTATTCCCCTGTAGTTGCCGCAATCACCCTTCCCTTTCCAGATAGGGATAGCAAGTCTCATTTTATAGTCAGTTGGGATGATGCCAGTCTCCCAAATGGAAGCAAAGATTGCTTGCAATGCCAGGAGGACAGCCTTACCACCAGCCTGGAGAGGTTCACCCCAGATACCATAGATCCCTGCAGCCTTCCCTACCCTCCGCTGGTTCACCACCTGTGCAATCTCAGTGAAACTGGGTGGTACACAACTAATTGGAGGATCAGCCTCAAGGACCGTGGACCCAGAGATATCCAATGTCCTAGCCGGAGGATCAGCTTTAAACAGCTGCTCAAAGTAACCAGCCCAGCGGATCACAACTGCAGTGTCATCGGTAAGGATGTTCCATCGACCGCTCTGTCCATCAGGCATCAAATATTTGTTTTGCATCCTTATTTTGTTTCTAATGTTGATTGCAAAGCACGATATAAGACCAACAGATATTCTGATGTCATGATGTACTGCACATTAAATCCTATAGGCTGAACGTCACTTTAGGTGTTTTTGATTGGGCAACTGATCATCACAACAACCGTCTTGGCTCACCATTATACTAGCAGAACACGTGGCTGCAATTTGTAACTGTCATAAGCTCAGAATTTCTAAGAAAAATTCTCTAGCTGGGATCTTGGGAAGAAAAATTTGCAATGATGTTTAGAAAAGAAATGCATTGTCAACTATTTCTCTTTCAACAAATATTCAGTGATAATTATTTGCACATAATTACTAGATTCACAGTTTCTTATATTCTTTGAGTGCTGAAACTGTTATCACATGCATTTTTAAATGATCTTCTATAACATACATAATAAATATGATTTAGAAGTGAAATTGTTTAAATTATTGTTATTGAGTATTTTGTATGCTTGTTTACTCCTAGTAATTTGTAAGACTGGGGTAAATTAGAGTTGTTGACTTTTTTCTTTAATTCGATTATGGCCAGGTAAAGTGACTTGCTCATGTCCACACAAAAAGTCTGAGGCAGAGACTAAACAGGCAGCCTTGTTGGTTTAAATTCTAACCTTAGAACATACAGCTAAGGAATTTGTAACATTGATGCCAGCTGCAATTTTAAAACGGGGTCTTCAACTAGAACACAGTTGGATGATATTTAAGGGACAGGCAGTCCCTGGGTTACAAATGAGATTTGTTCCTAAGTCTGTCCTTAAGTCACATTTGCAGGTAAGTGAGAACAGATACATATGGGTCAGTTAGTCAAATGTTTGTCTTAGTAAATGGTGTACATTTTACCTTGCTGTGCATACACATTCAACACAGTGTTAACTGCAACGTGATGTGACTTAAAATGGCTCCTTCCTTGGGCTGACAAACCACTGAAGCTGTGTCATTTTTTTCATGATTGTCACTAAGTACTATAGTGGGTATGTTTGTTATCAGGTAACAGTGGAAGACTTATGGTGTGCGTGATATAAATTTCTCAGCCCCAGTCCTGGTATGTGTACCCTCATATTGACAACCACATGCCACCAGAAATTTTTAATCATGCCTCCAGTTGCCCACCTGTGTGCATTAAGTGTGCATGCACTAGACAAGAAAACACGTACCCAATGGAGTAA
Organism: Polypterus bichir lapradei; assembly: GCA_026402145.1. Classification (NCBI taxonomy): domain Eukaryota; kingdom Metazoa; phylum Chordata; class Cladistia; order Polypteriformes; family Polypteridae; genus Polypterus; species Polypterus bichir. Next base: position 20,621,908 of record JANRMT010062809.1, read on the forward strand.
CAGCTACCCACCCCTACACAATCCAAACTTAAAAGTACACTGCAATAGCCAAATGTGCATACATTCATAGGGAGAAATCACCCAGAATCTGCACAAAGATTAAAGTTTGTGCAGGCAGAAATGGTAAATATCTGATCATACAATGCGTGAAAGCAAAGAAAAACTCCAGGGAGAATCTGCAACCTCACAGTGTCACCCCCTAAATGCTTGAACTATAAATAGAGCAAGTGCACCTGCCTGTGCTTGAATATAAACATGCGTTTCTCAAGTTTGTAATAGAATAGAATAGGCTTTAGGGCAGTCCGCTCATAAGTACGAGTTGTCTGTAAGTCGGACATTCTTAACCCTAAGATCACTGGTTATAAATGTTGAGGATGACTTTCTACCCAGGAGGAGACCTCAATGGATAGAGTACAAGAATTGAGGAGTAACCTGCTCCTTACTCTCTGTCCCAGTGGGGATGCCTAGATAGTGGGTAGACGAGGGACAAATGCATATTTTGAACAGTTCAACCCCCCCAGAGATGGCAGTTCTTCCCACCTGGAACCCAGCATAGTCACCTGGGAACTGTAGTACAGAAAGGCAACCCTTTCAGGGTCCTTGGGTATCGCAGGAGGGTGCTGTGAAGAATGGACCTCCCTATTTTGGGGAGCTTCCATATGACCCAGAAATGCTTCCAGCATGCAATGCCATGACACCAGATGTGTTCCTGGGTCCAACATAAAAGGAGGCATCTTGTCTCATTCGGCAAGTCAGAGTTAGGAAGAAGTTGGATGATGCTCACGGAGTATACACAAATGAAGTTGGAGATGCTTTATTTGGTATTTGTATGGTGGTGAACTGATATGTTATTGTGATAAGGTAGTGTTACCCAAAAATTACACTTTTATTATATCTTGAACTGGTGTGCGACTGAGTTGTGTCTGTTGCATGGGTTCTGTGCGCCCCCTCCTCCCAGTGGCCACACTGTATACCTCACAAAAATGTTACAAAATGTTTCTTCACACAACAAACATTTGTAACCAATAACGGCGCAATGCTCAATAACGTGCAGTGAATACACTTGACTTGAGCATTCCTAGTTTTTATATTCTTTCTCTGTACGTTTAGCATTCATTTGCTCAGAGGCTGATGACCTTGCTGCTTCCTGAGCAGCTCTTCTTATCTCCACCCTAGCGGCCGGCTTCTTCTTTTCTTTCGTCGGGCATCTTTTTGTGTTAAAACACAAGTCAGTGTTTGTGTTGCAATTGCTTAGTACATTTTCTTTAATTTTTCACTTAAGCTGACACTTAAGTCTTCAATCTGCTTTAAGAATGATTTAAGATATGAAGAGGTAGGGGAAGTGATGACGAAGATGGTAGGGAATGAGAACAGCGCCCTTAGCATGCACCGCACGGTTACCCTGCTGGCCGCTGCCAAGAGTTGATTCTACAATAAAATAAAATTTACCTTGGAGGTAAATCATCACCCTGAAAGCGGATAGTAGACGTCACGTAGTATATGTGTACCAAATTTCAGGTCAATAGGTCAAACGGTTTGCGAGCTACAGGTGATTTAAAATCCTGGACAGACAAATGAACAGCCACGGTAGCGTATTATATATAAAGATAAGTTACCAGGTAGTGATAAACAGTAGCACTCTAAATTTAATTTGTAGATATAAAGTGAATTTAGATTTACAATATACTGTAAGGTGGCCTAAATAATTATCATCTCCAGACAGAGTAGCAGCTTCAGCGACAGACTGCTGTCACTGTCCTGCTCCACTGACAGACTGAGAAGATCGTTCCTCCCCCACACTATGCGACTCTTCAATTCCAACCCTGTGGGTAGTAAATGTTAACATTATACAAAGTTATTATATGTTTTACCTGCATTTTTATCACTCTTTAATTTAATATTTTTTTTTTCAGTATGCTGCTACTGGAGTATGTGAATTTCCCCTTGGGATTAATAAAATATCTATCTATCTATCTATCTATCTATCTATCTATCTATCTATCTATCTATCTATCTAAATGGCCCATGTATGTCCACTATTAGGCGAACTGGTGACAAACTGAGTGTGTCTTGTTGTGGAGTAACATCCAGTCCGTAGCTCTTTCCTGAATTTTCCTTAAGGATGCCACCCCCTGATCCTGCACTACACCGAAGAGCTGTCTTAATAGACTATCCTGGCATCAGTTAGAAATTCTAAAGCAGAGCAGTGGACCAGAGGAGCTACTATAATAAAGTTCTCAGTTAGCAAAGTCTTGCTATGTCTATATTTTATTAAAACTTTATTCTATCCCAGTCTTTCAAAAGACATATGATTAATATCCTTATTAATCACAATGCCTCGTTCTATTACTCTTCCCAGATATAATGATTTAATGACCATTGTCACACATGCCTCTACTCTCTCAAAACGCATTAACCCATGTAACACCACATATAACTGATTTTGTATTTACAGTCTTACAGAAACCAAATACAATTTACCAGAAGTATCTATAGCACCAGACCAGGAGTTTAGCTCCACTTGAAAAATATTCTTTATGCTACCCAAAATGTTTTCAAAAGACCAGCCTTGGAGACAATTATACATTTTCAGAGCACAACTGTAAAGCATATGCGTTTCTTAAAAAAAAAAAAATCACTAACAGAAGTTGCCAATTTGACATTCTTCAATCAGTCTAGCACTTTAATTTCTGCTTGAAAATCATCACCCCCCCTTCAGTTTTAGGTGCAAATCCAGCTTCTCAAATGTCAAAGTTTAAAAACGTGTTGATAAACTGTGCTCCTCGCTTTCTCCACGATCATATTACTATTCAGAGGCTGATTTCCCATCTTCAAAATAAAGCCAGAGTCAAGACAGAGGTGCATATGGTAGATGGAAATAATTAAATTTGAGTAAAGTTAAATAAGCACCACCAGACAGGCTAAGGGACCATGCCCAATATTATGTTTCAATTCATGTTATTTCACACTTCTGTTATAAGCTCTAGGTGCGGCATATTTACAATGCAAAAATACCTTTCTTTATATGACAATTCTGCAATTAATTACTGCCGCATTTTTAAAAGTGCCAAAGACTCCCTCTCTGCCTGGTCCTGCATGCCTCTTTCCTTCCATTCTAAACTAGTTATTATTAAAATGGACATTGCTGCTCAGTTCAGTTTTGTTAGCACTATGTTCCCCCTGCCTCTACACAAATAACATTTGCAAAATGTTTAATCTCTCCTGTCTCCTCTCCCATGGAATCCCATGACCCTCATACATTGTGTCCGAACGTGTGACAGCTCTGATGGCTGGGTAGACTTAACTGATCTGGTTGTTCACTTCTGGGATCTGTTTGGGGTTGAATAGAACCTCCTTGAAGCCCACTGTCCTGACTTTCAATCAAATCTGATATGTCTTACCCCAGATATCTTCTGTGCATTGTTTACCTGGGGATGAGATTGCAGAAAGATGCACTATGGGAAGAAAGAAAGCCAGCAGAGGCAGGGGGGTGATCAGGGCAAAGTTCTACTGGGAAACCTTTGCCCCCTAGTATTCATGTGGAAGTTACTTTCAACACATACCACATACCTAAAGATTGTTACATGTACATCCCTTCATGAAAACCGGTATAAACTTGATGTCAGTGGCCTCTTTCAGCAGAATATTACACCCTGTCACACTACAAAAGTTGCTCAGGAGTGATTTGAGGAATATACAGTAACAAAGAGTTCAAAGTGTTGACTTGGCCTCCAAATTCCACAGATCTTAATCTGTGGCATGTTGTGGAAGAACAAGTCTAAGGATCTGTTGCTAACATCTTGGTGTTAGATACCACAGGACACCCTCAAAAGATCTGTGGAGTCCATGTCTGAACTGTTTTGGTGGTACAAGAGGAACTTACACAATACTAGGCTGGTGGGTTTAATGTTGAGGCTGATCTGATTTTATAGCCAGATTGCTGGCTCACGAACAGTGATGTCAGGGTAACCCCACCTCCAGCAGAAGCAGAACATTTAAAGGGAACATAATTACGGAATTACAGATGAAATTTTGCAGAAATAGCATAAAGACATGGAAAATAATAAGTTAAAATGAACAAAAACAATAATAAAACATGCACCACACATGAAATTCCACTGATACATAAGTTCTTGTATCGCACCCCCATAAACATATTGTTATACGGGCCTTTCTAATGATCCCCTTTGTTTTTTTTGTTCTTCTAAAGCCATAGGTGTGATTTTACATGTATACTGGGAATGTCCTAAAGTTTTAGTCTTTTGGTGAGCTGTGTTCCTTTCTTCGATCTTCCCCTGAGATGTTCCTTTTACTCCTCAAGACTTCTTTTTTTGTTCTTTCTATTTTTTGCCTAATCTAAGTAGAGATTGTTCTCTTTGGTCACATTTGCCGTAAAGTTAGCCCTGGCTTTGCATTAGAAGTCTTTTGACTGTCTACTCTACATTTTTTGAAAATAGTCTTACTTTAGCTTTAGGCTACTTGAGCTATATTATGCAAGAATTAATGGTATGGCGAGCTCCGTTACCTCTAATTACCAGTCCTGTGCGTCACTTGTTTGAAGTTGCTTGGATGGGTTTGGGGACTTGATGTCTACATAGGGTTTTGTGTATGTGTGTGTGTGTATGCTGGTGTGTGTGTGTGTGTGTAGCTGCACTTTCCATCCTCTGAGTTCATCTCCTACTTCTTGGGGTTGTGGGGTGGGTGGTGAATGGGTGTCATGGTTTTGGTGTTCTTATGTAATGATGTTTTATAGTTTGGTGTTTAATTTGCACTAATCTGTATTTGAATATTTATTTAATATTTGATCACAATAAAATACAAAAATATCATGCATTAACCCAGACTACTTCTAACATAATATTTTTCAACTTGACTGATTATGTTAGAAACCAGGGACTCCAAGAAGGCTGGGTACTCTGAACTGTCGTTCGGCGCATAAGCGCAAACAACAGTCAGAGTCCTTCTCCCAACTTGAAGGTGCAGGGAAGCAACCCCCTCGTCCAACGGATAGAACCCCATAAGCAAGCCCACCCCTGCCCGACGCCTTTCACCCACAGCAACTCCAGAGTGGAGCAAAGTCTAGTCTCTCTCAAGAGGAATGTTTCCAGAGCCCAGACTGTGCGTAGAGGTGAGCCTGACTATATCTAGCCAGTACCTCTCAACCTCTCGCACCAGTTCAGACTCCTTCCCCACCAGAGAGATAACATTCCATGTCTCAAGAGCCAGTTTCAGCTACCGAGGGTAGGAACACCAGAGTTCCCACCTTCGGCCACCACCCATATCACATTGCACCCGACCCCTATGGCCTCTCTTGCAGTTGGTGGGCCTACAAGAGAGTGGAACCATGTTGCTCCTTTGGGCTGAGCCTGGCTGGGCCCCGTGGACAAAGGTCCAGCCACCAGGCGCTAGCCAGTGAGCCCCTCCCCTGGGCCTGGCTCCAGGGTGGGGCCCCGGGTACCCTTTCCCAGGCAAGGGAAACTCCGATCCTTGATTTAAATCCATGTGGGGTCTCAGGATCGAGTTAGTCTGGATCTTCACCTCAGACCTGTTTGCCTCGGGAAGCCTTACCAGGAGCATGTACCTCCCGACAACATAGCTCCGAGGATCACTAGACCGGGCAAGCCCTTCTGCCAAAGCAAGGCCTCAATCCAAGGGCCAAGGTCTTGTTTTCTAGTTTAGGAACTTAATCAAAGTAATAAAAGGCACAAAGAACCTCTGTAGCACAAAAGAAGGAGCATCTTATCAACAGTCAATCACCATGATGGTTACAATTATTGAGAAGCCATACAAATTAATTTACTAGCAGTTCTTAAAAAAACATGCATTGTCAACTCTTCAGTCTTGTCTTATTTGCTGACACTGAATGGAAGTCTTAAGTGCTGGTAAATAGGACATTCCTGAATTATGAGGGTGTGTAGCCTCCCACTGTTTTATTTATCCTGGGAATTTTAGTATCTTGTGAGCACAAAGTACATTCTTGAAAGTAACCATGAATTAGCCCTGTCAGGTAGGTGAGGATTAAGTCAATTACACCCTCAAAAAATAAATTGAGAAAAGCTTTAAAGGTAAATGGAAATTAAAGCAGTGATTACATGAGTTCTTCTTTAGACTGGGGTAATTTAATGATATTCACTAAGTCGATGAATCAATTGATTTTTACTTTACTTTGCATCATTCAAAAAACACAAACATAAAGGATACATACAATATGGCAAACATTAAGCTTTTTATCCCTACATTTGGGGCAAAGGCATCTAAAATGACTTGCTCAAAAACAAAAACAAATGAGCCAGAGGTAGGATTTAAATCTATGAAGTCAGTGTTGGATCACAAATAACACTAGCATAAATCTATACAAATGAAAATGTCTGCAAACTTTGTTCACCCATTTAGATAGATAGATAGATAGATAGATAGATAGATAGATAGATAGATAG
>JANRMT010062809.1:20628354-20645461 GCA_026402145.1 Polypterus bichir lapradei
TAGATAGATAGATAGATAGATAGATAGATAGATAGATAGATAGATAGCATATGGAACATCATACTGTATACAGAAAGTGAAAAATGTTAATGCAGTACACAGTTTTTAAGGGTTATCTTTTTAAATGACCCTGATCATTTTTATTCTAAAACTTGTTAGACAGCTTTTGTCATAAATATATTCTAAACGCCTGAATTAAATATCATCTAGGGTTTCCCTGCTTTTAGGATCATATTACAGAGATATGGTTTGTACCCGATATGTATATCACATTTTTTTTCTTTGTTGACATTCAGAAGAAAGTTCTTTTTGTATATTAAAAGCAAAATATTTACTTTGAATCATCTATTTGTCACTAGGGTTCTGACTATCCTGTCATTATTCAAGTATTCTCTATTGCAGTAGCTGCATACTGAAAAAGGCTCCCAATCTTCATCAGTGTGAGCAATAACCATCTAACTTATGATGTTGTTATAATGTGCAACATATTAAAAAATGAAACAGAATAGTACAATTGATTAATATCTGTATTTGAAATGGTAAATTGTATTATCTAAATAAACAGGTGCTGGCCCCTTGCCAGGGAAAGAACAAGAAGACATCCTGAACAAACAGGTTTTTCCGTTTAACTGGTATTCCACCTGTGTTACAAGCATTTGGAGTGTGCCTTTTATAATAGTAAAAAATTAATATTTTGACAGATTACTCTCCCACCTGTGCTTTGCATATTTGTTGAAGGGAAAGACTCTCGAGGCTAAACATGTCAAGCTCATTCCCCTCACCATGAACCAGGATTTTGCATCCTGTCTCAAATGCATACTGATGCCATTTTTTACATTTATTATCACTTATTATATAAGTAAGGTTGGATTTTTTGAGCTTTTCCATTTTTTATAAGTGACTTTTTATTAATGAACAAAAAATAAAATTCTTGCCTAATTTTTCCCTGCCTTTCTTCTAATTTGTTGTTCAAGGATCACTAATTGTTTTAAATTTGAATTGATCAACATCTTTATGAAATTACAAGTCAGACATTTCACAAGGTACTGTGTTCCCCTTGACATTCTAATAAGTCTAATAGTCTAGTAATGTCTAATATTATAGTAATGTCAGCACATCTGTGCTGCTTTGTATTGCCAGGCATCTCCTAATCTCTCCTCTAGATGGCTGTAAAATTCCATTATATGAATAACATTGCAACTTTTCTTGAAAAGTTAGCGTGCATAAAAATATTTAAAATTAAGAATATCTGATGTCTGGGTGTGTAACCCACAGCATAATATATCTCATATATAATTTTATTTCCAATGGCACAGACTTGGTTCAGTCAGTATTCAGATTCCCGTTGTTGCTCTTTTCATTTCTATCTTTTAAGAATGCCACTCATTACTTTTAGATGCTAGCCAGCTTCTAAACAGTAGAGTCCCTGACATAAATAATCTAAAACAATGGTTTCTCTCTGAAGAAAACGTTGACTCGTTCTTTGTCTTCTGTAGAACCCCTGGCTATTTCTTTACAAGGCAACTGATACGATACATAGGGTTAGAAGTCTATGTTATTCTAATAGTCAAGTCATGCATAATAATTTCAGGGTTTTGTTACTTTCTGTGTTTATATTTATAATTTACTAGCTGTGTAAGCACGTGCTGTAAAAAGCCTGGGGTCCTACAAAATATTGAAATCGTCAAAAAAATATGAAATGTAGAGATGTCAGGTAATTGAAAGGAGCTACTCTGGGCATCTCTCTTCTAGGAGGATTCATTTTGCCAATGTGCTTGCATTGCTTGTGTATTAGCAGCGGGAGGAAAAGTAAAAGGGATACCGTTTTGCTGATGTTAGTGGCTAAGTGACTTTGTCTTTCTTCTGAGGTCTTCTGAGAACCATCATTCTTGATGGTTGGTGGAGCACCAAAATGGCATTGCGCAAGAAATTTGCTTTACAAAGCCCATACTTGAAAGAAAATCAATTTGTTTTGCTGATATGCTGGCCTCGCTTGTATTATTAGCAGCTAAGCGAGTTTTCTGTTTACTCGGCGGAACCCTTACCCCGACTCCACCTCACTTCCGAACCAAACAGACACACACACACACTTCCAGTAGATGTTTATATATAACATGTCTACTTGTGTTTATGATCATTTAAATGATATTTTTATCACTATTTATCAGTGTTTTCACCATCATCATTTGGGTTTTCTGTTTTGTTAATGAGCACAGCCATTCATTGAAGTAGCATCAGTAGCAGTGCTCCCATTGCCATCCCCCATTTTAATGGCAGTCGTAATTCAAGACATTAGAGGCATGCTGGTGTTTAAAATGGTGATGTGATACATTCAGCATCTAAAATTATGAATAAATCTATCAAATTTCAGCTTGAGTTAGTGTCTTTCTTTGTCACACATGTGCATCAGAAGAACTCCTTCAGGGCTCATTCAATGTATGCGATACCTCACCAGAGCGAGAAGGGGTACTTCCATTAAAAGTGTCATTTTTTTGCTCCTCCATAGCAGTGAGAACACAACCTTAAGGACAACTAACTCTGTCCCTTCCGGTCTGAAAGCTATAAGAATGTGAAGCCCCCAAATGTTGGCATCTCATTTTAACCTGGACTTCACCGAGGATGGGTTAGTGTGGACAAACAACCGACAAGGGCAGGATGCTCTACAAGTCTGAATGGTCCCTCTGAAGGTCTTATTTCATGTGCATTTACATAAAAGTGAAACCATGGAGACTGTTGAGAAGTTAGGCAAAGTCCCCTAGATCATTGCATGGCTAAATGTGGTCCTTGAGGGAGATATTCTAGACCCAGAGGCATATCGATAGAATAGGCAAGGCAGGCAATTGCTAAGGTCCCTCAAGGGCATCAGTTTACATAGGTATTCATTGCAATGAAAAATCTGCGGGAATTTCCCTTGAAACTTAGCATCAATATACTATAGCGACACAGTCGGCAACCACCCTATAGTTTGCCTTAATTTCCATTGCGAGAGTATCAGTGTTTGTGATGAACGCTACTTATTTAGTAACATTAAATGTCATCAGAACCAATTGGATTGTTTAGACAATTTGGCTATTTCTGATTCTGATTCAGTTTCTCTAGGACCATCACTGTTGTCAGTGCTTGGCTAAAATCAACATCACCAATTTAGCCACAGGGAAAGTGAGTAACATTGAGATGGGGGGGCGAAGAAGTCCTGACTATTCCCAGTGGCGTAGCGTAGTGGGGGCGGCAGGGGCGGCCCGCCCCGGGCGGCACTTTTAGGGGGCGGAAAAGAATTACTGTATATTTTAGTCTTTTAAATTGAAATACGTAAATAAGGGGGCGGCGAAATTTTCCTCCACCCCGGGCGGTTGACACCCACGCTACGCCACTGACTATTCCTATCAATGTTATCTCTGGTGAGAAAAGTATCCACTTTTAAAGTTGTTTAAATGTTACCTGAAATTTACCATTTGCCAGGAGAGGCTTTCAGCCCAAGCTTCATCTTCATTCTTGATGGTTGGTGGAGCACCAAAATGGCATTGCGCAAGAAATTTGCTTTACAAAGCCCATACTTGAAAGAAAATCAAGTTATGATAATTAACTCATTCAAAAGTCACTGGAGCAAAACAGACTGAACAAGGTGAGATTGGGAATGCAAATTGCCCCCAGAAGGAAATTGTCTCCAGATATCAGTTTAAGATAGTTGCCACAGAGGACTGTGCAGGCACCCAGTTTTATTTCCAAGCTGAATAAGTAAATTATGACATCACATGGAGAGCAGACAAGGTTCTGGATGTGTACTTTTATAAATATGAAACTAGGATCAAGGCTGCAGGGAGACCACAGGTTGTAAGAAGGTATTGTATTATGACCCAGAGGCCTCTGGACGTTTTAGAACCTTCCTGACACTCTTTACCAAGGAAACTCCAGTTCACGTTAAGTCTAAAGGTGAGAGATAAATGGAGACAAAGGCTCATTGACAGGAAAAACATGTGGCCAGATAACTGGAGAGTAAAGACAAACAATAGGAAGCAAGTAATTGGAGCGTCTTTGTGGTGGGCTAGCTAACACGGCTCAAAATCATAGGACAAAGTATATGGTGAGGTCTAGTGAGGCAGCAGCCCACTTTGTCTTTGTGTTTTATGATCACCAAGCCCTATTTTTTTCTGGTTGTTATTTTTGTGCTTTTCTTTGCCACTTTATGCTAGTTTGAACCATCCTCTATATGGTGCTTTCTTGCCTTAGTAGCACATGGTAAATATTTAAAATTATGTAACAAATGAGGGCACCTTTGTGGTGTGTCACCGCCTTAATTAATATAAAGTAAAGCACATGTATCAATACTTGTGTTTATTGTCACAAGTAAACCACAGAAGGAAGGAACACACAAAAGAAAAAACAAGAATACAAGGACAAATGATTGGAGCATGTTGTAACGGTTAGTCATGGTGAACAGAGAGCTGAGCCAAAAGTTGAAGCTCTTGATTTACTGATTGATCTACATTCCTACACTCACCTATGGTCACAAGCTGTTGGTAGTGGCCGATACAACTAGATCCCAAATACATGTGGCAGAAATTAGTTTCCTTTTCAGGGTGTCTGGGCTCAGTCTTAGAGGTAGGGTAAGGAGTGGAAATATTTAGAAGGAGCTCAAAGTAGAGCTGCTGGTCCTCCATAGGTTTTTGAGATGGTTCAGTCCTCTGATTAGGATGCTCCCTGGATCCCTCCCTGGAGAGGTGTTTCAGGCATATCCAACCATGAGAAGGCCTCAGGGCAGACCCAGGACATGCTGGAGAGATTAAATGTCTCAGCTTGCCTGGGAATGCCTCGGCATCCCCCTGGAGGAGATGTAGGAGGTGGTAGGGAAAAATGACATCTGGGCATTTTGCTTAAAGTGTTACTCCCACAACTTGGCGGCATGAAAATGAATGGAATGGATGGATGGTCAAATAAATATACTTTACTGGATCTGGCGACTATATTTCTTGAACCACTATCTATTATATGATGTGGCTTGCCCAGTAGACTACTTTACAACTAACACACAAAAGCACTCTCTCTCCTCACTTTCCTTCTTTTTCATTAGGTCTCTCTTTCATGATTGTGACATTTAGCCAAACTCCTCTTCTAACTGTAAACCCTAAGGGGCCACAGGCATAAGGCAGCATTAAAGACACTCTAGGCTGTTGAGCTAATGCCCAAGAGAGAGTCAGGATGACTATTAGGACACTGATATAGAACTTCCCTAGTAGCCTGTAAAGTTCTTATGCCCCTAAGTCTTTAGTAGCCTTAAAACAAAATTATCTTAAAAGGGCAACACGTCTCTATTTTCCCTCACCAGTGGCCTTGTTCATAAAACTTTTTGTGGATTAGAGTATGAAAATATGCATATGGCAAAAAAACAGGAAAATGCATACTCCAAAAAATTAGATTAATAAAACCTGGTGTACACACATTTCTATGCATTTCAAATTTTATAAATCACAAATTATCTTGTAAATATGAATGCACCTCAAACACCTCTCTGAAATGTCCCTATATGGAGCATGCTCATTAACCTCATACACATGCAATCATAATGCTGAAGAACGTCATTGGCTGGTAGAGCAGCCTCTCACCTGATGTACACCAGTAGCATATGGCTGTCCTCTACAATTGGGAGCACAAGATCATGTTCTAGGAGTTTTGGAAAAGTGTAATGGTCCAGCAACTGAGCAGATGGCCCCTATTATCTGGCACGTGTAATTGCGTGATTGCTGTCACAATCAATAATACAGACCGTATGAAACACTGACAGTTCTGGCACTTACCTTACCAACAAGCATGCCATCACGTACAGCACAATCGTGTCTGCCAAAGCAACTTTACCTTAAAATAAATTAATCACAGCCTAACGAAGGCCACCGAGACACAATATTTGTCAGCTACATCTTGGCCCCACAGATGACTTGTGCATTAATGGAATGTCACTGCTTACAGTTAACAAAAGTAGCTTCATCTTTGCTAAGTGCTCTTATTGCAATACAAGTGCAGTCAAATACTCTGGTTATGTTAGGAGAACCAGACACTGCTGCAAATTGCCTTTTATGTTGGCAAAAACATGTTATGTCTTACGTATGTGCAGCCACACCACATAAAATCTGGATGTAGCACTTTGTTGGTCAAGTCAAGGCTTCCAGCACAGCAGGCATAACGGAATGAATCATGGCGGAGATATTCCTGACCTGTCAGCCAGTTCAGTGAGAAGTTACAACAGGCATCTGATATAAACTAATGAAAAAGCAAAAAAGTTCTGCAGTTCAAATACGCAGCATTGGCCATCTTAAAAGAGAATTAAAATACTGTGTGTACATCATGTTCATTACTTTTGAGGTGTAATATGTTTGTTATGTCAATGTGTACTATAATAATGGCTCAGTGATATGAATTATTATGTGCATGAGTCGCTATTTAGCTGGTTTGGCTGCAATTCCCTGCTTGATCAAGGGTGTTGTCATTTACCAGTTTCTATTTTTTTTTCTAAAGTTTATAAGTGTGGGTCAAAGTTGCAGTAAATATACATAAGTTCAAGGAGGCATTTGATTTATTGACAGGCTCCATTGAAAGTCTTCCATTTATTCTAAAGCAGAGTTATGGGGTGGCAGCCTGATAACTTTGGGTGCCAGACAGGAAAAATAAAAACTGGATGCAGTGCCAGTGCATTACATGGGATACTAAAACACACTGGGCATATTCAGATAAGTCCGTTAACGTAACATTGCATGCAGGGAGAAACCAGAGAATATAAAGAAAACCCATGCGAGCAAACAGAAAATATATCACCTGCAGACTCTATACTCAAGAGTGATCAAGTCAGTGGTCAAGAGTCCCAGTTTGTCCAAAATGCTACATATACATGGGTCACAGTTGCCGTAAATATATATAAATATTCCCCTATCAGTTTTTCTCACCACTTTGCATGGGCAGTGACACACACACATTTTTAGCTTTTTTTATGCAAGGACTATGCACTGCCTCCTTTTGATCCTTTTGACCAACCTGCCAGCCCTCCATAGCACCCTAGAGCAAAAGTTATTTATTTTTTCCTTAATCACTATCTAGAATCCTTTTCCTTTATAACTACCTAGAATCCAAAAGTAATCTCCTTCTTCAGAATATTTGGTGTCAAAATTGCATATGACCTTTTGTGGAAGAAATACATTGGGAATATGTTAAAAAAATAGATTTTGTCCTCAAGTAGGACCTCTTATAAATAAATAAACAAAACAAAGAACCAGGCAGGAGGAAGCTTGTTCATGCATCTTTAATTTCTCTTCATGAAAAGTGAGCACCCCATTACAGCAGTCTGCTAAAGGAGAATCCCCCAAGCAGAGGTGCCACAGAATGGTCACAGAACAAAGAAAGAGGCTCATACTTATTAACAGCTGAATTTGCTTAACAGTGCTGAATTAATCTTGACATTTACTTTGATTGGCTAAAAGATGTGAGATGTTTTCAGCAGAGAGCATAACCAGCTTACATACCCCAAAATAAAAGTCTCACTCCACCAGCTTCTTGTTCTTCTCCATACTTCATAAGTTCAGCTCTTTTATGAAATTTTCTGTGTACGTGACAACTGTCAAGTCTTACCGGGTACATGAAAGAACAGCCAGTTTCTTGAATATTCTATATCCTTATTGCTCACACACCCTGTCTTGCTGAACCCCTTATGCTACTTTTAAGATAAATGTTGGATATTAATATGGACAACAGCTACATTTTACTTAAATGACTATGTGACCCCTTAGATAACTATATTATTCTCTCATAACATTCACTGAATCTCATTGTGGCAAAGAGCATTGTGAAGCCCTATAAGCAACTTTCTTTCTGGAATCAGCTCTAAACAAAAACAAAAAAACAAAAAAAGGCAAAACTTCCAGCTAGTGATAATTGCAGTATATTTGCACAGCTCCCTTCCCCTTGGTGGTGTTCTTCTTCCCACCCCGGTCTCTCTGGCTTAAGGCGTTGCTGCTGTGTCAGACTGGTCCCAGCTTTGAGGATGGCAGCTTGTTGAGAACTTTTCACAATGAATTTGGGTCTAATAGGGAACAACAAATGACCTTTTCAGAAATTGAACACTTTTTATTGACCACACTAAGGGTGTTTGCTTTATATATGATACAATATGTAATAAGGACCATGCTAAAGAAAAGTGGTGAAGGGAAGTGTAATATAAATAAATGTAAAAAATATATAATTGCATGCTATATAGAAATAAAATAAATGAAAAATTCCCAGGCAAAGTTGCTATGTGAGTAGAAGTTTGCACTTGGGCTACTGCTAATACTCCCTGCCAAGGGGAACTTAAATTATTTCTAATTTTTTCTCACATACATACACATAAACAACAATAACTATGGCTTAGTGCCACTACTGGATCATTTAGTAATGTCCTCCATGTATGCTGTATAGATTTCAACATTGCTAAGATGTGTGGATGTTTGAATCAGAATCAATTAATCAATTTGCAAAACAAATTAATCTGGAAATAATCTTCTTCTTTTTTTGTCTGCTCCCATTAGGGGTCGCCACAGCGGATCATCTTCTTCCATATCTTTCTGTCTTCTGTATCTTGCTCTGTTACACCCATCACCTACATGTCCTCTCTTACTACATCCATAAACCTTCTCTTAGGCCTTCCTCTTTTCCTCTTACCTGGCAGCTCTGTCCTTAGCATCCTTTTCTCAATATACCCAGCACCTCTCTTCTGCAATGTCCCAATTATATTAAAAAGGCACAATATTCTTTCACCATAATAAATAGGCCCAGTGAATAAACAAAAAAACAAATTGTACTTTATTGACCCCTGATGAAAAATTTGCTTGCTCCAGCAGCAACACAGAATATGAAATGAACACCGACATAGTGGAAAACATTAACAATAAAAAGTGCAAACCTAATACACAAGGTTTCTTCTAACAATAAACCATAATAAATAGGTCCAGTGAATAAACAACAAGACTAATAGTACTTTATTGACCCCTGATGAAAAATTTGCTTTCTCCAGCAGCAACATAGAATATGAAATGAACACCGACAAACATTAAAAATAAAAAGTGCAAACCCAATACACAAGGTTTCTTCTCACAATACATTTGGTGTACTTCTCTAATTAAATATTTTCCCTCTGCCAATGTGTCAGTTATAACTGGCTACGGTGAAGACGGGAATTGTGGGAGGAGGCATTATACGGTCTGATGCCTGTCAGAAAGAGCTTAGGCAAAGCAAATATCATAGTAACACAAATCTACAAAAGCCTAGAAAAACCACACATTTGTGAATCTGCCAGGTATCCAGTTATGAAAAACTAAAACATGGCTTTGTAGATTTTCTAAAATGGGTGGAGTCTCTGGAATTGACACTCTGTGTTTTCAAGGGGCGATGAGAAGTTTTCCATGTTGCAAAGAATTGAAAAGACATACCTGCACTAAAGTGCCAAAAGGGTAAAATTTTAATGTATAATATACAATCCACCCTTCAAATCTACTTAATCCAGTTTTGGTGGGGCAGAACCTTTACCCCAGCAGCTTTGGTAACAATGCAGAATCATCCCTGATGGGCTAAACCCATCTATGTTCTGAATGTATTATATTTTGTATTACATGGTTGCAGGAAGAAATGGCAGCAACATTATGTGGGATCAATGCCAGGCAGAGAAAATGGTGCTTTGTGTATAGCTGGGCACTAATCAAGTAATCAAATGAGCAATCAGATAACACAAGACCTTTCATGGGTAAATTACTGTCTGTTTGTTAAGCTGCATTTTCTTTATACAATAAAATGAGCCTACCAAGAATTGTTTTGCATAATCACTCACTAGATCCAGTGAAAGGTTATTTGCAAATTGTGGGCCAAATATTCTGAATAATAGGGTTATTACTGGATTTCAGATAGTGGAGTAAAAAAATAATAATAACAAAACTTAAAGGTGCACTGGCATTTAACTGATACTGTAGATGATTTTATAAATCAAAATTAAAAGATATCAGTCAAAAGCACCTTCTTGTTAACCACTTTAGCCACCCAGACGCATGACTGAGAGAATTTCAGAATTGTTAAATGAAACATCCTACTGGATTGGGAGTATTCTTGAACTGCATGAATAAAAGGCATATTTCTACACTTTTACTGTATAGACTTGTGCGAAAGTACATAATGAAAGGAAACCACCATCCTGGTGTCTTACTAATCCCAGGAAAATGCCAAGGACAGCAGATTTATCAAAATGGCTGGGTTGATTTTTTAATTGTAAAATACACATGGTAGGGTCAGTCAAAGGTGAACCCAATGTAATAGAAACACAGAAATCAAGTTAAAACTCCTGTAGCTCTATGGACTTATCTGTACAGTAGGATGGCTTACCCCTCTCAAAATTACCATCTCTCTTTGCTTCTCATCATCTGTTCTTCATAGTCTCACCTGAGCCATGTTAATGTCACTACTGGGGGTACACTTATAGCCAAGCCCCAATATTCCTTTTAGAGGTAGAAGTGGTCCTCTTTGGCTACAGAGGTAGCAGGCTAGAACTCTCCTCTAGCCTCACTGTGATACAGAGCCATGTGAAGCCCTTCAAAGACCAGGCCTATCGTGAAGTGTCTGGGTACATACAATGAATATGGCCAGACTTCTCTTATTCAGGGATCATACACTGCCCCAAAATGAGCTGAAGAGAGAATCTGACTGGCCTCTTGACAGTTCTCCCTGTCCAACCTCTTAAAAGAACAAAATAGTTCCAGCTTTCCCAGCTAGAGACAATTTATTAATAAGCCTTTAAGCATTAGATTAAATTACTGCTAGGGAGTCCACTGTCTTTGCCAGATTCAATCCACTTTGCTTTCTTCTGTGAAACCCTTGTGCAATTAGCAAGCATGCCAATATTTTCTAAAAAACACAAAAAGAGACTTTGATTTTTTCAGTGCCTTTAACATCATTCTGCCTCATTGACTGGGGAAAAAGCTTAAAGTTTTTCATCTTGATGCTCCCACAATCTCTTGGATCACAGACAGCAGTTTGTGAGGGTGAGGGCCTGCATGTCATAAATGGTGGTGTGTAATGGTGGAACACCTCAGGGAACTGTCCTGTCTCCCTTCCTGTTCACCCTCTACACAGCAGTCTACCAGTACAGTACCAATGTCTGCCATCTGCAGAAATCTGACTACTCCATCATAGGCTGCATTAATTATGGAGACGAGTCAGAGTACAGGAAGGTTGTAGAGGACTTCATCTTGTAATGCAGGGAGAACCACCTGCAACTCAACATTAGGAAGTCTAAAGAGCTTGTTGGTGGACTTCCAACATGCTATTCAGGGGGATGATGCGAAAGTGGTGCAGAGCTACAAGTGTCTGGGGGTTCACATAAACAACAAACTGGACTGGTCTGACAACATAGTGGTGCTGTACAAGAATGGCTAAGCAGACTGTACTTCCTAAAGGGATTCAGGTCTTTTGATGTGTGCAGCAAGATGCTGGAAATGTTCTAACAGACCATAGTAACCAATGTGATGTTCTATGCTGCAGTCTCCTGGGGAAGCAACTTGAGCTCAACAGACGCACAATGCCTGAAGAAACGTATCAAAAAAGCCTGCTCCATTACAGGGCTAACCATGGACACATTGGAAGCTGTTGTGGAAATTGGATGTCTTCATGAAAAAATCCCCTCCAATCCATCCAGAAGGCGCTCTCTTGGTGCACTTTCATCCACAGGCTCATTCTACCACGGAGTGCTAATAAGCACCTCTGGGGGTCTTATCTGTCCACTCCTATCAGGCAATACTTCCTCCCAATGTATTCTTGAAGTTCATTTTGGAGTATCTGCACAATAAGCATCTATTTATTTATTTATTGATTAATTCATTGACCCTATTATTTGTCCTGTGAGTCTGTATCTTTTGTTTTTTTTTTATGTTTCTGCTGCTATATGCATCCAAATTTCCCCTTGAGATTAATAAAGTTGATCTACTTAAATCTAATCTAATCTAAAACACAGCTTACAAGTACTCCAGCATGATAAAATGCAATTCCAAATAATGACTTGTTGAGGATTTCCAGAACGACTTAACAGGCTTAAACAGGATCAAGACATTTATGATCAGTTAAAGGGAATTAAGTAAGAAAACAAATCAGTAAGAAGTAACTTGAAAGGATGGAGTTCCTGTAGACACAAAATGGGAGGTGAAGCTTATTTCTAGTGATGAATTAAACAATTCGTGTGAAATTTAATTTGCCTCAAAACTCAGTCATTTGCAAAATAAATTGTGTTTCTTTTCCAGCGAAATTCATGCTATTCACACAAAAAAAGGCAGTTATTTCCTTTCAGGAAGTGTTTTCATACATTAATTCCACATGCGTCTGCCTCTTATTAGTATTTAAACTAATATATCGAATGAAAAAAGAAAAAAACAAAACACCAGAAGTGTGCATATCCTCAACTAGGGCAAGGCTATTGCTAGATAACTTCAAGGGAGGGGAATTTGGCAGTAAATGTAGCATCAACAATTCACCTGACCTGCATGTCTGTGGAATGTGTAAGGAAACCCAAGCAAACATAGAGAGAAAGTGCAAACTCCACTCAGGGAAGACCCAAGGTGTAAACCCTGGTCTCTTTGTGAGGCAGCAGTGCTACCACTGTGCCACTGTGCTGCCTACAAATAAACATGAAAATATGAATGATGGTTTAGGAATAGTATTCTTCCTTTTCTGTCCAAAAAACTTTTTAAAACCTAAAAAGACTCTTTAGTGAATTTTGTAACTGTAAAATCACCTGCAAAACAAATGTTAGTGTCCATTTCATGAAACTGCACATGTTTTGAAAATTGCCTGTTTTGCCTATTACATATGCAACTGGAGACACAAACAAACAGCACAGTAAGAAAAATTCTCCTTACTGAACATCTAATATTCAATCAACACATACAATTAATTCATATTGCTGCAAAATAGTCAATATTAGCATTTGGCTGTAGATTTTCCTTACATGATATACTTCTTAATCTTTCATTCTATAAACACACTTGTGTAAATATTGTGACGTGTGAGTCATTGTCTTGCACCCTAAAACACAAGGCTGAGTCTCAGTACTTTAGCAAAAATAGCTTTATTTAGCTTAAAACAGGAACAGCACAGTTATTTATTGCAGCGGGAGCTACCACACTCTTATACAAAGACACAGGAAACGGGCACAGTCGGGGCCAGGTCAGTGGCCAAGTTATACTGTATTCTGCATTTATAATGTCCTTTGCATCACCCATTGGTGACAGGCACGCATAGTGTAATCACAATCAGCTCGTACTTGTTTCCACGGCACTCTGCTGCTGTGCTGTGAACCTGTGGTTGCCTCAGCAACGGATGAGCAGTCCGCCTACTTTGGCGTGCCATCCCGTGGAGAGGGCGGGGGAAATCCTATAAGAGTTTAATTGTTCTGGAAAACAGGTATAAAATTTAGTAAAGGGGTGAGCTTCTGATAAATTAATTGAAGCTGAACGAAACATTTTTACATTTACGTTAACAGCTTGGCCTGTAACCTGCTCACTGGTTATTTATTAAGTTTCTTTACTCTTGAAATTGGAAGAATGGTGGATAGATTTTTAACTGGCATTGCTCAACATATTACAGTACAACAATACCAAATGAAATAATGAGTGAAGGAAGAGTCCACTATCACTATAGGCCCTCATTCATTTGACAGCCTTAGAAGTTGTACTGTATAGACTCTATTATAAAATTAGTGTTTTCTACTGAAGATATTGGATGGTTTTTCATTGTTAGATCAGAAGCCCTGGAGGAAGAGCATGTTTAGTCTTTATCCTTTCTCCTCTTATAAAAGTACTACCAGGACTAGCTTTATAAAACCTTCAGCATCTCATCACATTATGGAGAATTAAAACTTAATTAAGTTTTGAGATGAGTAGACATTCCTCCAGTATCAATGAGTTCAACAAACTACTGCTTTGCAGAAAAGCCAACTGGAATTTTTATGTGGCACTCAGTTTTACCAACATGATGCTGTATAATCTTATCTGACCTTGACATTGCGTAATTTATGGACATTGTAATGTTGTGTGTCACATTTACATTGTTACAGCATTTATTTCATTTTTTGTTACTGGGTACTACTTTTTATATATTTTATAGCATCTGGTTTTGGTACTTTAATGAAACACTTAGTTTAAAACATCCTGTTAAAAACCAAATATTCATTATGTTTGACTGACAGTCCTGATCTCATCTCACTATAACTCACTTTATAACCTTCCTTTAAAAAGACAGTTTATTTTTAGCCTAAATAATGACTATTCTTTTTTGTGTGTCTGGCTGTATTTGAATACTGATAACCTGGCACTTTCATATATGTAATTTGCATAATTATCATGTGCATTGGTCAACTGTTTTGAATGTTCATATTTTAACTTTTATTTGTTTGACTGGCTTTGAATAGTTGTTTTTTATATATGTCTTGCTATGTATATATACATAGCATCGGAATATATAAAGTCATTCCTGAATATATAAAGTCAGCATCAGAATATATAAAGTCATTCCTGAATATATAAAGTCAGCGTCGGAATACATAAAGTCATTCCTGATTATATATAACGTCAAAGCCTGATTATATAAAGTCAGTGTTGGAATATATAAAATCATTCCCAAATATATATATACTAGCAAAATACACGCACTTTGCAGCGACGAAGTACTGCCTTAAAATTTTTATTAAGAAGAAAATTAAACCTTTTTAAACTGAGGGAAAATATGCCAATAATTATTTGTTAAGGATCTCTTTGTATACCACATTGTCATTTCAGCCCTCCAGTTGTAATATGACCAAGCTGTGCGCTGAGCTTACTCTTGAGCATGCAACGTACAGTTGGCCATGTGAAAAGTAATCTTGTCTGAAATCTCACAGCTTGGATTGCTGCTGTCATAATCGGTTTGAGTTTCATGGTTTGTTTAAATTACGACAGTATTTGCAGGACTTGTGTTGAAGAGACAATCGGCATCTGTCAAGCGTTGTAAGTTTACAACCGGTTTCATCGATAACTTCACAACCAGCTTTTGAGAGTTTAAACATTCATAAACATCAAAGTGTCCACTACTGAAATCATCACCTGTCAATCTAAGGCATTGGCGGTTGTCGAAAGGTGAAAAATATTTGGCCATTTCGGTACACTTGAAAGCGACAACCGAACAATTCATCGGCAGCCATCAACTCACATGCAGATGCATAGGTGAAGGGCCTAAGCATTTCACTCTTATAGTGCTCCTGTGTAGTATAATTATCTCCTGTACCGTCATCAGTCCACACCTTGAACCTGTCCTAGTCATTCAATACATAAGACACAATGTTCCTCTGGATATCAAGAGTGAGCCTGATATGGCCGTGCAATATGTGACAAAGAGAATGGAAAAGGTAGGTGCCATCTCTGGGCATGGAAACCACTCGGTAAGTGACAGTTCTTTGATTGATGGTGATTACCTCGATAGACATGTTAATGGGGGTACGGTTGGAATGATAAAGGAAATGGGTACATGAACAATGTAAAGTAAGTCTAAAATACCTACACAATAACTATAATCATAATAAATGAACAATAAAACAGCGGAGAAGCCGTGGATTAAATAGAAAGGCTGCAGTTATCAGCAGGGAGACATGAATCCCGTGGCGAAGCAAGGAAGGGAATGTAGAGACTGGAGCGACGGACGGCCTTATATAAGCAGGCAGCCAACAACGTGGGAGGCATTGGGATGGGGGACCCAACGCCGCCTCACACGGTGACCGAGCTGCAAGCTATGGACGTATATATGTACGTAAGTAGGATTCAGTTAGCGTTGGGAGCCCGCATTCCAAATTTCTTGAAGATGGGCCCATAAGTAACAAAGACCGTTGAAAAGTTCAATATGGTGGCGACAGTGGCATCATACCACCGAAATAAGTACCAAATTTCAGCCTTCTACCTACACGGGAAGTTGGAGAATTAGTGACGTTGGAAAGTTCAATATGGTGGCTGACAGTGCCGTCATACCACAGAAATAAGTACGTACATTGGTTTCGGTTAGCGCAGGGAAGCCGCCTACCAAATTTCGTGAAGATGGGGCCATGAATTAGAAAGTTCAACATGGCAGACGTTGTTGACCGTTATGACCGTTACGCGTAGAATTTTGAAATGAATCCTGCTTAACTTTTGTAAGTAAGCTGTAAGGAATGAGCCTGCCAAATTTCAGCCTTCTACCTACACGGGAAGTTGGAGAATTAGTGACGTTGGAAAGTTCAATATGGCGGCCGACAGTGGTGTCATACCACTGAAATAAGCACGTACAACGGTTTGGGTGAGCGCAGGGAAGCCACCTACCAAATTTTGTGAAGATGGGTTCAGCCTTCTACCTACACGGGAAATTGGAAAATTAGTGACGTTGGAAAGTTCAATATGGCGGCCGACAGTGGTGTCATACCATCGAAATAAGTACGTACGTCGGTTTCAATTAGCGCAGGGAAGCTGCCAACCAAATTTTGTGAAGATGGGGCCATAAATAAGAAACTTCAACATGGCGGACGTTGTCGACCGATATTGACCGTTATGACCGTTACGTGTAGAATTTCGAAATGAAACCTACTTAACTTTTGTAAGTAAGCTGTAAGGAATAAAGCCTGCCAAATTTTAGCCTTCTACCTACATGGGAAGTTGGAGAATTAGTGATGAGTGAGTGAGTGAGTGAGTGAGTGAGTGATAAACCCCTCACTGACTGACTGACTCACTCACTCACTCACTCATCACTAATTCTCCAAGTTCCCGTGTAGGTAGAAGGTTGAAATTTGGCAGGCTCATTCCTTACAGCTTACTTACAAAAGTTGGGCAGGTTTCATTTCGAAATTCTACGCATAATGGTCATAACTGGAAGCTATTTTTCTGCATATACTGTAATGGAGTTGAGCTCGAAAGCCGTGGGGGCGGAGTTTCGTGTGACATCATCACGCCTCCCACGTAATCACGTGAACTGACTGTCAACGCAGTGTGTAGAAAACCAGGAAGACCTCCAAAAAGCGCAGAAGAAAACATGCATTATATAATTGAGAAGGCAGCGAAACAAT
>JANRMT010062809.1:20660461-20702612 GCA_026402145.1 Polypterus bichir lapradei
AAATCATGTCCAATCAACTGAATTTACCACAGGTGGACTCCAATTAAGCTGCAGAAACATCTCAAGGATGATCAGGGGAAACAGGATGCACCTGAGCTCAATTTTGAGCTTCATGGCAAAGGCTGTGAATACTTACGTACATGTGCTTTCTCAATTTTTTTATTTTTAATAAATTTGCAAAAATCTCAAGTAAACTTTTTTCATGTTGTCATTATGGGGTGTTGTGTGTAGAATTCTGAGGAAAAAAATGAATTTTATCCATTTTGGAATAAGGCTGTAATATAACAAAATGTGGAAAAAGTGATGCGCTGTGAATCCGTTCTGGATGCACTGTATATATATATAATATGTATTTATATAAATAATTTTTTAACAGATCAGATCTATCTTATTTTTAAGATCCCCAGTCTGTTTATGGTCATTTTCCTATATAATAGAATGTGTGCTGTTGATGAATTAGATTTTTTTTTTTTTATTTTGTTTCTGAAATAGTTCTTCTGTGATTGATTGAGAGCCTACAAAAAATATTAAACCACGTTAGAAATCATAGGTATGGCATAACATTCATAATTTACTTGACAGATTTGAAAATTAGAGTATTTTACATTTTTTAAGTTATTTAAAACAGTCAGTTAATCAAATTTGTTATTAGATATTTTCTTAACAGTGAGTCATATTTAAAAGTACAAAGGATAACAGAATGCAATAACATGCATTATTAGATTACATTGAATGCGTACTTTTTAATAGTACTTTACAATGTCATGTAGTTAAAAATGTAGGCTTGTGGTGGCTCAATAGCTATGATACAGACAGCAAGTGATGTAAAAATGTCATTGATTGATGTCCTTTTGTTAGACTTGGTTGTGAAGGGTCTGTGCAATTTTCGTTCATATTTCTTAACCCTAACCATTTTGAAAGACATGCCCAAAGAACAGTTAAAATCCATTTAGGTCTCAAGATAAATTGTTTGCCCCTGTTGTATTTGATCCAAATCCTAATCCCTTGACAATTCTTAAAATATGCTGTAGCCACGCTAACAGCTTGAGCTGTAAACAAAGAATACACGATCATCTTCCCCATTATCACCACCCATAAATCTGTTTTACTCACAGTTAGTTTTTCGAACACATCTCAGAATCTATGCTAATCTGTTGCATATATTTACATGACTCTAAACACATTGTAAAAACAAATGAGGAAATTGATCTTCCAAAGAAATCGCTAATGAAAAATACATTTTGAAACCCCGACCATTGATCTGTGCAATTTCTCACTCCTCTTCTAGCCTTCCAATTCTTCTTCTTCACTTTAGGTGACACCTTGCTTCTCTAACATGTAAAAAAATCTTATCCTCAGTATCAGTTCATCCACTTGCCACTGACAGTAAGCTCTCTTTGTATCATTTTAAACCTAACTACCGTAAAGTTCTTTGTGTCTACACCCATTAAAAAATCTCAGCCATAGAACAGTATGCTTTCTTTTATTCTGATGTCTGCATTTCTGCTTCAAATCAGCTTTTCTTTGGGGACTTCTAAAAATGCATCAGTGTATTTTGCTAAAGGACCAAGAGATCAAGTTTACTAATTCCATTCATAGAAAATGTAACCTCTCTTAACCCCCAGCCTAATTTCATCTGAAGTGGGCTGAAATATGAGACGTATCAGCTTCTGGAGTTGTTATAGTTTTTTGCTTCTGGTCTTGTTGGTGCTGACAAAAGAACACTTCAAAATTTGCAGTTTCTAAGATTTTTGAGGACTAAGAAAAGAAACTTTCAGACTGTTTACATATCAGTGGAAAGGCAACTTTGGGTACTTGCCAAACCACAAACACATTAATCATGACATTCAGTTATCTGTCTTAACAGTCCAAGTACTTTCCTTCCATTTATTAAAACAAGGAATGGCCCTTTTGATCTGTAAGTGAATCCTGATTGGTTCACCTTTTAACATTCTAATTAAATCAAATTATTGTCCAGCAATGGACTGACATTATGTCCAGAGTTGGTTCATGTCTGGGGTTATTAGGATAGGCTTTGGCTCCAAACCTACAATGGAATAACCTGGTTCAGGAAACAAATAGATGGAAGAGCAGACTAAGTCATACTCACATGCTTACAGCATTTAAGCACTTAATGACAGATCAGCAGTTTGAGATGGCAGTGATTCCTCACTTAGATTTATATTGCCTCTTTATATTTCCATGTTACCAAAACCTAAGCAGCATCATTTATGGGTGTAAGAATATCAGAACAATTTTGACATCAACTGGCTATTTATCTCAATACCGCTATCCATATTTATTACTTATTTTACAAAATATCCATTTTAGTTTGGAAGGTCCTCAAAGTGCTAATATCTAGCACTCTACCATCTACAACCATGTATGGTCCCTCTGAAAGAAAAAAAAAAACTTTCTAACTTTTCTATACAATGTACACATAATCATCTTGAATCTGTACCTCTGTGTTTTTGCTGATGAGCTGGGATCCTGAACTAAAAAGGTGTTGTACCTTCAATCTTTTCATATAATTCATATTCTTTAGTCCTGATTTTGGTTTGGTTGCTCTTCTCTGGACTTTTTTTTAGCACTGCTATGACTTTTTTTGGAAATATTACAATTGACATCTGCCTAGTGTATTATATAGCTTGAGAAAATCTTCCCTGGATTTGTAGTCAATATATTGTGTTACATAGCCTCATGTATTTAGCATAATCCACTCACCAGAAGTGGATTTCAGACACCCCAAAACAAAATTATGGATAAAATAACTCCTGTCTGAGGTTTGACACAAAACATCCAGGCACCATCCAGAGGCTGGGCTGCAGGCATTTTAACTGGAAGACCTCCAGTCTGGGGTGTCTAGAGAAAAGTTTTACAGCATAACTACAAAAGCCCCTCCTAAAAGTAGCTCAGGCTACAACACTGAAGTGACCCCATTTGACTGAGGATGATTGTAAAAAATGGTACACAATTAAGAGATGAGGGGATGCCCTTACAAGCATGTGAATACAACTGGAGACTGTAGCTTGAAAGGTTCAATGTATATGACTTTATGAGTTCTGAAATGGCAAAAGACCCTCCTAAAGATATGAAGCTGGGTCGACTTTTACTAACATTTTATTTTTCTTCAGCGTCTTTTAAATTGTTTTTTTTTTCTCTGGGTGTTAGTTTTTGCAAGAATGAATAAGGTTTAAAACATACCTGTAACTGTACCTGTAATTGGTCCAATTGCAAATTATTGTATAAATCTGTCCTAATCAAGTTTTGTATTTCTAAAATTTGGTTCTACGCAGTGGCTAATTCCTTTATGGAGATACTATTATGCTTTTTAACATATTGTGTTATCTCTTCAGTTATACTAAGCAGGGCCATTTGTAGTACAGTATTTCTAAATCCTGGTCTGAGAAGATAAGCAGTTTTGATGGCAGGCTGGCTGTGTCATTTTTTTATAAAAGAGTCAGATCATTTAAAAAAACACTTTGTTACTTTATAAAATTATATTTTATTGATTAAAGATTATTTAGAACTTTAATTTTTTTTGTAAAATCATTTAAAATGGAGAAATCAAGAAAACAGAGAGGTATAAGAAACCAAAAAACAATACTACAAGGAGCTAAAGCCACAGCAAAGAAGCTGCGGCCACAAATGATTTAAATAGCTCTCGTGACCGCAGATATCCAAAAAATATCCTGTTACCAATATACCTTAATATTTTATGTTGCAGCAAGCAATATCTTGCAATACAAAAGGGGCATGTAGCTTTAAAAAAATTCAGTAATCCATCCATGCATCCATCCACCAATCTATCTATGGATTACTTTTCTGGATCCTATTTTCCAGTACTGGATAATGGGGAACTGGGGCCTACTCTGGCAGAAAGTATTGAAAAGCAAGAATCAATCCTACTCATGTTACTTTTCACAACATAGACATACATTACCATTGCCAGGTTCAAAATCAGTCCTGAACATGGACAAATGCACAGTAATAAAGAAATGCACTGCACATGAAACTCCAGATATTTATTCTTCTGAAAATCCTCACTTGTCTTTTACAAGTGAAATGACTTTTGAATGTCCTCTTTTAGCATTATAGTTTCTCAAGTCTTAGATAGCTCACTAATCTTTACTTATCCCAAGTATTGCTTATCTAAAAAGTATCTTCAAGTTTTTGAGGGCAATATTTCTGGTGCTTTTACAGTTTAATGTGGATGTGTGTAAATACACCTTTTAAATGAAAATCAGGAAAGTATGTCGAATTAAAGAGGGTTTAGCGCAGTTGATTGACTTCCTGGCATGGTGGATGTTTTAATTCAAAGAAGACACCCAGTCATGCCCTTGGATATCATGCAAGGTGAACTGCTTGTGGTGCTTTCATATATCCATTGTGAAAAGATCAGACTTGACACACTTAAAAAGGTTTGGGGCAGCCACCTGTGTATTGTCCCTGGCTGCAGTGGTTTTGTTTTTAAGACAGAAGTGTCTTCGATAGAGTCCAGATATGAACTGTTGAAGGTCTGGAAAGATGGTGGTTTTAAGTGACTAGACCGGAGGTGATATAGGGGAACCGGAAGTGATGTCCGCCTAGGCACTGGAACTGGAAGTGATGACAGCCTAGGCACCAAAACTGGAAGTGATGTTGTCCTAGGCACCAGAACCAGAAGTGATGTCTCCAATGATGAGTCAGGCAGGTTTTCCCGCGGCTGGTCTGTAGAGATAACAGGAGAAGTTTTAGTGCACCCTGCACCACCCTGGCCTGTCATGGAATTACCTTTGCTTAGTTCATATAATATACTCCTACTCGCATGTGCGTAACACCATCTATTTCCATGTTTGTTTTTTCCATCTCTGTGTCTAAATGATGGACTAAATCCGATGTGGCACCAAGGTTGTGTGACTTCATTTTAAGAGTGACTTTACATTATATCAAATTTACCCCAACTTTCTACAAAATAAATATATCCAAATCACAAGTGTGAATTGGTTTAACATATGGATCTGCTTTATTGCAAAAACATGAACCCTTGGATGAAAAACAGTGTATGACAGATTCAGGTAGGAGATTTAACCAGTGGAGACTAATGTGATTAGTTAGTTGGTTTTTCCTTGGAATAATGTGGCAAAATACAAAGTCTTCTAGTAAACATCTGTAAAGATGTTAATCTTCTTCTTCTTCTTTCGGCTGCTCCCGTTAGATTTTGCCACAGCAGATCATCTTTTTCCATATCTTTCTGTCCTCTGTATCTTGTTCTGTCACACCCACCACCTGCATGTCCTCTCTCACCACATCCATAAACCTTCTCTTAGGCCTTCCTCTTTTCCTTTTGCCTGGCAGCTCTATCTTTAACATCCTTTTCTCAATATACCCAGCATCTCTCCCCTGCACATGTCCAAACCAATGCAATCTCACCTCTCTAACTTAGTCTCCCAGCCATCCAACTTGAGCTAACCCTCTAAATGTTATTGTAGTTAAAAAATGTTTTTCTTTATTTAAATCACCTGAGTATTTTTGGAGTAGCACAGTGTTTAGTATTGTTGCTTCATAGCTCCAGGGACCTGGGTTCAGTTCTCGTCCATTTCACTGCCTGCGCTTAGTCCATTTGCTCTCTTCATATACAATATGTGTGATAGTCTCATTCTGTCTCATTCATTAAGTATGAGTGTGGATGAAGGAGTAAGTGAACTGTGATAGAGTAGTAGACCACTGAAAGTTTCTTTCTGCCTTGCATCAAATGCATCTATGATAATCTTCAATTCAGCTAATTTATTCTTATAAACTGTACTTAGAAGTCCTGTGAATAGTACACTGTTAAAAATAGAGTGCAATTAAAATGAAACACAAAAATGACATAAAACAAAAACATTTCAAAACACTATACAATACACTAAGCTCCTGCATCAGAGCAAATGTTGTGACATGTCCATATTACCAAGAAATGCTTCACCATATTGAATATATGGGATTATAACTAGTGCTTCCATCTGTTTTCTCATCATTACCTACTTCTGCCAAATTTTTATATCTCAATACAAGAAAGTATCCATCAAGGACACCTTCTGAGCTTTTATGGATTAAATTTGGACAATGATGCAGTTATCACACATTGATTATTTATTAGGCAGCTTAAGGGTGAGGCTTTGATCAGGGTGCTCAAGAGACTGTGAGGAGTCTGAATGTTTGGGCTTGTGAGTGTCCTGGATAAAAACCAAGATCCAGGCCTTTAATGACCTCTTGAGCACAGTCATCAGCAGTATGTCTGTTTGCGGAGAGAGTGTTGACCTTGTTGAGAGGTTTACTTAACTTCTTGGCAGTGACATTCATCTCTGTGGTGACTCTTCCTATGAAGTCAGTAGACGGATTGGGAGAGCATGGGGGGTCATGAGGTCGCTGGAAAGGAGTGTGTGGCGCTCCTGATATCTATGCAAAAGGATGAAGGTCCAAGTCTTTAGAGTCCTGGTGCATGCTTCCTGCCTTACTATATGGTTGCGAGACAGGGAAACTATCCGGTGACCTGAGATGAAGACTGGACTCCTTTGGTACTGTGTCTTTCTGGAAAATACTTAGGTAACGTTGTTTTGACTTTGTATTGAATAAGCGGTTGCTCATGGAGTCCCGAATGAGGCACATTGCCTGCATTGTGAAAGAGCGTCAGTTACGGCACTACTGCCATGTGGCGCATTTCCCTGAGGGTGATCTGGCTCGTAAGATCCTCATTGTTGGTGACCTGAGTGGCTGGACCAGGCCAAGGGGTCACCCACATAACACCTGGCTGCAGCAGATAGAGGGTCATTTCCGGAGGGTGGGACTGGACCACGTGTCTGCCTGGGGGGTTGCAAACCGGGATCCTGAGTTGTTTCGTCGTGTAGTGGGTGCGGCAACACACTGTACCAGTGCGTGCTTCCCAACTTGACTTTACTTGACTTAAGGGTGAGCACTGTGGGGCTGATGAGTGGTGTTGTTCTTACAATTTTTAAAATTATTTGCATAATTTATATCATCTTATTGTCTTAAGACTATCGAGAATTCTCCCTATGTATGTTATTGTGCATGAGCATTTTTATTATTTAGTCAATTGGTCTTCCTCCTAATACCTCCAGTAGCCAATTTGTTCATGTATAAACACTAACATGTCTATTTAATGGTAACTTAATAAACAGATTGGCTAAAGACAGAATAGGCATCACCACCCAATTCTCCAAATGTAATGTAATGTACTGTTTTTAAAGGGTACTAGTCCACCACAGGACACACTTAGACACACACACAAACTCACTCATGGTGGGCCATTTTGCCAGTTAACTTAGTATGTCTCTGAGATGGAAAAGAAAATCATAGCACATCAATAAAAGCAAGAAAAATGAAAGATATGTTAATTACATTTTCACAACTTCATTGAGAAGATGGATGTTATATTTGTTGTTCTTACATTGTTAAGTCTTTTCTTTATTTCATTAGATGAAAGTGTTTTATTTACACATTTATCAAGGGATCAAGAAAAATCCAAGAGTATTCTGTCTGTATTAGTTCACAAAATGATGGGGATGACTTTTTTTTAGGAAAAGTCTAAACAGTTGCATAAAAAATATAGCAAGATTGAACCTTGATTGGCACTTCTGCCTCACAGATCTGGTGCCCCTGGTTTCAGTTCCATGACTGGTAGTTGTATTGTGAATTCCCTCCATTTGTGTGCAATCCCAAAATGGCCTTATGATGGGGTGCATGTGTGTGTATGTCTGTGTAAATGGGCCTTGTGATGGACTGAAAGCCACACCAGGGCTGGATTTTACACTGCACCTGATGCTGTGCTCCAGGTTTGAACTCAACCCCTGGCAGTTGTCCTGTGCGTGCCCTCCATTTGTGTGTGATTCAAAACAGGCCTTGTGAAGGGATGTGTTTGTGTGTGTGTCTTATTTAAGTGGACCTTGTTATGGACTGGCAGCCAAACCTTGCTGGGTTCTACACTGCACCCAATGCTGCCTGGATGGACTGAGGCCACTAGCCACCCTGAATTAGATTACAATGTTAATGCAATGTTATGCAAGATAAAATACAGAGATGTTTGGTCATAGTAATATTTTCATAGTTGTAAAGTTGAAGTCTTATAAGGAAAGTGTTTACAAAGATAAAGAGAACTGAAAATGGCAGTACTGTATATATAATCATCTTTAAAGGGAATGCTAATCTCAATATAAAAGTCATAATTGCTAATGAATTAGCTGAAAAATCCTAATTGCGAACTGAGCTGCAGGCTGCTTTTATTTGCCCTATAAGAACATCAAAGCACATGGTGTGTAATTACTGATTTTTAATGCAGCTTGTACACTTTCCCTCCAGTACATTTCACAATGGTCACATTATTATAATTTGCCTGAGGAGGATTTTCTTGTTGTTATTAAAGTAAGTCAGGTGACAATGTATGTCGATGATGCAGACAACATAGTTCTTTTTTAGTTTATCATGATTTTATTAGGATTTATAAATAATAAAGTAAAATAACTTGAAATGTTTATGGAAAAGCTTTGCAAAATATATGTTAATACATTATGAGAAAAGAAAGACAGTGCCATCATTTTGTCCTTATACTCAAGACTTGGCTCCATGCCACCCAAGTAATCTCAGTGTTTTATTGAAAAGACAAACTCCAGATATGTGACTGTTTGTCATGTGCATGTAGTGAGGTTCTTGCTTTCTCTCGCCACTGAATCTCGTATTCCTCAAATATCTGAATGCACCATTGTGGTCTGTGCTTTCCTGCTGTGGTCTATGGCTGGCTTGTCATCCCGGCCAATACCCCCAGGCCTCCAGATGGAGCCCTCCCTGCAGTATGGAGATGCCCTGAAGACCAGCAGGGAATCATGGACAATGGAGATTTTATCCACAGCCCTGCTGGATACCACAGGGGCCGCAAGAGGGAGCTGCAGGGAGGAGCCAAGAGTCATATGTGCCCTATAACCCGGAAGTCCGTCATAGGCAGAGCGACGACAGAAGTGACGTACTTCCGGGGTGAAGAAAAGGACTTTTGATCTGACCCGGAAGTGATAAAGAATCACATGGACTGGGGATTGGGAACACTTTCGGGTCAGGGAAGATTAAAGGACTGTGGGAGCTCCCAGACGGGGAGCTGAGCTGGGTGGAAGGGTGGCAACGCGTCTGAGAGTGGAGGATTGGTTTATTGAGAATTATTGTAGTGATTAATGAGTATTGTGGAGAGGAGGGTGCTTTGTGCACTGTTGTTAATAAATAAAGTCAATTATTGGACTTTTATCTGGCGTCTGGCGGCTTGGACAAGGGTTCAAGGGAGCGATAGCGCCTCCTACCTGTCACACTACGTATGTACAGTATATGACCAGAACAAGTGAAAAGTCTAAAATACGTGTTAAATCACACGTTCTGTTGCAGAAAGACAAGAAATTGAGATAACTGAACTTTTACTGCATTTTCTTTATCAGTAGCAAATAAACATACTATTTTAATGACCTTCAATGTTGTTTCCTTTACAGTTGTCAATATGAGTTATGGTTTTGCAGGGGCTCCTTCCCTTTCTTAGCTTACTTTTCCTTGTTCATTTTGTTATTTTTTTATTATTATATTGTCATTTTTGTTAAGGAAAATGTTTTTTTTTTTGTATTTAATTGTTTTTCATTAAGCTTCTACATGTTTGTACATCTTTAGGTAATATATATTTTGTCTGTTTTTTTTGAAGAGCAAGAAATTAGTCAAAAACTAGCAAAGTCAATATACAGAGAGATGAAAGGAATGCCATACAAAGAAAAACTACAAATCATACCCAAAAATGTTGTAAAGATCAAAACTAAAAGCATCTTTCAGAAAAACTGTTTTTCTGTTTTGGATTTTTTTTATCTTTTTGCTATCAAGTGAACAGACCAAGTGACGTCAGAATAAACGTTGAGGTGCAAGCTTGGCTACCCTGTTTAGTAAGCAAAAACAAAAGCAACAAAGGTGTGTTCTCAGCACCAAATAAAGTTGTCTTCAATACAGCCACTTAAAATTAGCAATAATAGGCTCTCTGTCTATTTAGGCAAAATGTGACACCACATTCCAGGGACCACACGATTTTATGGCATGTGGGCTGGAAGGAGCAGAGTCATCTCTTTGGGGCTACATGTCCTCTCTGGGTGTCTTCTTCAAGCTATGGGGGAAAGCGAAGATACAGTCTGTGCCAGCACCCCCTCTTGTCATGAAGTGGTATCGCTTACCACATTGGAGCCCAGAAGGTGGTCCCCAGGCACAGATGTGTGACACTTTGTTTTCAGTTCTTTTTATACCTTTCAAACATTTTCTGTTTTAAACGTTTTTGAAAAAAAAATGTTACAAGTTTTTTTGGATATTCTTTACTTATCTTAATAAATTAAATTTAATATGTTAGTCACATTATTTGGCCAGTGGTTTTAGTGTTTTCCCGCTGCCTTTTGGTGATTGCTTTCTCAAGACTTTTTTTGATTGGGTTTAGGTTTTAGGCCTTATTTAAAGTATTTAGGCCTCTTTTGAAGTGTTTAGGTCCGAATCATAATATTATGTTTGCAAGTGCGCTTTTTAGCATTCTCATAAACATATCAGGTGACATGACTACACAGTAGTAAACACTGCTGCCTTATAGCTCCAGAGTCAAGAGCTTGATTCCTGTATCAAGCTGGTTTGGAGTTTTCTTCTTTCCTCATCAGGAATCAGCCCCTGGTCATTGTGGAG
This sequence comes from Polypterus bichir lapradei, assembly GCA_026402145.1. Classification (NCBI taxonomy): domain Eukaryota; kingdom Metazoa; phylum Chordata; class Cladistia; order Polypteriformes; family Polypteridae; genus Polypterus; species Polypterus bichir. The sequence goes on from JANRMT010062809.1 coordinate 20,671,172, forward strand.
ATCCTTTAAAAGGGAGCCAGATGTGGAAATGGCAGTTGTCACTGAAGTCGGAGAAGCCTTTTAGGGATCGCAATTCTTCCTCTGGGTCAGTGACATCAGCTCTTTAATGTGCACATTTGGATATGTGATCTCCCTGGTCTTTACCAGAACAATCTGCTATGTTCCCTTTGAGTTTGTCTGAGAAGGGCTTGAACAGATCATTACACCTTTGACTGAGTATATGTATGAGTGTGTTTGGGTCCTTCCAGAGGGTCCCATCTATGTTTGGATCTTTCCTAGAGCAAGATCATACTGTAATAGGTTCTGATCCCAATTGACCTTGTAATGGTAGCTGTATCTTAATAAAATTAAACATGAAACACTTAATCAATACATTTGCTAACATCATGGTAGTTGTAAAGGAAATGCTTCATCCATTTGCCTGTTCTGCTTTTTTCACAGAGGGTATCCCATTAGCATTAGATTCAATGGATGAGCCAACCCAGGATGGGACATCAGATGATCTTAGCAAACACTAACGCACATCCCCATATCAAGCCAAACTGGAGTTAAATTTAGAGTAACCAGTAATTCTATCTAACTCAAGTCTGGAAAAAGTACTAAGAAAACTTGAGAGCAAAGCACCATAAATAATAGACCTCTAGAAGTCCTGGCATATGGAGATGACATAGAGCTCACAGGTAGAACACAGGGATTTCTAAGAGAAAACGTATGGGAATGAAAGGTGTCGCGGAAAATGTTTGAAGCAATATATGATAATGCAGTGTGTAGAATAAGAACAAATGAAGAATGAGCAAATCTTTTTACAGAATCAAACATTGTAGCATATATAAAGATGAACACACTGAGATGGATTAGGCATGTAGAGAGAATGCAAGAAGAGAGGAGTATGAAGAGAATATATGAAAGAGGGCAAAACAGGCACAGGAAGGCCAAGAAACAATACATGAATGAGGCTGAGGAAGATCTTAAACATGGTTAGCATCTACCTGCTTCATGTTTGGAGAAAAAAGACATGAGATAGAGAAGAATCTGCATAAATCCTGCAGGAATCCAAGGCCCTCCATGGGCTCTATTGCCATGAATTAAGTAAGTACGTAATTTGTCATTGTAATATTTCAAACTCACTTAACAAGGGAGAATTTGAAACTTCTTAGTGGGAAAATATAGTTACAAAATAGTGCCCTGATGCACAACTAACCATGCATTATGAAAGAGCTCAGCCATTGATGCACAAGGATATACTGTAATGCAGACTATAGATGTCTTACATATGTTCTCTTGAAGTTCGGGAATGACACTTACGTTACACAGGTGGTTGAGGTCCGGTCATTATCTGTGTTCAGTTGTCATGATATCCTGAGCGTGAATGAGATTTTATTTAGCTATTTCAGTTTCTTTCTGCAACCCAAAGACTTGCATCTTGTGTTGACTGGCAGTGCCAAACTGGCCCTGTGAGGATTTGGCATTACATCCAGGGCTGATTTTTACATTATACCCAGCATTGTTAAGATGGGCCAGAGTCTATGTTTAAAAATTTTGAATCAGCTCTTCCTTTAATTATACCTGATACTTAAGAAATCTTTAAATTAGATAAATTGATTGCCATTTTTCATCGACCAAGGCATTATTCATCCATTGACATCCATCTTATGTATCCAATACCCAAAAGATCATCTCAGCAACATTAAGCACAAGGTAGGATTAGATAGATAGACTGCTGATCCATTACAGAGCACACACTCTCTACTCTGTCATTCAGGGTCAATTTGAAATGTACAGCTATGTACTTATTTATGTGTTATGGATGTGCAAAAAGAAACCGACTTCCTGGAGTAAAACCCAAACCAGATATGAGGTGCACATGACCCAGATATAGGCTCAATTCAGACCAAGATTGAGGTGCTATGAAGAAGCAAAGTAAACCATAAAGCCACAATGTTGTCCATTGCACTTAAAAATACCTAGCAGAATTACTTTTTTTTATGATTTTTTAAACATTTTGAATGTGTTGTATTGTGCCCTATTATTTTACAGCTGAAATTTATTTGAAACATTTTAGATGGGAATTATGAAAGATAGCCTGTTCTAAAGAAGGGTTGCAGGTGATTGTGGTAACATGTTATTAGCTCTTAAGAAGAGTATGTTGCCTTCATAATGCATCTTAATTTATTTTAGCAGAAGTAACCTATCTTAGTGATTTAAAATTGTACAAAACAAAATGTGCCAGCAGAAATACACTTTAAAAGAGAATAATTGTGCTTTTAGAAACTGTTAAATAAAACAGAATTTGCAAAATGTGTTCAAATCCTTGAAGCTGTATTTGTCTCATCACATTATACCAACATGCTAACCTGATGGCTTGCATGTTACAATGAATTTAGTTGAACTTCTACACTCAACATAAAGGGTAATTTCATAGTTCAACACTTTTACAAGTTTGTAAAACTGAAAATTTTAAAATCTAGAAGGTAACATAACCTAGTAGAACCTACAAAGACCCACTCAATTCAAACAAAGGTTGGTAATGGCTGGAGCCTATCTTGGCACCACTGGATGCATGGCAGAAGACAGTCCACTATAGGGCCAAAATACACTCACCTAAAGGATTATTAGGAACACCATACTAATACGGTGTTTGACCCCCTTTCGCCTTCAGAACTGCCTTAATTCTACGTGGCATTGATTCAACAAGGTGCTGAAAGCATTCTTTAGAAATGTTGGCCCATATTGATAGGATAGCATCTTGCAGTTGATGGAGATTTGTGGGATGCACATCCAGGGCACGAAGCTCCTGTTCCACTCTATTGCTCTATTGGGTTGAGATCTGGTGACTGTGGGGGCCATTTTAGTACAGTGAACTCATTGTCATGTTCAAGAAACCAATTTGAAATGATTCGAGCTTTGTGACATGGTGCATTATCCTGCTGGAAGTAGCCATCAGAGGATGGGTACATGGTGGTCATGAAGAGATGGACATGGTCAGAAACAATGCTCAGGTAGCCCGTGGCATTTAAACGATGCCCAATTGGCACTAAGGGACCTAAAGTGTGCCAAGAAAACATCCCCCACACCATTATACCACCACCACCAGCCTGCACAATGGTAACAAGGCATGATGGATCCATGTTCTCATTCTGTTTACGCCAAATTCTGACTCTACCATTTGAATGTCTCAACAGAAATCGAGACTCATCAGACCAGACAACATTTTTCCAGTCTTCAACTGTCCAATTTTGGTGAGCTTGTGCAAATTGTAGCCTCTTTTTCCTATTTGTAGTGGAGATGAATGGTACCCGGTGGGGTCTTCTGCTGTTGTAGCCCATCCGCCTCAAGGTTGTGCGTGTTGTGGCTTCACAAATGCTTTGCTGCATACCTTGGTTGTAACGAGTGGTTATTTCAGTCAAAGTTGCTCTTCTATCAGCTTGAATCAGTCGGCCCATTCTCCTCTGACCTCTAGCATCAACAAGGCATTTTTGCCCACAGGACTGCCGCATACTGGATGTTTTTCCCTTTTCACACCATTCTTTGTAAACCCTAGAAATGGTTGTGCGTGAAAATCCCAGTAACTGAGCAGATTGTGAAATACTCAGACCGGCCCGTCTGGCACCAACAACCATGCCACGCTCAAAATTGCTTAAATCACCTTTCTTTCCCATTCTGACATTCAGTTTGGAGTTCAGGAGATTGTCTTGACCAGGACCACACCCCTAAATGCATTGAAGCAACTGCCATGTGATTGGTTGATTAGATAATTGCATTAATGAGAAATTGAACAGGTGTTCCTAATAATCCTTTAGGTGAGTGTATGTAGGCACTCGATGGAGAATCACCAATTAACCAACACATCTTCGGACACGTGGGAGGAAAACCAGAGTATCTGGTGAATAAACCACACAGAAGTAAAACACCATGCAGGCTTCACACGGGTATTTATACTTGTTCAGAATTTAGAAAAGAGTGCTTATGTATTAGATAAAGTTTAATATTAATAAATATAGTTTTAAATGACTTAGAAAAACATGCATAGAGCCAGCAAGCACAAAGTAGGACAGTTATAGTTGTTTCTGACATTAATGTGGGTACAGAAATAATTTTAAATCCAAATAACAGGCTGAGTTATGTTGTATCTCAGGGTTCTGCAGTTGTTGATATGTTTATAGAAGTTTTTTTTTTACTTTAAGAAGCAGAAGTATCAAAAGTTGAAGTCAGAAACTATTCCAGAGTGAAAGGGAATGAGTTTTGGGGGAAAACAGAGGAATCCAAATATAAATCTCTGTTAACAAGCAAAATGGGATTAGCAGATTAAAAATTAAGACAGAACAAGGAGGACGTCAGCTGTTACTCTGAAGTAAAGTTCTGAAGAAGGAAGTGGTGGCACAAAAAATGGTTAAGATTAAATTTCTCACAAATGTGTTAAAAGACATTTCTTCACACAGAGGTTATACATACAAGACATTTGTTACACAGCAATGTGGTTGAAAGCATGTTCATGTGGAGTCAAATGAAGAATGTGTGTGTGTGAGCTGAAACTTTTTAATTTGGGCATTAACTTTTCATTAATTGTGGCATCGAGGAAGCATCAGGGGATATAGCTGACTGCTTTAGGGCCATTGTGTTATAGATGTCTGGTGTTCTAGCACAATCAGGGCAAAACTAAAGGAGGCATTTACACCAAGACTGCCAATAAAGATGCATTGTGCCCTAATTTTCAGAGGCTTAGGTAGGTCCACATGCACTACTCTATTGACAAATTTTTATTTTGTGCTATTTTACTTTAGAGGCCATTCATATGTAAATGCAGAACCATTTTTTGCTTTGTTTACTCCTTGTAAACTTTAATATTTTATTTAAAGAGTGAATGAAGGGACTGTGATTAATGTTGCCAATGTCTCATGAGTTCAGAACCCTGGATTTGAATTATATACTCCACCTGTGTGGAATATGGGCAGTCTTCCGAGATCTGCATGGGTGTCCCCAGTTTCTCCTGTTTTCTGCTCACATCTCAAATACATGTGTGTCTATGGTTGATTGGAAATTCCAAGTCTGAAAATGAATTAGGGACCCCTGTGAAGAAATGATGTGTTTTCCAGGGCTGGCACCCATTCCTGTCAAGAATGGCACCATCAAATGTGAATTTCAGAACATTATTTTTACATATTTTATATCTTTTGTGAATTATTTTGTTTCTTTACAATATAGCACAAAGTTCTTATGGTGTTGGGTGTAGGCACTGTCTTTGTAGCCCCTGCATACCTCCCCAAGGATTTAAATGTGATTCAAATTTGTTTTTTGAGTGAAATTCACATGTTTAGTCAATGTCTATGTGGGTTTTCTGTGGTTACTTCTGTTTTCTTATATGTCCCAATGATGTGCTTGACAAATTAATTGGTAGTTCTCATTGGTTAATTTAATTTTATGAGTCAATTTGTGTGTTGGTTTGGGCATGTATGTGAGAAGCAATGCATAAATGTACAATGGGGTGATTTAAGTTCGTGTCCAGGTCTCACAATTATACCAAAGGTTTGACAGCACAGCTACTTTGAACACTTTGACCTTGATTGATAGTTTGATGTTCCTTTGATTCATCACACAATAATGTGAGTGACCCAAAGACTGGTTGGTTTTGCTGATGTGTGCAGCTATTTCCATATCAAGAGTGTCACCTGAAGAGATTATGCTCCCCAAGTTCTTAAAGTGATCAACCACCTTCAGCTGGGTGCCATCAATGCAGCTGGTAGGACAAAGGGCTGTAGAGGCTGATGGAGGACCTCTGTCTTATTAAGACTGATCTTGAGTCTAAGGAGTCAAAGACTTCAGGAAACCTGATGATAATAACTTGGAGATCAGACTCCCAGTGATCCATGAGCAAGCAGAGCCTCAAGGATGAGTCTCTCAAATGACAGCCCTGGTTACTCAGTTTAATTTTCATTCTGGCTTCTGCCCTGGCTTGGTTTCATGGTAATGCTTTGTCTTCATCTTCTGGTCCTTTATCTTCATTTTTCTGCTTTTTGTTCACTTTTGCAGTATAACGTTCAGGTGCAGCTAAAAGCTCCACCACCAAACTGTCCCACTTTATTTATGCCTCTGAAACTATCTGAATGTCTCCTTTTTGTATAAGAATAATCACAAAGAAACAACATGGTAACTAAATTTTCAGATTAGCTTGTACCCTAACATTTCTTCTGGCATCCCTTGGTCTGCTTACCAAATAACAAAAGGGCTCAAAAAAGGTTTAGAAAAGGAATGGATTAATAATAATGAAAAAAAATTTAAATGTAGAACAGGCTGTGCATACACATATTGAATGCTAAATTTAATTAAAATATAAATTTATACAAAAAATACTCCTTCATCAGTCTCAATAGTGTGGGGATGGCCATTTAAAATCTGTGAGGGGGTGTATTCCTCTGTATTGGAGCTACAATTGTGCATGAGAATGTGTAATATAAATACAGTTTATTATTGGTTTCTATAAGTATACATGTTTGCTCGGGCAAGGCACATTTTCAATGCCCTCCAGCCTCCCCATATATCCTTACCAGTCATGCGATAAGATACTTAATCACTTAATTCACATGCAATGCAATACTACCTCTATACAGTGGAACCACATAAAAAATAACAGAATTGAATGCAAAATAGAACTCAGCTGTTTTGTTCATCGTTCACACTTCTTTATAATAACAACTTCAAACTTTTTTTAGCTAAACAAGGATTTTGCAAACTTAAAAAAAATTTTTTGACTGATTGACACCTGAATAACATTCCAGAAATTACCAAAATTTTACAAAAATGACATAATAAATATATACAGAATAGAATAATATGTAAAAATCAGGAAAACAAACAGCAGTGCCATGCACTGATAGACAGCTTCAAAATATGCATTCACCGTTTTGATTCTCAAAATCTGCATCATGAAAAATTTGAAACTTTTCACGTGAAAACATTTCTTACAGTTTTCAAAGGTAGTATATAAATCTTGAACAAAATGTGTATAAAATTCTTATCATTCTTAATTGATTACAAAATACTGTTACATGAAAGTGCCATCCCATCACCCCATGTGCTGGTCTGATTTTTACAGTGTTTCACATGAACTGAAACGTCTCAGTACACACTAGTTATGGTGCAACATTTTATGTTATCACCAACTCTAAACTCACCAGGTCACTACTTATTGTGCAGCATTTTAAATTTTCTTGGAGTCATGGATCTGGAAAGTAACTGCAGCTTACAGCTGTTCCAAAGGGCCCATGGTTTTCTGTGATCGGGTCTATACTAAACCTTAAAGAGATACCAGTCTTGATCTACCTCCAGCCTCAACAATCAAGACTCTGCAGCCACTGAAAAGTACTCTACGCTGAATTTAGACTTAATGGCCAAAACCATAGCAAGTTCAGGGAATAAATGAAGCCTGTATCAAGAAGCTGACAAAATCTGAATCTCAACTTGGGTATATAATGAAACAGTAACACCAAAAACACATTGGACAGGGTCAGAATGAAATTGTGCGACTGTATCTGTTGAGAAATGTAAGATTAAACTTCCAAAATCACTAATTCTACATTAGGAAAAAAATCAGAATGACAGTGGAAGAGGCGTAAAATCTCTCTGCATACTGAGTTTTGTGACTAATTAGCACCACACAATTTAGACACATTGAGATATATTATGACTACTTAATGGCCCTATAAATTTACTGTGCTAAGCTTCAGTGACTTAACGCACAGCAGTTTATAACTGTAAGCACTTCTGAGCTGGGCTGCTAAACTAAATGAACAGTCATTATGCAATATGAATTTTAGCAATTACCATAATATGCTGCAAAGATGATTTAAAGCATGGTTAATTAAACAAAACAAAAAATAAAAAGTTGTTTATAACATATGGCAAAAACTATATCTTACACATAATATAACATTTTCATATTCTCTTAATCCAGTACGTGGTCATGGGGCGTGATAGTTTACCACTGCAGTATTGAAGGCAAAGCTGGAACCAAACCCTTTCTGGAGCACCAGTCCATTACATAGCCAAGAACAATTTCAAAAAATGTAAAGCATACATCCATCCATTCCACTATATCCTAACTACAGGGTCACGGGAGCCAATCCCAGCCAACAAACCCCAGGCAGGGTGCCAGTGGGCACACCCACCCACAATTTTGAATTGCCAACACACCTAACCTGCATGTCTTTAGACTGTGGGAGGAAACCCACGCAGACAACATGCAAACTCCACACAGGTAGGACCCGGGAAGCGAACCCGGATCTCCTAACTGTGAGGCAGCAGTGCTACCCACCATGCCACCATGCTGCCCATAAAGCATACAGCAGAGCAAATATCTGAGTAAACTGAGTAGCAAGCTGGCTTTGTATGGAACTTCATTTCACTATTTTGTGTACATTTTTGTATAATAATTTATTTTTGTTTTTAATTTATTTTACTGTAGCATTATTTTTGTGTTTTCTGTGTCTTGTAACAAGTTATAAAACCTTTATTTTATTTAATTTTCAGTATTTTTTATTTTTTAAAGTTTTGGAATATGGCATAACTCCTGCTTCTATTTTGTGCTTTCGGTTTTGCTGTAATGGAATTGATTTTATTCATGTTATATTTTGTTTTAACGCAAAATACCATTTTATTTTTTGTGGGTTCCGCAACTTTGACGGATATGCTATTGGCAGAGGAGCTCCTCTGGTACTGTGTGACCCCCAGAGGTGGCATTGTGTGACATCTTCTTCTGTAGAGTATTTAAGATGTTGGCATGCTGCATTCAGTGTTCAAGATTCAGGTTAAAACGAACTTTGTGTTGCTTGGTAGATACTTAGGAAAAGGATTATAAGGCAGGAAGGATTGTGGCTTTGTTTTTCCTCAACTTTGAATTTTGATTAGTGTATTGAGTTTTCACAATCAGGTTTTTTGACCTTGGCCTATTTAAAGATTTTGCTCTTGTGTGGCTCATGTTGCTTTCATCTCCTGGTCTGGCTTATATTAGTCCTTCAGGACATGATTTCTCTCAGTCAAACCACAATTATAGCACCATTTTGCTATTTTTTTTCCTTTTGGCTCCACCATTTTGTGTGCTGGATGCACAAGTGCCAACATACCATTGAACCCAGGGGATAGTCATGTGATTGCACCCTTTGATTGTCCTTATATTATCCCTATAATAGATGGCAACATGCATAACCTGAACTTTATCTAATGAAGGCAAGGCTAAGCCAAAAAATACAGAGCTGAAAGAAAACTTACTGTTTTTGGCAATTTGAGTTTTGACATTTAGATGCTTTAGATTCTTGTTTCTGAATCTTGCAAGTCTGACTACTCTTTATGGGTAAAAGCAGAAAAATAAAAACAGCTGGTTTAAAGTAGTTTAAAGTAGTGGGTTTGCACTTGGGAGCATTCTGTGTAAAGTTTGGAGGTTATTTCCACCTTGCACCCATTGATATAAGGTCACCCTCAAAAAATAATACTGTATACACATTGTGGTCCAGCCAGGTTGCTTGTAAACTGGGAGGACTGGGGGAAAGAGCATGAATAGGGTATTATCTCCCCCAGAAAGATACATAGCAGCCCCCCTGGTTTGCTGCGGCACCACAGAATCCCACAAGGCTTCATGGGGGATGGAGTCCTGCTATTCAGCCTTGTTGGGTACCGTGGGTGCTGCTGGAAATGGGTTAGCCCTACTTTGTCAAGCTCCCACCTGGTTTGTTTCCAGACCACATTAACAGGCTTCCAGGAGTACTCCCGGGTTTCACATAAAAGAAGCCCATTGTCAAAGTTCCATTAGCCAGAGTCGGGAGGAAGGTGACAAAACTTGCTGGAGGTGGAGTGGAGGCGGATAGAGGCAAAGAGAGAAAGAGAAGAAAACAGAAAGAAAGAAGACAAAGTGCTTGTGTGCTTTACTTTTGTGCTTTCTGTACTGTGCTGTGGGAAACGATTGGGAAGAGTTTCCCACCAAATAAAAGCTGTGTATGTTGTTGAACTTGTGCCCGTGCCTGTCTGTGTCAGGTTTTGGGAGCTGGAGTGCCTCTTGTAGGCCACAACATATATTGATATATATAGGGCAGCAGTAATTAGTGCTGCTGCCTTACTGCTCTGTGCTCCATGACTCCAAGCTCACTTGTTGTCTGCATGAAGTTAACACATTTTTTCTGGGTTTTACTCCCAGACATTCAGGTTAGATTGACTAATGACTTCTGACTGCCATGATATGAGAGACTGCCTTAGCAATAGCACTCCTTACTATTATATTTTCAGCAACCAAATTATTAACTACGAGACCTAATGGTGGAAAAGACCTACTGCACAAATATCCCATCACATCTTACTAATAAGCAAATTAATAGCTTCTGTAAATGATGAAGGGTAGTTCAGTGCAAATGGGGAATATAAGCAAGAAAGGCTAACACTGCTCTGGAGGGGGTCCAGCAAGGTCAAGGAGAGAGTGAAGGGAGCGGGCGCTGACACTGGTCAGGTCAGGTCAGGTCTGGTTGGGGAGCATGCACTAATATAGCGCATTGCTGCACCCACCACACGATGAAACAGGTTTAGATCCCAGTTGGCAACCCCCAGGCAGACACACGATCCAGTCCCACCTTCAGGAAATGACCATCTATCTGCACAGCTTGGTGTTACATGGACATCCCCTTGGCCTGGTCTAGCCACATAAGGCAGAGTTTCTTTGCAGCCTTTGTCGATTTTCGTAAACCGTTTGACACAGTTGATTGAGCTTCCCTGTGGGACATCCTGAGACTTCACAGGATCCCCTCAAGGTTGCTGGATATCATGGCCGGCCTGTACACTGATACTGTGAGTGCTGTGCAGAGTTGAAGCAGAACCTCTGCATTTTTCCCAGTTGTTTCTGGGGTTCATCAGGGGTGTGTTCTTACTCCTACTCTGTTCAATGCTTGCATGGACTGGGTGTTGGGCAAGGTTGTGGGGTCCAGAGGCTGTGAGGCAAGTATTGGTGAAGAAAGATTCATTGATCTTGACTTTGCGGGCAATGCTGTGATCTTTATGGAGTCAATGGAGGCTCTGATCAGGGCTGACATGAGACTGAGTGAGGAGTCTGAGTGTGTGGGCTTGCGAGTGTCCTGAATAAAAACCAAGATCCAAGCCTTTAATGACCTCTTAGGCACAGCCATCAGCAGTGTGTCTGCCTGTGGAGAGAGTGTCGACCTTGTCGAGAGGTTTACTTACCTCAGCAGTGACATTCATGTCTCTGGTAAGTCTTCCTATGAAGTTAGTAGACGGACTGGGAAACCATGGAGGTCACTGGAAAGGGGTGTGTGACACTCCCAATATGTTTGCAAAGGTCAAAGTCTTCAGAGTCCTGGTGCTTCCTGTCTTGCTATATGGTTGTGAGACATGGATGATATCCAGTGACTTGAGATGAAGACTGGACTCCTTCGGTACTGTGTCTTTTCAGAGAATCTTTGGGTACTTCTGGTTTGAGTTTGTGTCAAATGAGTGGTTGCTCACGGAGTCCCGAATGAGGCACATTACCTACATTGTGATGGAGTATCAGGTACGGTACTATGGCCATGTGGCCCTGACACTGGTGACACAATTTATCATGCATTTGCCTGGAAAATGCCCCAGTAGAGCAACTCACAAGGTCAAACAGTGTCCTTAAGAAGTATGTAACTGTTAAAATGTTGGTTTTAGGCTTCATTAATTCAGTTTTATACATTTGCAGACTTAATGGACTTATTTATCTTTTTTTTTTATTTGTTGTTTTGAACATTCTGACTGTGACGCCATCTTAGTGCCATCCTGCATGTATACTTGTTGCAGGCCCTGCTGTTTTGTGTTTCTCATAGCCACAGCCATATTATTTATGTTCAGTAACCTCATCTGCCCATTATGTGAAACAGAAGTCCTGTCATTACATGCAACCTATTCACGATGGTTTATTCAAATTCTAGATTCACAAACAAAATTATGATTAAACTTAGTTTAGGCTGATTGAAACAGGGTAGTAAGAGAAACTGACATTGCTTTTCAGAGTACAAAATCAGTTTTATGCTTTAGCTCTACTGATGGTTTATAGTCTTGTGGGCTGTAAGGGGCACTCATGAGTTGTTTTCAAACGCAACCAGAATGATCAAAATAATTAAAAAAAGGGTTTTACAGTATTAGCAAAGAATGTACACAATCAAAACAGGAACCAAAGAAAACACTTAAAGGATAAAAATAATAAAACCTGAGCCCTTTGGTCTCACTAAATTCCTCTTACTTCCTTCTACCACACTGTTATGGCCTTCTCTATCCACAACTCTGTTTTACATTTCCTCTTCCTTTCTACCTATCGAGTTCTCAGAAGTTGTTACCTCTCATCTCCAAGCTCCTGTGTATACTGAATGAAAGAGGTTTTTAACTCATTAGGGTAAGCTTTTGCAAAGACTTATGAGTTACCTGGTGTTTATGAAACACACAAAAAGTTGGGGCTCCACCTAAACTCTATTTAAGGTCCAGGGTTGTCAAAAGAACAATTAGACAAATTATCCTGTGCTTGTTTGCTGTTCCAGTGTTAATTGCTCTCTACAGAGCTTGGTTTTAAGCAGTGCTTATGGGAGCTTCATGCTTCTCCAAAGCTGGTTCCAATATGAACACCATCTTCTGATATAGTGATGGTTTTTACAAGAGGTGGGAATAGCAATGATGAGGAACAAGTAACATTAGGCACCTTCCTGGGGCTTCTCCTCTTCTCTATGGATAGAAGTGGAAACAGCATTAGAAACTGTGTAACAACCTGACTAATCAACCAGTGTTTCCCTTCAACAAAACCAATGATACACTCCCTATTCTTACATGTATTACAATGGTCGGCACTTATAGGCCTATTGGTACCATTGTATAACTGCACCTAGAAGCATCAGGTTTTCATGCAGGTTCCTATAACTAAGACTGTGACTGGGCAATGCCAAACTGTCTGTCCTCCCCAGTACTCCTGTACCCACAGTGTTTTCTAATGGCCCATCTTTACAGTCTCTTATCAAAATTTAGTCCTCTGCCTGTTTGATTTCTGCTTGCTCCTGTTTGCTTCTGTGCATTGTCTAATTATTTTTTCACTTTTCTATACTCTTTGGTAATAGTTTTCTCAAAGTTTCTACAACAGTAATGTTTTCCCAGGGATGCTAGAGGACTTTCAGCTGAGTAGGCACTAGCTAAACTCCTTGATGGAGGAGTAGCGACACATGTAAAGCTAACATAATGATAAAACATCTCCAGACTGATAGAGAGCAGCACACTCTTCCAGGCTGGGAGAGTAGAAACCAACTAGGCTTAATGGACTGAATGTATTCCCCTAGTTTGTGAAAAATCTTAGGAGGAGTTTTAAGAGGAAGTTCTAGCCTGTTGTAAAAGGGGCATCCTGATTCAAGAAATGAGCCTAAGACTTCACTGGAAATGACGCCATGACAGAGATTAAAATAACTTCACTACCAGTAATTCTTTAAGTAGGGAAGCAAGCTGAAAGAACAGACCAGGGATTCTGTAAGAGAAGCAGAGGTAGGAGGTGAGAGAAGCTAGTTTATTGTGTGGTTCAACAGACAGGGATCAATACCTGTATAAACAGGCTTACAGGGGTTGCAGGGTTTTTTTCCTTTATTTATTTTGGTGCACGTGCCTGCTCCCTTTGTTTATTCCTTCCTGTTTTTAGTTTCTTAATAAATAAAATTGTTAAGTTTCAGCCAAAGTTCCTTCCCTGGCTGGGGTTCAGATTCCTTTTTTATGTCTTTTTTCATTCATTTGTTTATGTTAAAATTGTTGTTTATGTTTATTATTTATATAGTTAGGTATTTTTGTCAGCACTGCTGATCATTTAGTTGCTGTGTGTCTACTGTAGGTATCTTTTTTTATGTTCCATGAGTTTTGTGGGTGGTTCCCCAAGAGGCGGGGTCACCTGCCCATCACCATCAAGGGACTCCTCTTAGCTCTATAAAGGCTGAAGAAACCCACAGTCCCTTGTGGTACATTTTATGAACTAATTTTGTTGAGTTCTTATGATGATGATGATGATGATGATTACTATTAATATTGAACTTTGTGGATGTACTGCATTTTTGACCTCTTGCTCTGTTTTTCAGCCTCTCTGGATTTCTGTACTGGGACTTGCTGGATTGCTTATAAGGCAAGTCCTGATATGCTTTTCTGCTCTTCGGAGTTTCAAGAGCTTAACAAAAGAAAATCTTCTTGTTAAAGAGCATTTTTTGGATTAATAAATCTTCTAGTTATAAAGACTCTGTTTCTTCTGTGTTAAATGAGCCAAAGGCTGATGGTCCTTTCCTCTTGTTGAGTTTTTGCTACAGTTTTTGAGACGTTATGTTTATGTACTCCTAAGCTCATGACAAAATTATTTTAACACTGTTATCTCCTTTCATTCATCACATTCATTCATACATTCATTCATTCTCAGAAACTCACTCACTCACTACAATATTGCTATGATATGTATTTATTTTAAGATGGCAGGATAAGACTATTGGAGTACACATTTTTGTTACAAAGTTGGTGCTGTGAGGGTCCCTTACTTGAATGTAAAGAGTGCCAAACATATCCTTTCTGTATTTAAGAACGTCTCCCAAAATGTTTAAGACTGGACATTATTTTTCCATTAACCATTTCTATGAAGTGGCAGCTGGAATGATGCAACATGTTGCAGAAAAATTAATGTTCATACATTAAAAATGTTGACTTGATATTTTTGCTGTTTATGATAGTAAATGAGGAAAAGGATGTGATATGTTGTTAATTTTGCATCATTAATTTTTTACTTCTTGCATAAAAGCATTTGTAAGGCAATACATCTGTTTTGATATTCATAAGGCTGCTTATATTCAGTTACATCCATGTCCGTCTCTTTATATGTTTCAGCAATGGTGTGTTAAATGCAGTATGTGAAAATTACAACAAAATGCAAAGCATCTGCTCGTGTCCAAATATTGCTTTAGGCGACTTTCCTAGTGTGTAGTCTACTTTAACAACAATACTCATCTCTCAGAGTTTTAGGAAAGACTTTTTGCATATGGCTTACACCTGGTGGAATGTACTGTATTTGAAGAATAAATCACTCTAAAGCCAGAGTGTTATTTCTTGAACCACACTTTTATGCTTCTTGGATGAATTACATGATCAGTTTAATCAAACTGAAGAAGTGTCGTCCACAAAATACCAAGGTGAAAGGCTCCCAGGGAATCTGAACTTAAGTGGCACTTGCACTTCGACCAACAGAGAATGGTGACATCTGGTATTGCCAAACATAAGTGGGAATAAGCTGCCTTCAATTTCTTGATTTTTCTAACAGTACCATTCCATTATTTTCTTATTATTCAGGTTACTATATTAATTTGAATTGTTCTTGATGTGGCATTTTCTTCTACTGTTGGACTTTGTTTCCATGCTCAGTTGTTTTAGCTTTCCAGAAACTAAGAATAAAGTAATTCTACTGTTTGTTAATCGTGATATAAAGAGAATTATCATCCAGCTATATGTGCAGTAATGTGTAGCTATATCTGTCTTTTTGATCCTCTTCTTTTAGTGAGTCATTCAACATAATAGGAATGTTCAAACTGTTAGAAACATGTCCCATTTCATTCTGTTTTTATAATCTTTTTTGAGATTTGATCAGCCACAATTTTTATAGTAACCACATTTATTGTTGGTCTTGTGCTTGGGAAGCTTATTTTTAAATGTTGTCATGATGTTGCCATAATGAAAGAGGGCTATACGCTTATAAGAGAGTCAGAATTTTAAGACCACTTATGGCAACAATACGTGAGAAACTTAAGCACTCCAGTAATAAAAAGAAATACAACAAACTCTAGGGCAGGGGTCCCCAACTCCGGTCCTGGAGGGCCTCAGTGGCTGCAGGTTTTCATTCTAACACTTTTCTTAATTAGTGACCTGTTTTTGCTGCTAATTAACTTCTTTTGAATTAATTTTATTTGTCTTGCTCTTGAAGACTCAGCCCCCTTAATTGTTTCTTTTTCCTTAACCAGCTGCCAAACAATAATGAGATACAAAATGAGCCAAAATATGACCAGAAAACTGTGTCCTTCATACAATACAGTATCTGAAAATAAAAAAAGATGAAGGTCTCAGGAATGTTGATCTGCTCAGGTCCCCAAAACATTTGAACAGTGTTCTTAGAAAAGAGAAAATCAACAATTTTGGAAATGTCTGCAATTGCACAATGAGATCAGCAACAAGCCATGGAATTAAAGAACGGGTTGACTTAACAATGAGACTTGGTGCCTGATGAAGCAATTGGACGGAGTTTGAGGCCCTGACTTAGTTGGTCTTCTGTTGGCTCACTCACTTCACATTTGATTTCTGTTTGGGAGCTATTTAAGGAAAGAAATGAAGCAATTCAGAGGAACGATGAAGAAATTCAAGGAAACAAATCTTTAAAAAAAAACAAGTCAATTCAAATTAATTCAAAATAACTTCATTATCAGCATAAACAGTGCACTAATTAAGAAAAGGGTTAGAATGAAAATGTGCAGCCACTGGGGCCCTCCAGGACTGAAGTGGGGGACCCCTGTTCTAGGGAATACTTTATGATTTTTAATTTGCAGCTTCATTTTGTCTTTTCATTCCGATTAGAATTTAGGCTTTGGTGAAGAATCTTTCAACACTATGTTTATCAGACCCCTGTCTATTCTTTTGAAAATATCATCTTAAAGAAATGTTTGCTCATCTCCGCTGGGCTGAAAATAAAAACATGTTTGACTGGACTTCACTTCCAGTCCAATACAAACAGAATGTCTTTTTCTGTATCTGTCTAACTTGATGACATTGCCAAACATAAATGGGACGAATCCATTGCATTGTGAAATGTCAAGCTAGTGTTACAACATTCTAATAAGAATCTGTATGAACATCCTGAGAAATAGATGGTACCAATAGGAAAATAAATGAATGTTAACAAATCAGTTACTGTATATTTATGTTGAACTACAGGGTCTTACTTCAATGGTAGTCACAATGAGGTATTAAAATGACCTGGAAAAGTCTGAATTTATCAAAGGTGCCCTGTATTCAGAGTCTGGGTATGTTTGTACTGCCTGGGAATGGCAAATGTAACCCTAGCATGGCTAGAGTGCCCCTTGGACGCTTACAAATATTTGTAATAGTACTGTGCAGGAATCAAAATCCAGTTTCATATTTGTTTGAAAAAGATCCTCAGCTTGGTCAGCTGCCAGCTGGGAGTAGTCAATTCCAATGTGTATGGTTGCTAATGTGGGCTGAGAGAGACAGTCAGCCACCACTTTGGAGGACCTGGCAACCAAGATGTATTCTAGGTAAACAAAAAGGAAGTCAAAATTGCTGAGGACAGAGTCCATCAACCTCTGGAATGTTTGTGCAGCATTTTTAAGACCGAATTGTGTTTGTAGGAATTCAAATAAGGGGGTGATGACTGCTGTTTTGTGGATGTCTGTCGGGTGCATAGGTACTTGGTGGTAGTTGTGGACCATGTCCGTCTTTGAAAAGATTACGTTCCCAGAGAGCCATGCCAAGAATTTTTTTATGTGTGGAATTGGGTAGCGGCCTAGAAACCTCCACCTGCTTTGGGCACCACGGGCTGTTGAATTGGTTCATGATCCCTAGCCATTCCATGTCGGCAAATTCAGCTTTCACAAGAGCCAGCCTGTCTGGGGCCAGTCGACGGGCGTGGGTATGGACCAGTGGACCAGAAGTAGAAATGTAGTGTTCCACTCCATGCTTGGCTTCTGCTGTGGAAAAAGTGTGTTTTAATAGCTGGGGTAATTCGTTGAGAAGGCGGGCTAAATCTCATGTCGTAGCTATCATATTGTACAGGGCAGAGGTAGTGATACTGCTGAGTGTGCTGGGAAGGGTGGCAAAGTTCTTTGCATCTGCAAGGAGACAGTTCTTAACATCAACCAGCAACCCATTCACACACAGGAAGTCCACACCCAGCAGTGGCCTGGCCAGCTTGGCCAAGACAAATGTCCAAGTGAAACGCCTTCCACTGAAAGATAAGGTTGTGTGCTGTGTTCCATAGGTGAGGATCCTAGTGCCATTAGCAGCGTCCAAAACGGGCCCTTTTCTCCCTGAAGCCACATAAATAGGCGATGCAGGAAGCACACTTACTTGTGCACCTGTATCACATGGAAAACAGTGGCCGGTCTGGGCATCTGTTATGTGGAGTAGGTGGTCTGCAGGTTCTGTTGAGATAGTGTTGACCGACCCGCCAAATGGGGCTTGGTAAAAACACAGGTCAGTTGTCTGTATGGCGGCAGGAGGAGGATAAGCAGTACGAGACATGGGCTTGCTAATGGGACTGACGAGGGTTGCAGGTGGAAGATAGCTCTACAAAGCAGAGTGCAGGCTGTCGGCCATCTTGGCTAACTCTCGGTAGTCAACAATGGTCATGATGGCCAGGACAGTGCACACTTGTTCTGGCATCTGTTGGAGAAACAGCTCTCTAAATACAAAACAGGGCTTATACAGTAGCTACCTAGCAAAGCTAACATGTAGTCCATCAACGCAGAGGGTTTTGCATCTCCGAGGCCCAGCAATGTTATTAGCCGCCGTGCCCGCTCTGATTCTGTGAAGCCGTATGTCTCTAAAAGATATGCCATTAAGGTTACATACTTGTCTGTGTCCAGGGAATTTTCAAGCAGACTCACCACCCTGGATGCTGTAGAGCCGCTGAGAGCTGCAACGGTGTAGTAGTACCTCTTGTCATCTGCTGTAATGTCCTGCAACGCAAACTGTGCCTCTGCTTAGGCGAACCACGCTGCGGCTTGCTGTTCCCAAAACTCCTGTAACTTTAACGCCACCACGTTGGCAGACATGATTAATGTAACTCTGGAATCATCCAAGAGCATTGGGGTCACCACTATAGTGCCCTGCAAGGGAAGAAAGCACATCAGACAATGTTTTCTTAATGTAGGTAAAAACTACTGACTGTTTAATGAACATGCTTAAATTATGTACAACTGTTGCCTTCTCCCTCATCACCCCGTCTCCTCCCACACTGCAGTGCGTGTGAATTGTGTCTTTAGAGGCGCAGCACTTCCAGCTGCTACACTTGCATATGCTAATCAACATACAAAACATCATCACGATCCAGCACCATGATTAGTAAGTAGAACTACCTAATCTCAAATCTCAAGTAAAACTACCTTAAAATGGCTGCCTTACCTTGTTGTTAAAATTTTTAATCAAGAGTTTTCATTATTCACTGTGATATCTTATGGGCAGCAAAATAGCGTGTTGGAGAGCATGTTCAAACATATCTTACCAATGTTTACATAGAACTTACATGTTCTCCTTGTTTACTGTGAGTTTTCCTTCCCAGTCTGGAATATGAACTTGATAAGTTAAGTGGCTCAATATGAATGAGTAGGGGTTATGTGTGAGTGACTGCATTATTTAAGACATTGTGGTGGGTCTCTTGCCCAGCCAGGACGCCTGGAGGATGGAAAGACTGGGAGAGAGACAATACCTCCCCCTGGACAAAAGAGGGCAGCCCTGCTAGTTTGCCACCGGATTGGAGATTGGAAGCTCAACGTTGTAGGGGCCCGTGGCCACTGCTAGGGGGCACCTGGATGATTCCAGAGCCCTTGACTGCAGCACTTCCGCCACACCAAGAAGTGCTGCCGGAAGAGAATCTGGGGGCACCTGGTGCAACATAAAAGGGGCTGCCTTACTCTATTCTGGGGGCCGGAATCGGGAGGTGGAGGACAGAGCTTGTGAAGGGAGGAGTAGAGGCAGCAGAAGAGAGAAAGGGAAGGAACAAAAGAAAGAGAGAGAAGGGACTGAGCCTATTTGTGATGATTTGTGTGCTGAAGGGCAAGAACTATAAATAATGTAAAAGCGTGTGTTTTGCACTTGTGTGTCTTGGTGTCTCTCTGTGTCTGGGCTGATTTACCACAACATATTTTGTCTCTGAATAATCTGAAACTGGAATAAATTGGCAAGTTTAGAAAAGGGACAGACAAGAAGCTAAATTTAAAACAGGTAAATTAGTCATTTGAATTGTTTTGTTTAAGCCCTGACCAGGTTTACCATTGCAATTCTTCTAAGTAAACATTCTATGTTGAGTAAATAGAAAATACATTTTCTGTTATTTTCTACGCATCAACAGGCTGCACTGAGCTAAAAAACAGATGCCTGTCCCAGTGGAGTCCACCAATCAATTACAGCCATTTTATATTTTAATTAAGAACATAATTCAATAATTAAAGGCTAATTTGAACTGAAAGACAGAAGCACTACAACTTACCACAGATGAAAATTTCCCCAACCTCTGTTTTAAAGGTTTTACTGCTTTTCTCAACTTTGCCATGCTTTAACAGAAAATCCATCCATCCATTATCCAACCCACCAATATCCCAACTACAGGGTCACGGGGGTCTGCTGGAGCCAATCCCAGCCAACACGGGGCGCAAGGCAGGAAACAAACCCCAGGCAGGGTGCCAGCCCACCACAGTTAACAGAAAATGCTGCTGTAAATTTTACCTTATACTCTTCTGAGAAAGCAACATGCAATAGCCAGGGGAGAGAACCAGTTTGACTGGAAATGTATGACTGGAAAAAACAGACTCACAGTAATTGTTTGAAAAAATGGAGCAATTTAATGGAATGATAAAAATTACCATTACAAGCAAAGACTCTTGCTTATCACACAGAGATAAGATTGTGGCCACTCATTCTTCTGTCACACATATGCACATGGGAGGAAGCTAACCAGACCAGGGGTTGGCAAGGTGCACTGATCATTTCTCTTTTTCCACAGCAGACCCATTACGGGAAATTCCACCTGGCCTCCATGAGGTCACTTCCTGTTTAGGAGCTCCATGATGTCACTTTCAGTTCAGAAGACACCCCTTCCAGTCATGAGCACGATGATGTCACTTCTGGTTCCGGTCATATATTACCTCACTTCCTCTGCTGCACTTTAAAAACCCACCATTTCAACCTCACCAGTTAGTACTGTTTTGGACTCGAACCTGTACACATCTGTACTAAAAATTCATCCATTTGCAACCAGGAAAAATTATACGGATGGCTTCCCCAAATCATTTTGTGACTCTTGTCTCATTATTGACAATACATAAATAGTTTGATTTTCCAGTGGTGCCCTGTGCCCTATCAGCCTCTATTGTAAAGCACCAGTGATGGCAAGCTGTTTTTTAAAATTTATACAAAATACTTAACTTTAGAACACAAATTCCTATGGCAAATACAACTATACCATTTTTGCAAAGAAATAACTTCAGCTTGAAAATTACCAAACTTATTCTTTAATATAGAAGATTAGAATTGAATATATATACTGCTCAAACAATTAAAGGAACACTTTTTAATCAGAGTATAGCATCAAGTCAGTGAAACTTCTGGGATATTGATCTGGTCAGTTAAGTAGTAGAGGGGGTTGTTAATCAGTTTCAGGTGTTTTGGTTATAATAAAAGTAACAACAGATGCACTAGAGGGGCAACAATGAGATGACCCTCAAAACAGGAAAGGTTTAACAGGTGAAGGACACTGACATTTTTCCCTCCTCATCTTTTCTGACGCTTTTTTCACTAGTTTTGCATTTGGCTACGGTCAGTGTCACTACTGGTAGCATGAGGCGATACCTGGACACCACAGAGGTTGCACAGGTAGTCCAACTTCTCCAGGATAGCACATCAATACATGCCATTGCTAGATGGTTTGCTGTGTCTCCCAGCACAGTCTCAAAGGGCATGGAGGAGATTCCAGGAGACTAGGAGAGCTGGACAGGGCTGTGGAAGGTCCTTAACCCATCAGCAGGACTGGTATCTGCTCCTTTGGCAAGGAGGAACAGGATGAACACTACCAGAGCTGTACAAAATGACCTCCAGCAGGCAACTGGTGTGAATGTCTCTGACCAAACAATCAGAAACAGACTTCATGCCCGGCACAATGGAGCTCGATTGGAATTTGCCATAGAATACCAGAATTGGCAGGTCCACCACTGGTGCCCTGTGCTTTTCACAGATGAGAGCAGGTGACAGACGTGATAGGGTCTGGAAAAGGTGTGGAGAATGTTAAGCTGCCTGTAACATTGTTCAGCTTGACCAATTTGGTGGTGGGTCAGTAATGGTCTGGGGAGGCATATCCATGGAGGGACACACAGACCTCTACAGGCTAGATAATAGCACCTTGACTGCCATTAGATATCAGGATGAAATCCTTGGACCCATTGTCAGACCCTATGCTGGTGCAGTGGGTCCTGGGTTCCTCCTGGTGCAGGTCAATGCCCGACCTCATGTGGCGACAGTATGCAGGCAGTTCCTAAACGATGAAGGAATTGATACCATTGAGTGTCCCTCACTTGCCTGACCTGAATCCAATAGAACACCTCTGGGACATTATGTTTTGGTCCATCCGACGCCGCCAGGTTGCACCTCAGGAGCTCCAGATTTGGGAGGAGATCCCACAGGATACCAACTGTTGTCTCATTAGGAGCATGCCTCGACGTTGTCAGGCATGCTTACAAGCATGTGCGGCCATACAAACTACTGAGTATAATTTTGAGTTGCTGCAATGAAATTTCAGCAAAATGGACTAGCCTGCCGCATCATTTTTTCACTTTGATTTTCGGGGTGTCTTTGAATTCGGCCCTCTGTAGGTGGATAATTTTCATTTCCATCAAACAATATGGCATCCTTTCGTTCCTAACACATCACCCAGTCCATATTAGTATAGTGTGTTTTCAAAGTGTTCCTTTAATTGTTTTGAGAAGGTCCCCCCCCTTATAGTCTGTAGACTGAAAAAGGAGGAGTCAGTTACCCTTGTTGCTGTTATTGAGTATCTTCTCAGAGCTCTGGGTGGAAAAAAGAGACAAGACAATGAGTGATTGTGCCCCTTCTTGTGTCTCGGAGTGGTAGTGACTTCTGACAAGCCTGTAAGAAAAAAGGCATGCAGGTTATGATTATTACAATTATTAACTCAGTAACTCTATTTATTCAAAAGAATGTCACAATAGCACAGTGCACTTAGGTACAGTCTTGTAAGTGCTCAAATTGCTGGCATTCATTATTTACACATAAACTCTTTTTCATGTACTCACAACTGTGACCCTACTTTTGCCATATATATATATAAACTCATCAAAAAAAGAAACGTCCTCTGACTTTCAACTGTTTTTACTTTCAGTAGACTTAATGTGTAAATATTTGTATGAACACTAAAAGAGTCAACACCATAAGACATAAACTAAAAATGTTTCACAATGTGTCCCTGAATGAAGGGAGGCTCAAAATCAAAAGTACCAGTCAGTATCTGGTGTGACCACCAGCTGCTTGAAGTACTGCAGTGCACCTCCTCCTCATGGACTGGACCAGATTTGTCAGTTCTTGCTGTGAGATGTTACCCCACTCTTCCACCAAGGCACCTGCAAGTTCCTGGACATTTCTGGGGGGAATGGCCCTAGCCCTCACCCTGCGATCCAACAGGTCCCAGACGTGCTCAATGGGATTGAGATCTGGGCTCTTCGCTGGCCATGGCAGAACACTGACATTGCTGTCATGCAGAAACTCACGCACTTTTTACCACTCCTGTCTGGTCCAGCGAAGGTGGGTTTGTGCCCATAGGCGGCGTTGTTGCTGGTGATGTCTGGTAAGGACCTGCCTTACAACAGGCCTGCAAGCCCTCAGTCCAGCCTCTCTCAGCCTATTGCGGACAGTCTGAGCACTGATGGAGGGATTGTGTGTTCCTGGTGTGACTCGGGCAGTTGTTGTGGCCATCCTGTACCTATCACGCAGGTGTGATATTCGGATGTACCGATCCTGTGCAGGTGTTGTTACACGTGGTCTTCCACTGCGAGGATGATCAGCTGTCCTTCCTGTCTCCCTGTAGCACTGTCTTAGGCATCTCACAGTGAGGACATGGCAATTTATTGCCCTAGTCACATCAGCAGTCCTCATGCCTCCCTGCAGCATGCCTAATGCACGTTCACGCAGATGAGCAGGGACCCTGGGCATCTTTCTTTGGGTGTTTTTCACAGTCGGTAGACAAGTCTCTTTAGTGTCCTGCGTTTTTAGAACTGTGACCTTAAATGCTTACTTTCTGTAAGCTGTTAAGGTCTTAACGACCATTCCACAGGTGCATGTTAATTAATTGATTATGGTTAATTGAACATGCATGGAAAACATTGTTTAAACAATTTACAATGAAGATCTGTAAAGTTATTTGGATTTTTAAAACATTATTGTTGAAATACACAGTCCTGAAAAAGGGACGTTTCTTTTTTTGCTGAGTATATATATATTTTTATATATACACTGTAGATGTACTGTATGTTGTATTCTAGAAATTCTTCCTGAATTTCTGTTTGTGTTTGCATATATTTTGTTGGTATTACTATTCTGAACAGACATGAATTTAATTCTAATATTCTCATGTCAACACAAACTTGAACTTGTAAGCTCCAGATGATGGATGACAGAAGTAAGGTAGAAATCTTAATCTGTCCTGAAGTTGCAAGTGAAGAGGTGTTTCCTGAAGGGGTAGTGCAACATTAGTGAACAGCTGATTGTGTCAGGTGGTCAGGAAAAGCTTGTTTCATAGCTTGCAGGCAACAGCTGATAGAAAATATTTTTGGTTCCTTTGAAGATAATTGGGACAATTAGTCAGTGGGCTTAAGCAGGTTGATAGGGTCTATAGTCAAATGAGTATGGTCTGCACTTTGACATTATCCATTACAAAAATGAAAGAAATGTATTTGATGAGAAAGCAGAAGAATTGTCCAAGATTTTAGATATTGAGACTTTTTGTCTAAGATGATGGGCTGATTGGGACCAGGTAACAGCAGAGTTATTCTTTCCAGGTGTAGCAAAGAGTGCAGAAAGACGCAAGGCATGAGAAAAACTTAACTGATAGTGTGTTCTGTTATTTTAACATCAAAAAAAACGAATTATTACTATTATTACTATGTTTAACAATGAATCCACAACTTCAGAGCATTTCAGAAGCGACGTGCCTATCTTTACCATTTGATGATGAAATGCCAAAGGAAGAGAACCTCGGTGGCAGACACTAAACAGTTTTACTGTAAACTTATATCACACTTAACAAAACTTTTACTGTAATATTAAGGTATATGAACTAAGATTTTTACATCTACAAAGATTACCATTATGCTCTATTCCATGCAGTGCACATGCTATAACCATAAGTTAAATAATAAAAATAGGAAATGGGATTTGTTTTCAAATAAAAAAAAGAGCGGCCTTACAGATTGCATGCGGATTTGGAGAATGGTAAAGTGGGCACGCTTAGGTATTTAAAGTTTAAATATAAGAACCAGTTTTATTGAAAAAAGCCTATTCAATTCAACACGAGTAGTTAATTCCCATTCACTTATTGTTTTTTTAAACAATATCAAGCTGAGAATTGAAGTTTCTATTTTCAACAACACTGCTATTTAGCCAGTTTCATATGCTGTATTTACAATTGTCTGTTTAAAAAAAGTATATTCCAGCATTTCTTTGGAATGTACTCTTAACCATTTCTACCACCATGTCCTCTGTGAATAACAAATTAGCAGCTAGCTTTGTTTACTGCTTTTACATTTTTTTCAATCAAGTCTTTGTTTAAATGGAAAAAAATGAGTTATTTCAGTCTTTTCTCATAAATCATACCTTTCAGTCCTGGAATAAATCTAACTTTCTCTAATTCTGTTAAATCCTTCATGTATTTTACAGGAAGTATAACTGCAGACAGTATTCCAGATGTCCTGTTCCCCAGCTTTAGTTTAAAATCTTTGAATTTGTCCTCTATTTAGTAAATGATATATTCTATATGCTGTATGCTGTCTCTATATACCATTGCAGTGACATTTTGATTTTGACTCCCAACTATTTTTCATGTGATGTAAGTGTAACTAACTGTAAATCCCCACTTTGTACTTAGACACAATTTTTTTCCTTCCTTTATGTGGCATTTGTTTTTGTTAAATATTCATTGAGCCCATAATCTGCCCATTTCGAATGTTGTCCAGGTGTTTTAATTTATCTCCGTACTGGTTATTTACTTAAGTAACACCTGGCATGTTGCTCTCTTATTCTGCTGAAAGCTGAAGGGTGGAGTCCTGCGTCATTAAGCAGATAGCCTTGGCGCCTTCTCAGCTACAACTTGGGTTTACTAATTATTGACATTAGCAGAGGCTCCATTATTGTAGACATGCCTAAAGCTATAGCCATTTACTTCAATAAATACAGTATTTTAAAACAGACTGATAATGGGGATTTGTTTCTCAGTCTGAGATCATGGAGATATACATCAGCATAAAAATGTTATATTAAAAATGATTGAGGCAATTCACTACTTTAGAGGCAAAGCCATTAACCATCATTATTGAACTTTAAGACAATCGCATATTTACTTTACATGACTAGAAATAAAGTATCATCATTAGCAAAAAAGTCAAGTCAGCTCAGTTTATTTTGTTATACTGCTCTTCACCATGTACAGGCTGAGAGCACTGTAACAAGTTTACAGCTAAAATACAAATGAGAACTTTTACAGACTACAAGAAGAACACACACAAACACAGTTTAAGTTAAAGTTTGATTAACATCAACAGATCTTGACAATATACAGTATGTCCAGTAATATATTTGAATCGAGATATGGCCAATTGACAAGGAAAAAGAAGAATACAAAAATTTCAGTCAGCATTATCCCAGGAGAAATAAAACCCCTGGGGATTTTAGAGTGCTTTGTGATCAGCTTAAACAGACAAAGTCAACATTCAATTTGTGTAAACTCACACTTTTGGTGACTCAGGCCTAAGTCTGCATGTCCAGTCCCTCAGAGCATCCTAATTGGTCAGTTTGGCTTTGATGTGATTAATCATATTGGCTTTGATGACACAGTGGAAGTGTGAGTGTGATACACACGAGGTGGAGTAAAAGCACGTGAGGCACGCTAAGACAGTTGCCTTCAAAGATGGGAAGTATAAAAGCAGACAGGATGCGAGAAAGGTACCTTGAAATAAATGACAAAGTATGAGCAGCATTTTTATGGGAATGCACTCAAATGAGACTCAAACACACATGGATATCAAGACAATGAGCTGAATGTACATGTAGGGCAAGAGATAACAAATAATTTTAAATTATTCTATGCTGCTAGTATATAATAAAAGTTTATGTCAGACCAGCTAATAAAATCTGCAAATATTTTGATCCTTGGATTCCAAGTGTTTCAGTATCTTTGATGTCATCCCCATAGTCAGAAATTGGTAGTGTAGTATTGGCACCAAGTACCACAGCTGGATACCAAGAAGCAATGTATATAATCGTCATTAATTGTATAGTAAATGTCATTTAGTTTAAAATTATTGTCATGATTACATTTTTCTAAAAGGTGTTAACAAATGGAGATACAATAATCACATCTAGTTAGCAGCTTTAATCAGGGTATGCTAGACTAAAGTAGTTAGTTTTGAACCTGGATGTAAATGCTGGGATCAATAAAACTTTTCTTATTTAAATAATTCCTCAGCTTTGGTTTCCTATAGCTAAAAGTACCTGAAGCAATAAACATTTTTATAATTTGTGTATTTTAGGGTTTAAATTTATGAGGATTCAAATTCTGACATTTGTGCTTAGGATAAATTTTCACACAGGTACAATTAACTACTTATTTTTTTTATTTATTAGGTGCCATTCTGAGGACTCATGACTGTAATTGTCACACTGATGACATTACAAAGGTGACTGTATAAATATAGTGGCGATCTTTATGCCTCAGTGGATAAAACAACCTTGTGAATCTTTAGTGTTTTACTGAAGTAAGCATTTGCTGTAGATGTGTGTTTTTGGTTTCGACCATGCTTTGCTTTTGACTGTGGAGTTACGTCTTGTCTTTTTGTTTCTTGGTAACCTGGGGCCTCATGTATAAACGGTGCGTATGCACAGAAATGTTGCGTAAGAACGTTTCCACATTCAAATCGCAATGTATAAAACCTAAACTTGGCGTAAAGCCACGCACATTTCCACGGTACCTCATACCCTGTCGTACGCAAGTTCTCCGCTCGGTTTTGCAGACTGGCGGCACCCAGAGTCAAACCAGTGCTACTGTTCCTGTGTGATTATCCTTTCTTTTTCTGATGCGGCTTTATAAATACACTGAAATTAACCGCATATTGTTTATTAGTTTAATGCATCTGATTGTAATTAACCTGTAACAATATAATGGTCCACACAATGGTCAAAATATTCTAAATACCATAGCTGCTTTAGTGTTGTTACTCTCACCGCACCTTCTTCTTTCAGTTGCTCCCGTTAGGGGCTGTCACATCGGATCATCTTTTTCCATATTACTCTCACTGCACCACCCGGAGAAGCTGATCAGAAAGAGAATTATCGGTATACAGCATCAAGCACATGCTGCCTCAGCCATGCTTCCTATTTGAACTGTTTCTCACACGGCAAACGCTTCCAACCTTTCCTGTACAGACCTCGCGGTTCAGAATAAGTTTCATCCCAAGAGCTCTAAACGCACTCAATCAAGCGCTCCTTGTAGAACTATCTGTACTTATAAGTAGAATTACCTCACTGTAAACTTGCACTACAGTTATAATATTGCACAACCTGAGCCACTTTATAAAGCGCGTATTTATATATGATGACGATATCATTTTTAATATGAAATGCAACAAAATATGTTTATTATATTATACAGATAAAACTTTAACTTCAATCTACTGTATATTGTTAATAGTTAAAGGTTGTTCCTGCCTCGCACTGTATGCTTCACTGGGACTGGAGTGAAGGACAGAATAATTAAACATGTACCATGAAGATATTTCAATGTTCCTTAAAAGTTTTGAAGAATCGGCGCTCTAAGCTTACAGATGGCTTAATGTCTAATACTGAGCCGATTGTGTGGCGATCGGTTACTTGGAGAAAAAAAAGGAATGACAGGAATTGGAGGTTAGTACGTTTGAAAGAGACAGAAAAGAAAATAACGACACAGCTAAAAACGCAGTGGAAAATTTCGACAAAAGTTAAACGCTTGTGTCATGAGCACGAAGCGGCTATGCAGTGTCCGCAACGGACGTGGCCATCCGCCGTGCATAAGATACCATATTGACACTGGTGGGCGAAGGGGCCACTGATTCTTTCTCTGCCCAGGGCTGCCACGAGCCTAGAGCCACCCCTGAGTACTGCTGCAATAAATTATTTCATCGAAGGTCGCGCACAATCACGGCGCCACCGTGAAACCCATGTTTAATAACGTGCTTTAACTCCTATCATCATGAAAATTATATCACATATACATCTCAGTATTTTAGCTATTCAGAGGGCTTTAATATCATGAATGTAATGGATTTTGTGTCCTGTCGGAGAAAGAGAGCTGGTTTAAGAAACACATAGTGATTCACACACATAGAGCACATAGAAGAACACATACAAAACAAAGCATTTAACGTGCTACTTTAATTACGATGTGATTTGAGAAACTGGCTAATTAAACAATTTTAAGATGAAGTTTATGATGTTCTACTTTAATGACAAAATAAACTACGTGATTAAAGTGGAAATTTCGAGATTGAAGTTGACATTTCGTGCTTTTTCCCCACTGTGTGCCTTTTTTTTCCGCTGTACCATAATAAGCTATCATATGACACTCAGATGGTGGGCTATGACTCGCCTTTTCACGGCGACTTTGATATCTGACAACTTCTTTTTTATTTTGGGCACAGTACGACTTTGTGAACTTGAGCTTTCAAGTTTCTCCAACACGCTATGTCACTCGATCAACTTCTTTTTGTTGATTATAACATGGTTTAAATCAACAAATAGTATGTTTTTCCTTTGCCTCCACTTGGTATTCGCTGAAATTCGTATATTTTCCCCCGTGTTTTTCCCATTGTCTTTTCACAGAATTCTGAGCTTAAGGGCTTGATTGATTTGCATATTCAAAGAGGCGTAATTCTGGGAGGAATTGGGGTGGGATAGCAGGCGCATGCACGTGCGTTACTTTTCACGCTGACCAGGATTTATGTAGCGGAACAACGTGGAAGTTGGAGTACGCACTGATTCCTGCATCTGGATTTTTCTGTGCGTAAGCACATTTCGGCTTTTGTGCTTACGTCATGTTATAGTGTGAATTCTACGCACGGCGTTTTGCGTGAGGCCCCTGGTTATATTGTTGATTTCACAGTTGTAACCCTTGTATTTTCTGACTATTTCTTGTTGTTCTCATCTTTACATTTTTTTGTTTTGTTTTCTGTGGTCACAATATAATCCAAGCATGTGAAAATGTCTTTAGCACCTCTGTTGTTTTATGAGCTTTAGCATCTTTAACAGACTGATATCTTGATATTGTAATGCATGCTCTAGCTTGTATGAAACAAGTTTGCCTAGACTTTTATTACACTTTATATGTACAAGAAAGATTTTGAAATCAGCCTTAAACTTAACTGGATGCAAGTGTAGTGACTTAAGAACAGGAGTTATGTGATTCTATTTCAAAGTTCTAGTAATGATTCTTGCAGGATCATTTCAAATTAACTGAAATCATTAAATAGAACGTGTTTTTACTGGAGATGAATATGTGGAATCATTTTTTAGTATCCTTCATCTTACATCTTATTTGTCTCAAATATTTACTGGAGGGAAAACTGAGTTTTAGGTTAGAATGATATTAAAATCATGCCTAAATTACATACCAAATTAGTAATATTAAGGTATAGATCTACTGAGTTAAAAAGTGACAGAATTTTTTTATGGTCTGAATCATTCCACAAAAAAATGACATTTTACATTTTTGTAAATGATAAGATACATTATTCATTCACTCATTAAATTCACTAACACAGTTTAGTCCTTTGGATTAGATGTCAAACCAAAGTCCTGACTCCTTCCAGGGCATCTTACCATCACGGCCCCCTCCATTCTTGTCCCCTAATCATCCCCCGTCTCTAATTGACTATCTTTCTCACCCCTTCAACATCTAATAGTTCATGTGTGGTGAGTGTATAGGCATAATGATGGCTGCCATTTCATCATCCAGGTGGGTGCTACACACTGGTGTTTGTTGAAGTGGTTCCTTTCTGTCTAAGTGCTTTGAGTAGCAAGAAAAATGTTATATAAATGTAATTAATGTAATGTAATGTAATTAATTGTAAATGTAATTAATTACTATTATTATAGTGTTATAAAATCACTATAAAAAAGTAATTTAGTCTAAGTAAGTAGTATGTAAGCCCCATCCGTATTACTGTAACATGTCACCATTACATATTAAAAAGGCTAAAAGAGAAGTTAGAAGCCTTTTTATATTTGTTAACTATCAAGGTAAATACACACATAGAATCATTTAAGGTAATAACAGTAAACCATTGAGTCATAGCTCAGGGTCATTATGCACTGGACTTTTCGCTTGTTTAACAGCACCACTAATACTGATATC
>JANRMT010062809.1:20703012-20752920 GCA_026402145.1 Polypterus bichir lapradei
TTTTTTGCAAACCTAAAGAAAATGTGTGTGCTTTTTCTCACTAAATATTATGAAATAATAAAACTTTTTAAAACTGCTTAATCCAATTCAAGATCAAATGGGGCAGAACCTACACAAGGCAGGAAACGGTCGAAGACAGGAGGCAAGTCCATCATAGGGCCAGCTCAGTGCATTTTGGAACTGGCAATCAACCAAAGAAAGATTACAGAACTGATAGATAGATAGATAGATAGATAGATAGATAGATAGATAGATAGATAGACGTTTTTCTCCCGGGAAGAAATCTGGCATTTTACAGAAGCTCAACAAATAAATAAGTAATATATTTATATAATGGCAATAATATTGTTAATATTCTGTATATTGGTTATTTATACTCAGTTACATATAGCCATATCCATTATTTATAAAAACAAATTCAACATGTTTCTTAATACAAGTTAGTTATCAGTAATTAAAACACAATGTTAATAAGAATGGACATGATACATATGAAAATAAGCCAATACCTTAAAAATCACAAAAGATTTAAGATATTTTAGTAGCCCAGTGTAAACCTGAATTAGCTGCAGAGTTTGGGTTTAAACATTGCTCATGACATAGATACTCAAAAACAGGACAAAACAATGAAGTCAGGTACTAATCACCAAATAATAATAATAAAAAAAAAAAACAAACAAAATAAAAAATAACGGAACTCATCAGGATCAGGTTGAAAGTTAAGCCTATTGCTAATAGTAAATGTATTTAGAAAGCACTGTATAGTATTCTTTCCAATCAAAAGTTTCACTGTTGTAAAAATATGACATAGCTTCTTTAAATGTAAGCCTAATCGGCTTTATGTTTGTTTTACTGGAAGCAGTGTTTTGCCTATTGTAACATATTCGCTCAAATAAAAGAAGTAGAATTCTTCTTGTGCATATCAGCACAGTAGCTAAGGTACTGGACCGTAAACCACTTGACTGTGAGTTCACTCTCTTCTTGCGTTATTATTATTTATGACTGTGCAAAAGCGTTGGGCACTTCAGTTCTGAAAAAGGTACCTTATACTCTTATTTTATGTCTTTTGGATTAGAGTGTCAATAGAAAAAAGTGTATTTTAGAGTTCCTTTTGCAAAAAGTGAAATGATATAATAATATATGTGAATGCCCTAAAGGAAAGAAGCTAACCTAGTAAAAGATCTCTTCAAAGTTAAAAAAATATGATATCTTTGTTGGCTTATAGCTCTGTGCCTGATTAACTAAATATCACAAACAGGTAGTAATGATCAATGACATCATGTGAAGGCTCAAGCAAAGTTATTAGATTAAACAGAAACAGCTGTCTAGTGGGAGTTAAAGTGTTCAAAGGATGATCATTCTAAAAATGCAAGGTTGTGGCAGATGTGGTAGTTTAACCAGTACCTCTTATACTATGGCAAAGGTTAGCATAGCGATAAGACACAGGGTGGTCATCCTGCATCATCAAGGTCTCTGCCAAGCAGCAAAATTGTGGCAGACAGTTGTTTCAAGGGGTGCTGTCATCTGTAGAAACACAAACCAATGGGAAATGTTGAGGACCAGAAACACAGTGGTCAGCCACAGAAACTGAGTGCAAGAAGCAAGAAATACGCCATGTTTAACTCTCTTCAAAACTGGAAAATGTCCAGCACTACTGTAGCTGCATTTTCTCAAAATTACCAAAGTTCAGCAGCTTCAACTCAAAAAATGGGATTCAACAAAAGCCTGACGCGCAGAAATGATTCCACAGACAAAATATCTTCTTTTTTAAAAGTTTAGTTAAGTTTCAAAGTAAAATAGTTCACACAAAAAAAAGAAAATTAAAATAGCAAAAAAAGGAAAAATTAATGTTAAGAAAAGTTAAATTCTAAGCTTAATCTTGTTACATCTCAAATCGTTATTTACTTAACATTTCTGAACCATTTCAAAATGGTCAGTAAACTGTATGCTTATCCCATTTCTATGTTTAAAATGAGTCTTTTAAGTCCCTATGTACTGGGACCTGTTCTAAACAACAACTGAACTTATTATCACACTGTTTCTCAGTTACAGTAAGAAGGTTCTATCTCTTGCTAACTTATAGGGGGAAAAGACTATACCATAAGTTATGACTATGAAAGAAATGTATATTCTATTCAAATTAAGCAAACATTAATATGAGTTTAACTCAAAACTTAAGTTTAACTAGAACTACTGTCACTTCAGAACTGGCAGAAACCACTAGGAACCCGGTAACACCCATCTTCAATCCAGGGAGGTCTGATCAGAAGTGATCTTCATGGAACACTTACTCTGAGGTAGAAATACAATCAAATGACTTAGCTATGCATGAAAACACACAGACTGGGATGCAGAAAAATGGCTGGAGGTTCTCTGGACAAATTTTTACTTGTTTTTGCTCTAAAAGATGGCGGTTTGTCCACTGTAGGGCTGGAGAATGGTAGATGTATGAATCTGTGCAGGCAACAACAACAACATTTATTTAAATAGCACATTTTCATACAAATAATGTAGCTCAAAGTGCTTTACATGACGAAGAAAGAGAAAAAAAGACAAAGTAAGAATTAAAATAAGAGAGCACTAATTAACATTAAAAAGTAGTAAGGTCCGATGGCCAGGGAGGACAGAAAAACAAATAAAAAAAAAAAAAATCTGCAGGGGTTCCAGGCCATGAGACCACTCAGCCCCCTCTAGGCATTCCACCTAATATAAATGATCAGTCCTCATGGTATTCAGGGTTCTCATGTTAGGGCTTGATGATGACGGTCATGTGGATTTCTGGCCTTTAATCCATCAATATAGGGACATCACAGTGCTTTGATTAAGTGGTGGTGGCGCAGATTGCCACTACAGAAAACCGGAAAAAGAGCAGAAGAGAGAGTAGGGGTTAGTACAGATTTTGGAGCTACCATGAAAAGTAATGAATAAACAGAGCATCAGGATTAAACTAAAATGAAGTTATGAGAAAGCCATGTTAAAGTAATATGTTTTTATCAGTTTTTTAAAGTGCTCCACTGTATTAGCCTGGTAAATTTCTATTGGCAGGCTATTCCAGATTTTAGGTGCATAACAGCAGAAAGCCGCCTCACCACTTCTTTTAAGTTTAGCTCTTGGAATTCTAACCAGACACTCATTTGAAGATTTAAGGTTACGATTTGGAATGTAAGGTGTCGGACATTTGGAAATATAGGATGGAGCGAGATTATTTAAGGCTTTGTAAACCATAAGCAGTATTTTAAAGTCAATTCTGAATGACACAGGTAACCAATGTAGTGACATCAAAACTGGAGAAATGTGATCGGATTTTCTTTTCCTAATTAGGATTCTAGCAGCTGCATTCTGCACTAGTTCCAATCAATTTATGTCTTTTTCAGGTAGTCCTGAGAGGAGTGCATTACAGTAATCTAGTCGATTGAAGACAAAAGTGTGAACTAATTTTTCAGCATCTTTCCATGATACTAGAGGTCTAACTTTTTCTATATTTCTTAAGTAAAAAAATGCTGTCCTAGTGATCTGATTAATATGCGATTTAAAATTCAGGACACAGTCAACAGTTACCCCTAAATTCTTTACCTCTATCTTTTAATCCTAATGCATCAAGTTTATTTCTAATAACCTCATTATATCCATTATTTCCAATCACTATTGTACACACAATTCAGTTTTCTCTTTATTTAGCTTGAGAAAATTACTATTCATCCATTCAGAAACACAAGTAAGACATTGTGTTAGTGAAACAAAAGAGTCGGGGTCATCAGGTGCTATTGATAAATACAGCTGCGTGTCATCAGCATAGCTGTGGTGACTCACGTTATGCCCCGAGACAATCTGACCTAATGGAAGCATGTAGATCAAAAAGAGCAGCACACCCAGGATAGAGCATTGTGGAACACCATATAGGATATCATGTGTCTTCGAGTTGTAATTATCACAACTAACAAAGAATTTTCCACCTGCCAGGTAGGATTCAAACCAATTTAAGACACTACCAGAGAGGCCCACCCATTGACTAAGGCGATTTCTAAGAATATTGTGATCAATGGTGTCAAATGCGGCACTCAGATCTAAGAGGATGAGAACAGATAAATGGCCTCTGTCTGCATTTACCCGCAAGTCATTTACTACTTTAATGAGTGCAGTTTCTGTACTGTGATTTGTTCTAAAACCTGACTGAAATTTATCAAGAATAGAATGTTTATTGAGGTGGTTATTTAAATGCATAATGACTGCCTTCTCTAGAATTTTACTTAAGAAAGGCAAGTTAGAAATAGGTCTAAAATTTTCAAAAGCAGAGGAGTCAAGATTATTTTTCTTGAGTAGGAGTTTAACTACAGCAGTCTTAAGAGAGTCTGGGAAGAACCCCGTATCTAATGACGAGTTTACTATGTCAAGAATTGATCAATTAGCACACCCGATACTTCAACAATAAAACACAGTGGAGGTTCCCTGCAGGTTTGGGGCTGCATTTCCTTAAGCAGAGTTGGTGATTGAATCAAAAGCGATGGCTCTGTCAATGCTTAGAAATACAGACAGATTCTTATCCATCATACAATACCATCAAACCAGTCCTTGATTACATGCAAAGACAAAAGCAAGTAAGACAACCACATCATGCAGTGAAACTATGGCAGGTTCTCTAAGAGGCTTGGAACAACCGACCATTCAAGTGCCTTCAGAAACTGCATGCAAGTGGACCTAAGAGAACTGCTGTGGTTTTTAAGGGAAAAGTAATGTCACACATGTGCGCATGGAGATGGTTTACATCTAATAGCGTTATTTCTCACTCAGACTGGGGGTTGCCACTGTCATCTGTTCCTTTCTCCTCTTGTCCCTCAGTAGACCAGCCAAAGACTGTCCCTCTCACTGACATCACCACCAGTCCACTCACTGATGATGCCACTTCTGGAGCCTTTTGATGACATCACTTCCAGTACCCAGAACCTATCTAGCCTCCCTGATTCCACCTCTTCCTCTAATCTACCACATTAGTCACCAGATTCAATCTGTCAGTAAAGACATGTTTTCTTTAGTTTGATGATTTTTCAGAATACGGGGTGGCCATCCCCAAACCTTTTTCTGTCTGCTGCCTATTTTTAATTACAGTGATCACAATAAATATTGATTTTGTTTATGCTCTTTTCTGTTTACTAAAATGTCCTGGGAATTTGATTAATAACACAACTATTCATGCCATTATTTTTGAAACAATTCCTTCATTATAGATTCTTTTCACAAGTGCCTATACATATATCCTGATCTAGCAATACACTTTGGTTATATACTGTATATTTTAGCCTGTATCTCTCAATACTTTACATTGCTATACATATTTATTCAATTTCTATATAATCTGCATTTGTGAATTCACATAAATTCAGAACAGGCTCTGAATCTCAACAATCCTGATTTGAAATAAGAAGATTCAGAAGATGAATGGGTGATGTACAACAGTAACACCAAAATTAAATATTCTAAACTCATGTTGTAATAGACATACAAAAAAAAAATAAAGCAGTAATATTTTAATTGACCCACTTCCAAAGTGTTTTAAGATAACCTCTGTATTTTGAGAAATCAATCGTCCTTGTTTGCTATGTAATAAAAATTTTCAACACTTTGCAATATGTGTATTTACAGTGGCATATGCAAGGGACATTTGAGCGATTAAAACACAGGTTCAAGATGAAAAGCCGCTTAAGTGATTTTCACTTTTTTAAATTGTCATTTCATTTGTTTCATTTTCAAAAAACTAGGGGGTTTTGCCCCCTGCTTGCTTCGCTCGCCAACCCCCTTGCCTGTGCTACATGCTAGCCTCTTTGCGGTTCTGTCGCTCGCGTATGGAGATGCGGTTGTACAATTTAAACAGATTTTTATTTTCATGGGAATTGTTACATATGCATAATACAACTATTTTACATTACAGTGAGTAAATAACAATAGTAAAAAAGTGTAAAACGTAAAGTAATTTATATTTCATGTTGCGTTAGAGTTATTTGTTGCGTAATACAATTTTGTTCTTAACACACAAAATACTTTTTAAACTTACACTTTTACAGTAAAACATCAGTAAAAAAATTTTTTTGAATTAAATTTTCTTCAATATTGCATTGAATTTTGATTCTGTGTTTGGACTTACATTGTGACAATGCAACATATAACTGGCCATAATTGAATTTCGTTTCTTTCTCTCTATTAAATAAAATGACTTTTTCGAATGTTTGGCTTTGAGATTTCTAAATTGTCTTTGCAAAAGCTATTCTAATGGGAAACTGTTAACATTTTAATATGAATGGCATATCAAGATCTCCTTTGTTGTGTAATGTTATCCATGTAAGATGTACTACATTACCTTTCTTGGATACATCCTTCTTTCTACAGTAATTCATGCTGTAGAAGACCAGACGGTGTTAACGGTTGTAGATATTCTTCAGGTTATTTTAAGTTGATGTTTTCATCTTCTGCAAGATTACCACCAACTGTTTCAGCATAGTCTATTAATACGCATTTAGCAATTTTGCCATGTAACTGTTCAACATTTTTGGCAGTAATTCGTTTGACTGCATCATTTCTCTGTGCTAGATTTGCCCGTGTACTCATTTTTTCTGTTGATAACCCTTCATGATGAAATTCTTCAATAAGATTTGGACATAATACATCTTCTTTAATTGGGAACTTAAAGTGAGGAAAACATTAAAATTTATAAGAGCCGAGAGAGCAGAAAATGTGTCTGTCAAAAGCATTCACACGAATGAGAGGTGAGATTACCATGTGCGTGGTTGAAAATGGTTGAGAGGAGGGCATGACTTGAAAAAAATCTCATGGCCAAGGTCTCAACTGGCATGACTTGAAAAAATATTCCAAAAAGTCTCATCTCATCACATGACTTTTTTTATTGTAATAGAGAGATATGAATAGCCATTACAAAAGTCAAACATGGGGTTACATTTGATACTATTATCAATAGTGGTTTTAAAAGAAAAACACACATACAACCTCTAATTGATAAACCTTTATAATCTAGGTCAAGGTCACGGAGGGTAGAGCCCACCCAGGTAAGAATTAGGTGCAAGCATGACACGAATCATTCACAAATCACTGTTATGCTAATATGGCTTGCAATTGATATATTTGAGAGTAACTAACTATTTTTTCGTGACATCTTGAACCCCAAAATACTTTTGATAACAAATTACATAAGTAAACTTAAAAAAATATATATCTAAAAGAAGGAAATACCTAAAATAATGTATCAAGATAGTCTAACATTCACATATTTAAAGGCATTTTCAAGTATACAGTTGAAGTCAGAAGTTTACATACACTTAGGGTGAATTCTATAAAACTCACTTTATAACCCCACAGTTTTTATACTAACAAACTATAAATGTGGCATATCATATCAGGTAATTTTTTCCAACATTGTTCAAAGACACTTTTTATTGACTATATCACAAAATATACACTTTGATAACTGTGCCCTTAAACAGCTTGGAAAATCCCAGAAAATGATGTCAAGCCTTTAGGCAATTAGACGGTTAGCTTCTGATAGCCAAATAGCTTAATTGGACTCAACATGTGGATGTATGTTAAGGCCTACCATCAAACTCACTGCTTGGGAAAATCAAAAGAAATCAGCCAGGTCCTCAGAAAAAAACTGTGGACCTTCGCAAATCTGATTCATCCTTGGGAACAATTTCCAAACCTCTCAAGGTTCCATGTTCATCGATAATATAGTACACAAGAATAAACAACAAGGGACCACACAGCCATCATACCACTCAGGAAGGAGGCACTTTCTGTCTCCCAGAGAAGAATGTAATTTGGCACAGAAAGTGCAAATCAATCCCAGAAAAACAGCAAGGGACCTTGTGATGATGCTGGAGGAAACAGGTGGACAAGTATCTATACCCACAGTAAAATGAGTCCTTTATCAGCATAACGTGAAAGACTGCTCAGCAAGCAAGAAGCCACTGCTCCAAAGCTGCCATAAAAAAGCCAGACTGCAGTTTGCAATGGCACATGGGAACAGAGATTTTACCTCCTGGAGAAATGTTCTCTGGTTTGATGAATCCAAGATTGAACTGTTTGGCAGTTTGACCGTTGTTATATTTGGAGGAAAAAGGGTGAGGCTTGCAAGCCAAAGAACACCATCCCGACCGTCAAGCACAGGGGTGGGAAAATCATGTTGTGAGGATGCTTTGCTGCAGGTGGGACAGGTACACAAAATAGATAGCATCATGACCAAGGACAATTATGTACATACAACATCTCAAGAGCTCAGCAAGGAAGATGAAGCTCAGATGTAAATGGGTCTTCTAAATGGACAAAGACCCCAATTATACCTCCAAAGCTGTGGCAAAACTTATGAACAGAGCTGAAAAAGCATGTACGAGCAAGGAGGCCTATGAACCTGTCCTAGTTACACCAGTTCTGTCTGGAGGAATTGGCTGAAATTCCAGCAACTTATTGTGAGAAGCTTGTGGAGGGCTACCCAAAACATTAGGCTCAAGTTAAACAATTTAAAGGCAATGCTACCAATTATTAATAAAGTGTATGTACACTTGTAACTCAATGGAATTGTGATATAGTCAATAAAAAGTGAAATAATCTGTCTGTGAACAGAGCTGGAAAAAATTACTTTGCCCTGCACAAAGTAGATGTCTTAAATGATATGCTGAATCGATAGTTTGTTAGCCTAAAATCTGGAGGGGTTATAAAGTGAGTTTTAAAAAAATTCACCCTAAGTGTATAAAAACGTCTGACTTCAACTGTATTTTAGATCTGTTATTATGTGTTCTTTTCATTTTCTGATATAAAAACACATTAATGTAAAATTCAAATGGAATACAGCATGCATGCTCATATTAAGTGTTATTATGTTGCAGGGCTTCATAATCTGTGCAGAAAAGTGGATTCTATTCTGTCAGATGAATGCTTAAATGCTTAAAACATCCCCCTCCAGAAAATCCATTATTGGCCTATTTTTTAAATTTAATATGGCATTTACTTTGTTAATGGCATTACCTTTATGTATTGCCCTCATTTACCACATTACTTGAACATCTGATTCTGGCAGATGATGATAAAATCCTGAATGTGCAGCTGGATACATAATGCTGGAACAATGGAAGTGCCTTTGGGAAACTATAGGCAGGAAAAGGAAAGCAGTCTTTTCTGATTAAGATCTGCAATTAATTATGGCCTTTATTAGAGCACATTGTCAACAGCTGTTTGGCTTAACGGGTTGCAGACTAGAAGCTGCAGATATTCACGGTGGTTTATGCAGATGAGTATTGACTTCACTTAAACACAAGTTGGTGAATTGTGGGCACCTGAGTACTCAGACAATTCACAATGTAAAGAGAATTACAGAATGTACTGTAAATATGTATTGGATGAAAGTTATCTAAGGCATTGCAAAAGAAGTAATAGTAATATTGCAATAAACTGGATTAATAGCATGCATATAATATGCAAAATTGTGGCACATGCACACTGTAGTTAGCTCTTTTTCCTCACAACTCGATTACTTCTCAACCACTGGATGGAGTGTTCATGTTCTTCCTAGGCCTCCTCTGGTTATTCACTTTCCTGTCACATCCAAAATATTGTTCTGTTCATTTGGCTGGAAAATAAAAATAGAATTGGAATGACAACATGAATATCTTTACACTTGTTGATGGTTTTCTGTTCTTTCACAGCAATGTTTGCACTCTGTTTATGTTGCAGTGCTGGAATAATTTGTGTGAATTATACAGGGAGTGACGATAGCCATATCCCTAAATGAAAACTCAATCAGTAATGCTCACACAATTTTTAATATCCTCAAACCCTGTTTTATTCAAATCATCCAGATTGTGTAGCGTTCAACCTCAGAGTGACCTGTTTTGCTTTGGCTGTGCCAGTATTGAGCAGGATGTCATATGTGGTTTTAAGTGTTGTTTGACTTAGGCCGATGTCACATTACACAGCTTTTTATTATGGGATATGTCAGATTTTATGTTCGCAGTTACTGATCTCTTCTCTCTCTGCAATATGTCACATTACACAACTGAAATCACATTTACAGATTGAGCACTGGGCTTGCCCCTTTTTCTGACAGCCAATAGTGCGTTGCCTGATAGAGACGTTGATGGACAAACAATTAACAGCTGCAGTGAGTTCAGCAGGGATCTTTGCCCTTTATTTCTTTTTTATATTCTGATATGGTGTATAAAATACGAGAAATCAGACTGACAAGCCTCTCTTCTGTTTGTGAGGATCACAGCCCCCGTGCTGCTTGTTGGAGCTAGTGCTGTCAGAAGAATTAATAGCTGTGGTGCGTTCAGCCACATTCTTGGCCCTTTTTTATTTTTTCCATTCTGTTTAGTACATAAAACACAATACACCAGACAGTCTTTTGTGAGATTCCAAACACGTGCTCCTTATTCCTTGTCACTATATGCATTGTACTTTTGGATGTGCATTCATTAGTTGTCAGCTCTCCTGAATATACAGCCTGACAACCCAGCTAAAAAGAAAATCAGACAGGTTTAATTTTATTGCTGACAGTCTCAGACTAGTCGTTAGGTCTGTCATATTAGGTGATCGTCCTCATGGGAGCACTACCCAACTGCCTCACACTGGCTAAAATTATCCAAATGAAGGCTACGACTGAAAATCGTTGGAAAAGTCAACTAATGTGACATGGGTTCTATCTTCACATTCGGGAAATTCTATTGTTTTACGATTCTGTGGCTTTGGTCTACTTACCTTTTGATTCTGAGCTATCAGATTGTTAGTGTCTCCCTTCAGTTGAAAGAAGCATTGGTTGATTCTTTGTTAACTATTGAATCTGAAGGGATACACTACCAGTCAAATGTTTTTAGAACACCTTGGTTTTTCAGTTTTTTTGAGAAATGCACAGTTTAATGTCTTCATGAAATCAAGGCATAGAATAAATAAACAAGGAAAAATTAAAAAACAAGGAATCATTACGTGTACAAACTTTTATTCAAATTTTTGATTCATCAAAGTAGCCTCCTTTTGCTGATATAACAGCCAAACTGTGGTAACCCTTTAGATTTAGAATGCCACTCACTCTGTGCAAGTCACCATCTCTGCCCCCAGCAAAAGAACCCCAGACCATCACACTTCCAACTCCATGTTTGACAGTTGGTGTCACAAATGGAGGAACCATCCTTTCACCAACCTGATGGTGTACAAACACCCTGTGTGATGAACCCAAGATTTCAAATTTTGATTTATCGGGCATAAGACTTTCTTCCAGTCTGTAGTAGTCCACAATCGGTATTTCAAGGTCCTATTCTCTTGTTTAAGGAATGGCTTCCCTACTGCCACTAACCCTGTCAAGCCTGCAGCACAAAGTCTCCTCTTCACGGTAGAAACTGAGATTTGCTTTTTTCGACCACTGTTAAGCTGTTCTTGAAGCTGTTGTGCTGTGAGGTGCCTATCACGCAAGAAGGTGACCCTCAGAAACGTGTTGTCAGATTGGGTTGTGACATTTGATCTGCCAGATCTCTTCCTATCAGAGTTTCTTCTAGTTTCCAATTGCCTTTTGATTGTGTAGGACGACCACACTCACTGACACTTTGCTTTGCAATTTCTCTAAATAAAGGCCTGTACTTCTAAGAGTAATAATGTCAGAGCACTGAGTCAGCCATTGTACAGCACCCCTGGAGCAATTGAAGGTTAACAGTCTTGCTCAAGGGCCCAGCAGAGTAGGATATCTTTTGGCAGTGACAGGGATTCGAACCAGCAAACTTTGGGATACCAGCGCAGATCCTTAGCCTCAGAGCCACCACTCCACCCAATTTATATATGTTTATATATGATGTGTATATATTCGCTTATAAGAGAACTTTTGAAAAAAGAAAGTGGAAAGCAGAAAATAGATTATATAACATATGACAATAAAATTGCCATGTGATAAGAAGGAGGAAGATGGAAATGAAGCAATAAAATGGTGCTTGGTGAAGCAATGATGGAGAAGCAGAAAGGACATGTAAAAGGAAACCATCCATCCATCCATTATCCAACCCGTTATATCCAAACTACAGGGTCACGGGGGTCTGCTGGAGCCAATCCCAGCCAACGCAGCGCTCAACGCAGGAAACAAACCCCAGGCAGGGTAACAGCCCACCGCAGGGAAAAGGAAACCAAATAAAAATAAAAGTAGCCACAGAATACATACCATGTATAAAACATATTTGGTTTTTATTCCAAATATTCCATTTTATTATTTTTTGCAAATTTGTTGCATATCTAAATTGCTTATTTATTTTGCTCTTTATGAAGGTAACATCATCATGGCATCATTTTGAAATAGATTTTCATGACAGGTGTCACCATTTTATGAACATTTTTCCATAGCTGGATCTTATATTGTTTGTAATGAGAACACCTGTTGCCATCCACGCGATCGTGTTGCTGTTGATATCCTAATTTTGGTGTAAATTCATGAAAGAGAATTTCAAATCTGCAGTTCACATTTTTTGTCTACCCCTTTTCTGATTTCATTTTGCATTTCTTATTTTTTTTGGCATTTTTGACTTTTGTCAGTCATTTTGACACAATTTTGTCTGCAGCCTTAACTTATATTCTTATCTCCTGGTGAGCGTTTCCTCCTTATTCACTTTGTGTCCACCTTGTTTGCAAGTTGACTCCTAGCGCAAAAATGAATTACAGTAATCCCTCCTCGATCGCGGGGGTTGCGTTCCAGACCCCCCCGTGATAGATGAAAATCCGTGAAGTAGAAACCATATGTTTGTATGGTTATTTTTATATATTTTAAGTCCTTAGAAACTCTCCCACACTGTTTATAAATATTCTCCGTACAGTTATACGGTAAACCCTCATTTATCGCGGTTAATCCGCTCCAGACAGATAAATGAATTTCCACGAAGTAGGATTCTTTATTTATAAATCTAATATTTTCACAGTTAGAGCATAGAAAACCTGTTTGCGACCTTCTAAATACGTTTTTTAACATTATTAGAGCCCTCTAGACATGAAATAACACCCTTTAGTCAAAAGTTTAAACTGTGCTCCATGACAAGACAGAGATGACAGTTCTTTCTCACAATTAAAAGAATGCAAAGATATCTTCCTCTTCAAAGGAGTGCCGTCAGGAGCAGAGAATGTCAGAGAGAGACAGAAAATTAAACAATCAAAAATCAATAGGGCTGTTGGGCTTTTAAGCATACGAAGCACCGCGATAAAGCGGCCGCAATGAAGGGATCAATGTGAAGGTAGTTTTTCAGCATTTTTTAGAGGAGCGTCCGTATCTTCTAAGCAAACAGCCCCTCTGCTCACACCC
This sequence comes from Polypterus bichir lapradei, assembly GCA_026402145.1. Lineage (NCBI taxonomy): Eukaryota > Metazoa > Chordata > Cladistia > Polypteriformes > Polypteridae > Polypterus > Polypterus bichir. Next base: position 20,716,331 of record JANRMT010062809.1, read on the forward strand.
CCTCCATCAGGAGCAGAGAATGTCAGAGAGAGTGAGAGAGACAGAGAAAAGCAAACAATCAAAAATCAATATGGGCTGTTAGATCTTTGAAGTGTGCGAAGCACTGCACGGGAAGCATATCGTATATCATTGAGGAGTTTTATTTAAAACGTAATACGCGCTCTGATTGGGTAGCTTCTCAGCCATCCGCCAATAGCGTCCCTTGTATGAAATCAACTGGGCAAACAAACTGAGGAAGCATGTACCATAAATTAAAAGACCCATTGTCCGCAGAAATCCGCGAACCAGCAAAAATCCGTGACATATATTTAGATATGCTTACATTTAAAATCCACGATGGAGTGAAGCCACGAAAGTCAAAGCGCGATATAGCGAGGGATCACTGTACTCATTTGAGTCTAGAGGTACCTGGAATATGATAAGACACATTAAGTATATTCTTTTGGAGAAAGCTGAGGCAATGTGTAAAAAACTAACACATTTCTGTGAAGTTTTTTATGTACTCTAAGTAAAAAATTGTGTAGATTAGATTAGATTATTTATTTATAAAAGCACATTTAAAACAACAGAGGTTGTGCCAAAGTGCTGTACAAAGAAACATTAAAGTAAACACAATGCAGAAGCAGATTAATAAAACAACCACAATCCTATTATGCATAGTTAAAGGCGGAAGAAAACAAGTAGGTCTTAAGCTGACTTTTAAAAACCTCAATAGAGGATGAAGACCTGATGCGGAAAGGCAAGTCTTTCCAAAGTCTAAGAGCAACAACTGAAAAAGCTTGGTCTCCCCTCAACTTCAGCCGAGATGTTGGAACTACAAGGAGAAGTTGTCCAGATGACCTCAATGCTCTTGGTGCCACATAGGGGTGAAGGAGATCACAGATGATTTTGGAGCGAGACCATGCAAGGCTTTAAAAACAAGCAACAAGATTTTTAAATCAATGCAACACTTCACCGGTAGCCAGTGGAGAGAGGCTAAAATTGGGGAGGTATGATCCTTTATTCAATACAATTAAGAACCTAGCTGCAGCGTTTTGAACCAGCTAAAGGCACAACAGAGCAGATTTTGGCTGTCCAACATATAAGAAATTACAATAATCTAAGCGAGATGTAACAAAGGCATGAATGCCTGTTTCCAAGTCCTTCTGTAAAAACTGGACTTTACTACCATGGAGATTTGTTTATCAAAACTTAGTGACGACTCAAAGATGACGGCCGAGGTTCCTGATATCATTATGAATCATTGATACCAAGGAGCCTAACTGAGTGCCGATTTCAACTGTAGATGTGGTAGAACCAAAAATAATGACCTCTGTTTTATTTTCGTTTAATTGTAAGAAATTTTGTGCCATCAAATATTTAATATCCTCAAAGCATTTCAACAGCTTTTTTTACAGATGAAGTGATGTCAGGACTAACTGTGTATCATCAGCATAACAATCATACGCAACACCATGTTTGTAAAAGATGGCCCTCAAGGGGAGCAGATAAAGGGAAAAAAGAAGGGGAGCCAGGATAGAACCTTGACAGATGCCTTGTGTGAAAGGAACTGGCTGAGAGGAATTCCCATTTATGTTAACAGACATAGATCTGCCTTTAAGGCAGGACTCAAACCATTTCAATTCACAGCCTTGAATGACTACTTCATCCTCAAGCCGTTTTAACAGAACTCCATGGTCCACTGTGTCAAATGCCACACTGAGATCCAGCAAGACCAAGACTGCAGAAGAACCCGAGTCCAAAGTTATTAGGATATAATTTGTCACCTTCAGCAAAGCTGATTCAGTACTATGAAGTTTTTTTAAAACCTGATCAAAACACATTGTTATCCTCCAGATATGAAATTAACTGCAAAGAAACCAATTTCTCCATAATTTTGGACAGCAATGGGAGCTTAGAAATATACCTTTTGTTTGAAAGAGCTGTAGGATCAATTGTAGGCTTCTTCTGCAAAGGCTTCATGAACAATCACATGTTTAAAGTTGTCTGGCATTATACCAGATTTTAGGGAACAGCCAAAAGAAGAAGAAGAAGTTAATAATAGCCAACACAATTGGACTAAAAGCTCTGAAAGTATCTTTAAAGAGGCGTGAGGGTAAGATATCTAGTGAATAATTGGAAGGTTTCATATGTAGGATTGTATCAGCTAGCTGAGAAGAAGAAATCAGTTGAAAGGTAAGTAAACTGGCAGTGCACTGGCCTTAGAGAGGTTGGTGTCATCCCACAGTGATCAACACCTGGTAGAGTAATGCTGGGATGAATGGCTTGGATTTTATTTATAAAATAGTTGAGAAAAAGCTCACAGGTCTCAGGCATACTCTCAGGGAAGCCGCTGACAGGTGGGTATAAGAGAGTGTTTATGGTGCTAAAGAGCATCCTAGGTCTTGAGGCAGCATTAGCAATTAGCCAAGATAAAAAAATTTGATTTTGCTGCTCTCATAGCCTCTTGATGGCACTTCAGCGATTTCTGAGAATTTCGTAAGAGACTTCAATTTTTTCCTATTTCTACCTCCGTTCAGCCTGCCTACATGTATGTTAAAATAGCAGCTTCTCGTCAATGGGAAGTGAATGTGAAACAGCTTATAATAAGACACATTCATGAAATGATGCATAACTTTATGTAAAAACTGTAAATAACAGCTCTCATGTATGCACATCCAAGAGTCACCTTCCGGGCTCATCACAAGTAACACTATCGCATTGAGACATGGGGGACTGCTGTCATTTATGATATTTTTTCTTTTTCCACCCACAGCCCCAAGAAGACGCCCAATAGAGCAACTGACTCCACCCCTTCCAGCCCAAAAGTTATAATAGTGAGATGCTGCCCAGAAGGTGGCATCTCATTTGGGAAACATCAGACCGCTGGATGGAGCTCCTACCTAAGCCTTGAACACTCTTCATAGCTACCTTAGCATTTGTTTGAAGGTCCTACAGCCGAATAACTGTTTTTTGCTCTTGTTTGTGCCTTTAAGTGCTTGTTTGATTTGCCTTGCTGGCACTATTGTTAAAAGTGGTGACCTAGTTGGCACCCCAACATTTAATTTGGATTTGTGTGCTCCCTTGCTTGACTACACAGTAAAAGATTCATTTGCAAAAGTACTTAAATTATTATAAAAAAATTTCAATGTTACATTTGTGAGTATAATATGACTTTTATGGGGGACTGATGTAATGGGAACACGGAGGAAAGATTTAGAGTTCAGTTTTTCTCTTCTGACTCCAGCCAGGAAGATGCCAACCTGGAACCAGAATGCTGTACTCGCCTTCTAATTCCAGTGTTTTCAATCTCTAGCCTTCAGAAGTCCAAACGAACTTCACCATGGTATTCAGTCTGTGACCAGATAGTGAAAGCAGCACACTGGTGCCACATTTTTCCAACCTTATAATTTTCACACCTTGCTTTCTGGCAATAAATGAAGTTTAGCTTGTGGTACACCAACCTTTTATTATTGTTTGGTGTCTGTTCTTTTTAGAATAGAAAGGAATAGTAACACCTTACATCTTCAAGACATTTAGTTTTAAATCGTCATGTCTGTTGGTTTTGTCAGTACTCTGGTTTTCCTCTGACATTATAAAAAAATGCATGTTTTAAATTAATTAGCCATTTCAAACTGGTTAATGTTGGGGTGTGCATGAAAGGACACAGCCATTAGTTGTATCTCCATACATCATTCCTTGCAACAAGAGGCTTCAGCTCCCTCCGATTAAGGGGATTTTAATAGATGTTTTTTACAGTAAAACAACAGAAACTGAAAAACATATTCTTCAGCACAATATGTGTTTGAAAAGACAAATTACAGTAAAAACTGATTGGATTCTCCAGAGTGAATGTTTATCTAAACCATTAAAGAAAGCTGAGGTCAAAAAGTTAATAAAAGAAAAATTCTAATTCAAAAATTTCAATTGCTTAATGCAAAGAAAATATAATAGGAATACATTAATGAGACATTCAACCTGAATATTGTTGACCTTTTTAAGTTTAGAGATAAAATAAACATAGAAAGAAATCTTTACTGGTTTTGTCAACATAAATTAACTGATATTTTTGTATAGTGGTATCAAAAATGTATGTGTAAATAGTAAGTAGAAACAAAAAAATAAAATTTGAGATAAAAAAATAATTAAAAAGGTTTTTAGTAAAAACACTTGTAGGAACCGAATAATAGGAGATCTTTTTGAGTTAATGGCGAAAAAATAATGTGAAGGAAAAAGAAAGGAATACCAGGTTGTACTGTGCTGGATAAATTGTAGTTTAGTGGTATGAGGTGTGAAGGTCTTACAACACAGAAACAAGTGGCAGCCACTGACTTTGAAAAGGTGCATCTGGCATCCAAATGTAACAGAGAAGTAACAATAGCAAACATGATAAGATTATGTCTCTGGGTGCATGGTTTTGAACATCTTTTATACATAAAAGGACAAGTAAGGGAAGTACTGATATGGAACCTGGTAGCCCTGGTCAGGATTGACTTGAGCCTTTCACTAAAACGGGAGTGAAAAACAGACAAGCAGAGTGCAGTGGTGTGGGTAAGATCTTTATGCCTAGATGAGACTAGTGTCACACTGTTTCTTGCCCTCAGCACAGACACTGCTGGACTATAGTTATGGTCAAGGTGAAAATACTTTCAGTAGCAGGCCTGTCAAAAATAGTCATTGCCTCCTGCAACAATCTACTTTAAATGTCTCACATAGAGCAGCCTGTGGATCTTTTGCCTCACTAAAAGTGCTCCACCAGTAGTTCTGTTTTTGATATTAAGTTCTAGCATACATACTGTATGTTATGCATTTTGCAGGTAACACTCACTTCCAGGAAAAATAGGGTCTTTCCTATGTGCTACTGTATTTGTACATACACCTCAGAACAGGCAACTGAATCTCTCAAGTTTCAGATGCAGTTGTCCAAATGTCCCTGATTCTCTCTCTGTTCCAAAATATTCAGAAAAGTCTAACAGGTTCATAATTATAGAAAAGATCATGTTTATATATTGATTTTTGCTCTTGATGTGAATGTTGACTACATTCTAAAAATTACTTTTTTATAGGATCCAAATATTGTAATAGTAATACAAAATTATTTTATATATGTTATCACTCCCCTGCGTGGTCACAAATCTACCAAACAAAGTCCCAGGTTCAAATAAGTGATATTTATTTCATAACGGTGCATTCACAGTGTATAATGGCACAATAACACAACCATGATCCTGCAAGCTCCTGTCCTTAAACTCCTCCAGATGAGCTATGCCCACCACCTCCAGACTCTAAATCACCTAAGTGAGGCGAGATGGCTGTTTTTATGTTGGACATGGGATACTATAATCACAGCATTGCATGGCAGAAGCACTTCTGGGTCATATGGAAGCTCCCATAGGTAGCAAGATTATCTCCCAGCAACACCCTCTGACAACACCCAGGAACCCTGACACGGTTGCCCTTCCAAATTACAGGTCCATTGGAAACCTGCGAGAGTCCAAACTAGGATTGTACCAGAGTAGCACTGACACTTTTCACCCTGGTGGGAAAAACTGTCCTCCATGACAAGTCTCCCCCAATCTGCTCATTATATGATTGTCCCGACTGGGATAGGAACCTGGAACCATGTCGGCCAGGTTGCACCGCCACTTATGTAGTTCATCCCGTGTGATTTTGTGGCCAGGTAAGGCTATACAGTTTATCCCAGACGGGATGCCAATCCATTCATTCAGGCCTTTACAGTGTATATGAAAATGTCACATGCAATATGCTGTATGTTTGCACAACCATTTCAAACCATAAATCACAGTAATGTTTTTGTTATCAACTATATTTATTTCTCACTTTGTGCTGCACCATTTGATTACATCCTTTTGTACACATGATAATTTTAGATGACCGATGCTAGTGTGGCATCATCTGGAAGCTTGGCTATTTTTACCGAATCCAAGCACAATTACGACTCATGCATTTATTGCTTCTAGAACTAGCTCTTCTCTGTTTTTGGTTAGTTTTATTTTGTATTTGGCATTGTTATTCTTTTTTTCTGTGTTTTATGTAATGTTGTTCCGTTTCATCTATACCATTTTGGGAATTTTTCTCATTGTTGCTGCCATGTAGTTGATGGTATCCACATTTGTGGCCGGCCTTGTGATTAGATGTTTGACAATTGGTATTTTTCTTTTTTGTTTTGACCTCTTGACTGTTCTTTTTGGATCTCCCTTGGAATTATGTTTTTATTTCTAAATTTTTTCTAGTTTTTATTTTTCTTCAAGCTTAAAACTGCTCACTGCCTAGGCATTCATGTATATGTATATACATGTATATTCATGTATATTGTTATAAAATGCAACTTTGTGGGTTGTTTGAAGGCAGGGTGAGTGTTGTGATGTGAGATTTTGCATATAACTTGATAAATGTTTTGTATGTCTTTATTTATAATTTACGCAAAGCAATGTAATTTAGTGTTACTTTGGTGAGAGGCATTCGTGTTTACCCCCCCCCACTTTTTTACGACTGTCTCTTTGTAATTTTACGACAGGATTTGGGGATGTGTCTTAAACCAGTTTGGCGAGTGTTTCTCTGCGAGTCTTTCAACACCCCTGCAAGGAAGCCAGGATGTTTAACATATGGTTTTTATGGGAGGGTATTGGCAGGTGTTAAGATGTTCTATTTCACCCATTGGTCTGATATATGGCTGTCTGGATTGGCTGTAGGAATTGGACAGAAAACCTATAAATTTGCTTGCTCAACCACATTCTCTGTCTCTAACCAACATATGAAGAAGAAGCATCTCTCTTGCTAACCTGTGATGATGTAGAAGTATCTTTCTCTTGCTAACAACAGAAGAGAACCATCACACCATGAACTGAAGACAACACAATGAAGAGCACAGCTTCAGCCATTTTGAACAGACATTTGGCTGAAAGCTAAGCACCAATGATGCCTTAACTAGAGACATTTTAAGTAACTACAAGTCTGTGTGCCACCTGAGTTACACATCACCATTTTATCAGGTTGTATGGTTGCCAATATTCAAATGTACTTTGCATTTTGTTATTATTTATGAATATTATCAGTAATACATTATTTTATGTGTAACTTAACTCCTGCTTGTCTTTTTACTACATCTAATTGCCTGAGGTTATACATATAGAAGGGAAGTTGGGGATAAGGCATATACAATAATACCTTATAAACAGTGGTAAGTCTGTGAGATTAGGCATTCTAAGGTTACATATTAATAATACAATAGGGGAAAGTAGAGCAATATATATTACTCTACCAAGATAAAACAGTGAGGAGCTTAGAGATGGGATTTCTCTGCTTCATTACCATCTTCTCATCCTGAAGACAATTCTGGGAAAAGTAGTATTATGAACTGATAAACTTCTATAACCTGAGTACTTTGTTTTCTGGGTGAAAGCATGAGCCTTCTTGAACATTTACTTGAGGCACCCAGTGAATTGTTCATTGTGCATTTTTTGTGATACCAAGCATGATTAATTTAATTTCAGACGGATGAAAATCCTAACTACAAGAGAAGTAATGCTAGCTTATCTAAGTATTATAGTTAAATCATCATTTGTTTAAATGTAATTTCATATTTACTGGCACTTCTGCTAGTAAATACCCCACAGGAATAGTGAGATGCTAGATTGAGCAAACTGGTGCATTGTACGTGCTTTCATAGGTGCTTGTATATTTCTGGGTGTCATGTAGACCCCTCATAATTGCATCAGCAAAGGAATAAGCAAGCAGCCTACCTGTGAGCAAAACTATAAGGGATATAAACAACGAAAGTGAGAATGACCCATTGTTCAAAAAAATGGAAATATAAGAAAAGTGTCATGAGAGAGCCTATTATATTAAGCATTGGCCTGGGGTCTGCACTGATGACACAGTTACAAAGCAATCCACTGTAACAGTTAGTAATCTTTAAATAAGCTTATGACAAGCTACAAAATCCTAGACAGGCTATGTAAAACTGTAACGGTATAGTTTTTGGTATAAGCAAGGGCATATCATCATCACGGACTTAACAACTTAAAAAGCTTGACAGACAATTCCCCTGATATGCAATAAAGGAGTTAGGTCATTATTCCATACTGAAACAAAATCAGCACATTCTCTAATTGCACTCTTCACTGAATACAGGCACCGACTTTTGACACATATTTACTCCTGGCAGAGATCATGATGAGATACTCAATTTTCATTGAACACTCTCACTTCTAAAAGTACAATTGATCTCATATAACTTGTTCTTTATATTTGACATTGAATAACCGTGTCACTTCTCAGACTGCTGAAACAAAATTTACAGTGCAATGGATAAGCAGGATTATTAAGCTTTTAATCATGCTGCATGCTGCATTAAACTGCATTTAATAATTCCATAGATATTAGATTAACTGCAGTCAATGTGATTTCTGCTTTAATCATGTGTTGTAGTTTACCTTGAACACACATACTTTCAGATCTGCCTTAATAATGGGATAATTGTTTTTTGTATGTTGTTATGCTATTCCAATAGATAGCACATCACAAACATTAACACTGCTTTTTATGAATCCCATACCAAATGGCATATAACAGAGACATAGCCATCCATCCATTATCCAACCCGCTATACCCTAACTACAGGGTCACGGGGGTCTGCAGGAGCCAATCCCAGCCAGCACAGGGCGCAAGGTAGGAAACAAACCCTGGGTAGGGTGCCAACCCACCGCAACAGAGACATATGCATTGCATAAATAAAGTAGAGTCTTGAGCCATTGCTACATGTGGAGTTCAAACATGGCCATCCATTATTTGCACCTATAGGTGGAGCTCCCTTGTGCCTTCTTCAAAGCATCATGGCAGACTGAAATACTTTAACAGAAAAGCGTACTTTATCAGTTAGGTTCATTTACATAACACATATCAATACATTTTAACTTTCACCAGTTGGCTTTAGATAAATGGGATGCTCCAGAAGCATACCTCTGAACTAAATATTATGTAAAGTCCCAGACTTGTTAAACATATAAAAGTCCTATGTACAAGAAATAAGAAGTCTCATGTAAACCATTATTACAGAACAAATCACAAAGTTAAATGTTATATATGATCACATTTTCTAATCTAAAATATGCTGGTACAAATGAAGTGAGTATGGTAGCATAACCAGCAGGCAGTTTCAAGCACTTATTTTTCTTTTTTCCTTGTAATTTGTTATGCCAGCAGATAGCGCATTACAAACATTTGTAGTTCAAATGTTTGTGATGCACCATCTGTTGGAATGACAAATGCAATGCATTTTATTACTGCATGCACTACAAGATACATTCCAATAGATGGTGCACTGCAATCGTTAATTCTGAGGTCTACATAGATTACTTAGATTTTAATCCATCTTAGATGAGCAGCACAGCTAGTACATAGATAAAAGGATGGAATTAATCTGTGAAACAGAAATATTAAACATTTGTAGAATACAGTCATCTAGTAGTCTAGTAGTTGTCTATGCAAAATTTCCTATGTGTAGTCTGACAAAGTTTGTTTATGGAAATATGTGCCTGATACTCCAGGGAATTAGAATCTTTTATTTTTTTTAGATTTGTACTAAAGGAAAACACTTTAGGGAATAGACAAGGAATGGGTCAGAGGGCAAAGTAGAATTCTGAATATACTGAAAAAGTGAGACACCAAAACCAAAATGTTAACCAGAAATGATGAACTTAAACAAAGATGAGAGAAGCCAATAACCCTAAACTAACTGTTTTTATTCCACTGACTGTTCTACTGTGACATTTATTTATTTTAATCTGATCCAACACTAGGACAGAGATCCTGTGCACAGTCATCTTTTCTATCATTACGATCTCAATGTATCGTGACTGGTAACACACATAGCGCAAACCGCAAACAACTTCTCAAAACAAAATGAGATAATGTCATTGCCCTAAAGTTACAATAAACTAATAATAAAGGATACACAAATTGCAATTCTAAAAATGTGACCAAATGACTTCAGGAAAGTCGGGACATAAACATTAAATCTTAATTTTTTTAAAACTCATATTCTTAAATATCTGCAGGATGCAGTAAAGTCATATTGCTGCTACTTCTTTGTCTTGTCTTTGCACAATGTCTTGTCTTATTTGTGTTTTAATTTTAATTCTTATTTACACTTCATGTCGTTACACTGTGGACCCTGAGCTTCGCAATTTCGTCTATCTGTATACTTTCATATGGTTGAGATGACAATAAAGGTCGCTTTGACTTTAGAGAATGAGATGTAATTGGACACACTATATACAGCATATATTCACCAGGCTGGATCCAAGAAATGTACTGCCCAAGCTGACCATACAAATGCAGGACCATTGCTATTTGGTCCATCCTTCTCAATATATTATCTTCATAATGCATCTCATTTATTTTTACTTCTTTTTGTAATTATTTTTTTAAGTATACAGATACAAGTTACAGCAAATCAGACGTGACCATAAAAACATCAATACATATGAAAACTCCCACCTTATGGCCAGAGGTACATCTAATGAAGGCTATGCTTTAGGACCCCTAATCCTGGAGGGGGCCCAGAAGCAACTTTAATCCACATTGCTTAGAAATTTCATCTGCTGTATGAGAAGGGGTCTTTAAAACCCCTACATGTAGTTGTTAAATCTTTAAAATATTCGTGGTGATCTGTCATGGAAGAACCCATTGAAGAAGATAACAGTGGTTACACAGATCTTGTTGCTGGTTTTGAAAGCGCCCCCATAACAGTTCAAGCTTCAGGGCTCCAAATATGTAGGTTGACCACTGCTCATGACACCTACCCCCAATGCATGAGATTTTATATTACAATCTGTTGTACCCTTCTTATTTTACCTTCAAGCTATGTATTTTTTAAAAATCATTTGTGCTGCAAAATAAAGCTCTGTCTGTGCATCACTACCAAGATACTGCATCAGCTGCCAAAGTCTGCAAGCCAGCACTACATACTGTATTCTGTATTGCACTCATGATGTTGTGAAAAGAACTTTAGGCACTCAAGCAACGGCATATCAAGAAACCACTTCTAATATGTTATGTCACTTTTTTGATGCTGATGGTAGAAGTTTAAGTAACTGTTTTGATCTTCCCAAATGGTAGGATAAGAAAGCTTACAAAATAACTTGAGAGAAAAGGAGAGACCTTTGGGTGAAAAAGGAAGAGTTGGCAGTGCACAACGAAGATAAAACACTAAGAAACAAATACATAGGGAAAGCCAGCCTTTAATGTCAAAATCCATCCATCCATCCTCCAACCCGCTATATCCTAACTACAGGGTCCACTGGAGCCAATCCCAGGGCACAAGACAGGAAACAAACCCTGGACAGGGTGGCAGCCCACCACAGGGCACACACACAGGACAATTTAGAATCGCCAATGCACCTAACCTGCATGTCTTTGGACTGTGGGAGGAAACCGGAGTACCCGGAGGAAACCCATGCAGACACGGGGAGAACATGCAAACTCCACGCAGGGAGGACCTGGGAAGCGAACCCAGGTCTCCTAACTGCGAGGCAGCAGGGCTACCACTGCACCACCATGCCGCCCATGTTAAAATCAGAATTAAAAAAAAAAAAAAAACTAATGCTGCCTTGCAAGGATGAAGATGTTCATTTAGTAAGCAAAATTCAGTCAACAAGAGAGCATAGCACAGTCAACACCATGTAACCACTTTTCATGTGACGTTATAGGTGACACTTAGCATCATGACAAACAAAACTCCAAAACAGTGGAATAAGGATGTCAGGAATGAGAGAAAATAAGAAATAGAAAATAGTCATAAAAATGAAACATTAATATTTTCATGTTAATCATGACAGTACTGATTACACATAACCAAAGGATCATGAAGACTTTTGTAACTGTAGAACTATAAACTGTGAATTTGACAGGTATTTAAGAGGCACTCCACAAGAAGGGGTCTCCTGGGGTATTTTGCAATTATATTTCAACTAGACATTCCCCGCGGTATCAGCCATGTATTAGTGAAACAGGACAGTGAGGAGGGCCCCACCCAGCTCCCTACTCCTGACGTCACTCTTCTCCTTCTCCTAGGCCCACAGCCTCTGTCTCAGATTAGCGCAAATATATCGCTCCTGCAAGTGAACTATGATCCTTAGCGCAATGAGAGAAGTCGCAAAAATCAGCCGGAATGTTCAAGCAAATTATAGAAATGAAAGATCTAAATCCATTAAGTAGTTCTCTCGTTTGCTAACTAAGTGGAGTTAAGGTTACGCCCCGAGGCAGATGCGTGAGTGAGGAGGGCCACAGCCCGATAAGTCTCTCTCGGATTTGTGCTAATAAATCGGTACTGCAAGCGAACTATGATACTTAGCACATTGAGAAAGTCGCAAAATCAATGGAACCTTCAAGCAAATTATAGAAAAATACCTGATCTAAATCTGTAAAAAGTGGACAGACATAGAAAAGGTTGTGGAGAGGACACTGGCGTTGATTGTTCGCCGCTTCTCCCTCTGAGTTTAATATTACTAATATTATTTATATATTACTAATATTACTAGTTTCGTACTTTTTCTGAAAGCTTTCTTGTACTGTTTACCGTCTGCCGTGGATTTTACGGATTTTATTAAGTTTTATCAAGTTTTATCTGTTTACTCACTTGCCTATTCACCTGTTGCCCGGATATACTGTTTTACCGTCTGCTGTGGATTTTACGGATTTTATTAAGTTTTTGCTGTCTACTATTTTACCATCTGCTTTGGAGTTTACGGCGCTGTCTGGATAGCATTTCTCCCTCCTTTCTCCGGTCAGAATGGCGTTTAGCTATTCCAGCTCACAACTCTGCCGACTTAATTCTGCAACCACTCCTGAAATTAACATCTCCATTATTAAAGAACTTGGATTCCTTCACCGTCCTCGTTACATTCATAGAGGCTCCGGTCGAAAGTTCATCTTCCATAACCAGCCAAAGTGCTCTGTTACTAACATTCCATCTTTCTGGTCACCTGTCGCATGTCTGATGTGTCATCAGAGCACTGTTGCTTCAATTATTATCAACACTGGAAGTATCGCAAAATCTCTGCACTCCAGCATGGGAAACACCCGAACCATTGAAAGAAACACCGCAAGATCCTCACACCCCAGGCTGGATTTATTTTGTGGAGTGGTTTCTAAGTTGCGTGCAGTGGATTTTAATGTTTTGCGACCTGTACAGAGATTTACTCCACAGTCATTGGTCAATTTTGAACTGTTCAATTCTCAATCCATTAGAAATAAATCCATATTGATTGAAGAACACATCAGAGAGAAAGGACTTGACTTAATGTGTCTGACAGAAACCTGGCACCAGTCAGAGGTTTACTCTGCCATAAATGAAGCTTGTCCACCTGGCTACAGTTACTTGGAGGCAGCTCGCAGCACTGGGGGTGGTGGTGGCTTAGCTATCATCCACCGTCAGGACCTGGGATTGACCCCTATTTCGATACATGCAACATCTTCCTGCGAGTGCCTTGCATTTAAATGTAAGCCCCCTTTTCCCATGACTGTTCTCCTTATTTATCGGCCTCCAAAACCCAACTCTGCCTTCATCCCGGAAATGACTGATCTTCTCACAACACTCTGTGCTACCTCTGCCAACATCATAAACCTAGGAGATATAAATATTCATGTTGACAATCCCACAGGTTATCTCTCTGCTGACTTCCTTGAGCTGTTAGATTCTCTCAACCTACAACAACATGTTGATGTCCCCCACACATTCCAGGGGTCACATACTTGAATTGGTCATTTCAAACTCTGCCCCAATCAGTAATCTACAGGTATATGATCTTGGTATCTCACACCACAAAGTAGTGTCAATGGAGCTGCCTTTTTTTCTTCCCCCGTACCAAACCAAAATGACAGATTCATTTCAGAAATCTGAAGAACATCAATGTGGATGCCTTGTCCCTGGACCTTAAACTTCTTTCTTCTGACCTTACCAGCTCCCTCTCTGTTGTTGACCTCGTGGATTTCTACAATCAGTCCCTGAGCAGTCTCCTGGACTTCCACACCCCCTTAACATCTAGGTCCGTCATTCTTGTGCTCAGCACCTTGGTACACCTGCGAGCTGTGAAAAATGAAGGCGGCTGGGCGTGCCCTTGAGTGGTGGCTCAAGGCCTCTGGGCTGACTGTCCATAAACAGGCTTACAGGGAACACAAGAGGGCGTATGCAGAAGTCCTGAAGGTTGCACGGTCCAAGTTCTATTCCACCATCGTCAGAAACAACTCCACGAATCCCAAAAAACTTTTTTTAATTATAAATCACCTTCTCAAACCTCCTTCATCTGCTCACTCCGAGGCTACCGATGAGAGGTGCAACATGCATATTATTTCAAACAAATGGTTGATAGCATCCATTTGCACCTCTCCACTACGGATATCCTGCCCTCCCCAACTGTCGACCCACTGTCTGAGACTGTCCAGCCCCTTTGCTCCTTTTCTGTTGTCACACGGAAAGAGGTGGAGGACGTCATCAGGAAAATGAAACCGTCTACCACTTCCCTGGACCCTTTTCCCTCAGCCTTGCTGAGGGCCAACATTTCTGCTGTCTCTCCACTTATCACCAGGATTATAAATCATTCCTTTCATGGTTGGCCATATTCCGTCTGCACTAAAAACTGCTGTTTTAGACCTCAACTGAAAAAACCCACCTTGGATCCTGAAGTTCTCTCTAACTATAGGCCCATCTCCAATCTTCCATTTCTCTCCAAAGTCTTGGAAAAAACAGTTGCAGCACAACTTCATGATCATCTCAAACTGAATAACTTGTTTGAAAAGTTTCAGTCTGGTTTCCGCCCTGGCCATAGCACCGAAACATCCTTGGTCAGGGTTACCAATGACCTTCTGATGACAGCAGATACTGGTTCCCCTTCTCTACTCATTCTCCTTGATCTGACAGCTGCTTTTGACACAATAGACCATAACATCCTCTTTCACCGCGCGCAATACACTATTGGACTCTCAGGAAATGTTTACAACTGGTTCACATCATACCTGACTGCCAGAACTGAGCATGTCGCCTTGGCCAGCGCAAAATCTCACACCCACAACGTCACCTGTGGTGTCCCACAGGGCTCTGTGCTAGGCCCCATCCTTTTCACCATCCACATGCTCCCCCTTGGAATTGTCATTAGCAGACATGGTTTATCTTTCCATTGCTATGCCGATGACACTCAGCTTTACCTCAGGACTACCCCAACCCCCTCTATTGCTCCTCCGCCAATATCTACACTCACTACCTGTCTGGAGGAGATAGAGGCTTGGATGAGGCTCAACTTCTTTCAGCTGAACAGATCGAAAACAGAAGCCATCTTAGTTGGTACACCGCACCATCTCTGTTCTTCTACTATCATTAGTATCACTTTCTCTGGTCATAATATCCCTCTTTCCACATCTGTTACCAATTTGGGTGTTAAAATGGACTCACAACTCACCGTTGACACCCACATCAAACACCTCTGTAAGTCATCTTTTTACCACCTCAAGAACATCGCCAAACTACGCCCAACACTCACCCTGGTAGATGCAGAGAAGCTCGTCCGTGCCTTTGTCTCTTCCAGGCTGGATTACTGTAATGCGCTCCTCATCGGGATTCCCGGTAAGAGTATCCAGAGACTTCAGTATATTCAGAACAGCGCTGCCAGGATCCTGATGAAGGTGCGAAAGTACAATCGCATCACCCCCATCCTGAAAACTCTTCATTGGCTCCCTGTCCAGCTCAGAATAGAGTACAAGGTCTCCCTTCTCACCCATCAGTGCATTTATGGACATGCCCCTCTTTACCTACAGGAACTTCTCACTCCTTATACTTCCTCATGTACCCTCCGCTCTGTACACATAAACACCCTCCAAGTCCCTAGAACTAAGCTCAGCAGCATGGGTGATAGGGCTTTTTCATCTGTGGCGCCGAAGCTTTGGAATGCCCTCCCTGATTACCTGAGAGCCCCACAGTCAACTGATGTTTTTAAACAGAACCTAAAAACTCATCTCTTTAGAAAGACTTTTTGTTAAAGTATTTTTATAGACTCTTATTTTTGACTCTGTAGCACTTTGAGATTGCTAAAATATAAAGTGCAATACGAATAAAATTTGTTATTATTATTATTTATTATTAAGTTGTGTGCTTCAGCAACCATTTTATTTCTTTAAATATTTGTTCGATTAAACCCCAACACTTATCCCTGCTTCTGACTGCTTCCTCTCCACCAGCCACATAGTATTCCTGTGCCATAAGGTATTCATTTTATTGCTGCTAGAAGATAGTCAATTTATTTAGAGTGCCCTGGTAGCTCAGGGCTCAGACCATAAACCACAAGGTTGCTGGTTCAATCCCTATCTTTCTTAGCAAGGATATTACTCTGCTTTTTCTTACAATTGTAAAAAAATATACATTGTAGGTAAGCAGTTTTCTTATAGCTCGTTATTCATAAATTGCCTTCAGAAGGTTTTTGATAATGAAATGCACCAGAGAATAGGTATCTGATTTTTGTTTGAATTGCTCCCACAGATTTCTAGTTTCTAGTGTATTTAATGAGACATACAGTAACATCTTTCTACAGAATTCAATTTATACTTAAGGAGAAGACCGGTTTAGAAGGGAACAGACAGTTCTTTCAAGAAATGTGCCAGACACCTGCCTTCAGAGTTTCATATTTAATGCATTTTTGTAAAAGATTTATTTTGATCTTTGATTACAACAACTTGCTCATGGTTGAGATGCTCTTGGACACACCCTGTTTATTTTTGGAGTTTGCATTTCTAAAAGTGATACTGTTTGAGGTATTCTGTATTCATATGAATTGTTATTTCTCTTTTTTTCTGGGGTTTCAGTTCTTTTTTTGAGGTCACAGAGTGCAGAAAGGTATTTACAATTTCCCTTATTCTGATTTTCTTTATTTTAGTATCCTGTTAGCTTTATTTTTCATTGCCTTTGTTGTTATTTTTTTTCTGATGCTAAACACTGAATCAGCATATGTACTGTGAAATGATGAGCCTCGACACAAAACAAAGGTTTGGGACAGCCACCCGTGTACTTAACCTTGGCTGCAAAAAAGGCAAAGGTTTTCAGCACAATAGTGTACAGAAGTGAGTCCAAAACAGAACTATCTAATGGAGGAAGGAAGTGGGATTTTATAGCGAGGCTTAAGGAAGTGATGTCGTCCTCGGGGCCAGGACAGGAAATGATGTCATCTTGGGTCCGGAGTGGAAGTGACGTCTTTGTTGTGATGGAGGAGGGACTGAAGTTACTTGCTAGTTGTAGTCTGCATTTCCATCACTTATACAATTGACATGGGAACTGGAGTTCTGCCTTCTGTGAAAGAAACAGCCGGACACACAACGAAGGTTTAGGGCAGCCACCCGTATAGTTTTCCTAGCTGTAAAAGGCTTTAAAGAAGCATACAATGTGTCCAAAACAGAACTGTTTAAGAATGGAGGATGAGGGGTTTTTATAGCTGGATCACAGGAAGTGACATCCTCGGGGCCGGGACAGGAAGTGACGTCCTTGGGGCCGGGACAGGAAGGATTTCCTGTGTCTGGTCTGCAGGGGCAAAATAAGAGGGTTGCACCCCGCCACCCCCCCTCCGGGCATGGAATTCCCTTCTTTTGGTCCCTGTGGCTGGCTCCCATGCGCACGTGTGTGGCAGTACATTCATTATATTTCTAAGACAGAGGCAATATTAATTTAACATTTTGAATTTCACCTTATTGTTTTCAAAGTTAATTCATGCATTTACTTTTTTCATCTTGTCCATTTTGAGATATTTTTAGAGATCTTGGTCATATTGTCATAATCTAGCTATTTGACAGTGAGGTATATTTCTGATCTTGAAAGGAGAGGCGTTTGGTTACTAGTAAACTATTTCTAATTTCATGTACAAAGGAACAAGCACTTTTCTGTTGTTCACAAAGCTGTACTTGCTTATAAGGAGAACTTGATCTTATTCTTTTCTTTCAAAAAGCTGAGCATGTCTCTTACAAAACACCATATAACATTACAGTATATTACTTTAATACACATGGCATTTACATGAAATTTGTGATGATGAAGCAGTTAAAGGATAACTTAAAGACAAATAAAAACATTTTGATAGTTTATTTTCAGCTTAAGTGGAAATCTTCCCACTTGACAGCAGAGACAGTAATGTGCATATAAATACTCAATAGAATTAGGTTTTCACTTGAAAAATTAATATAGGTTGTCACACACTTGCACATGGGAGGTGGTTTATGGGGTTAACTAAGGGTAAAACGTTGGATTTGGGGTTGATTAAGTGTACTATTATCTCCCATCCTTCCTCTGCAGAACCACAGAAAAGAAGACTGACTACAGACTTACCAATTTCCCCTTCCCTCTCCAGACTACACCCTCCTACTGACCTCATCTCCACCGGACCCTCCTCTTCCCTTCCACCAACTATAAAAGTAGCGACTTGCCTTCCTCTGCCAGTTCTATTCAGGACTCAGACTTCTGAGACTACTCTACAGAACTCATAACCTCTGACAATATATGGGGTGGATTCTCAAACCCTTTTCTTGTTTCTGTGTTCTCTTTTACAAGGTATACATTTTACAAAGTACAGGATGTTGTACTGAATAAATAATCAATATGGGAGGAAAGAATAAAGGACCAGAAGAGACATAGTCTATAATTGAGGCAAGATTATAACTGGGAATTCAGAGAACTGTTGTCTAACCCCAATACATACACCAGAAATAAAAGTTGAAAATAGCACATTCAAAAAGTTCTTTAATAACAAATGTTTTTGAAGTATCTAAAATCTTGGAGAGTAACAGAATGGAAAGATAACTCTTTTATCATATTACATAAGTAATATCATGTACAAGTGTTGTCAATTCATAAAAAGGCAACAAAACTAATTGAGGCATTGATGTAGAATAAACATGGTGTAAAAGATGCTACAAAATAATTTCGAGCCATTGAAATAGATGTTAGTGTAAACAACAAAAATTTATTTTCAACCATTAAAAAAATTTAGTGAGAGTAAAAAATAGTGGTGAAATTAATAATAATAATTCCATATTTAGTTAATGAATTAAAATGATTCACAGCACAGGAATGTCCCTACTATTGGTTCAAGTCTCAGACAATGTGGCATAGGTCTCACCAAAAGGCTAGGAGAAAAATCAAAGATCAAAAGACAGAACTGACTTCAGAGCTAAAAAAAAGAATGTAATACTAGGCCCTTGGGTTAGAAGCTATCTGTCACTAAAGATTTAGTAGATTCGAAAATTCACCAAAGGGACACTAAGACCAGAATGGGCCACCATATATATCAGAAGTACCAGTGATGCCACTGACCAATATTTCATAAGAACAAGAATGGGAAGGTGACAATGAGCAACCAAAATGGCATAAATAAGAAAAATAAATAGAGGCAAAAAAATCAACAGCTTCAAAACAAAAACTAAGGTCAGAAATGAAATCCATAAACCAAACAAAAACACACATATAATCTTAAATTAATACCACAATAACAATGTACTTCAACTTGCACAACTTTGTTATTTCATTGTCAGCATAATTTCCAGTTGTGTTCAATGTATCATGTTGTATATTCTTGTTTTCAGACATCCCCACCTTCTTTGATTTTGACAGGCATTTCTGCAATGAATACAGTTTGTGGGTTCAAAAAATGTACAGTATAGTTTGATTTTTCTGCAAAATAGTTTCATTCCACTTAGTTAAGCATGCAAACATATTTACATTTTATGCAGTTAATCTCTATAAATATATAAAAAAAATCCAAAGTCTGTCTGTCTGTCTGTCTGCTTTTCACGAGAGAACTACTTAACGAATTTAGATCTAGTTTTTTTCTATTATTTGCTTGATTTTGCAATTTCTCTTATTGCGCTAAGTATCATAGTTCACTTGCGGTAATGATTTACTTTCGCAAATCTGAGAGAGAGACACAGCAGGGGAGGGGGATGGGGCCCTCCTCACTTATGCACCAGTCTTGGGGCGTAACCTTAACTCCACTTAGTTAGGAAATGAGAGAACTACTTAATGGATTTAGGTCGGGTTTTTTCTATAATTTACTTGAACATGGTTGATTTTGTGACTCCTCTCATTGCATTAAGAATCATAGTTTGCTTGCAGGAGCAATATATTCGTGCTAATCCGAGGCAAAGGCTGCAGGCCAATGAGGAAGCGTGATGTCAAGAGAAGGGAGCCAGGCGGAGCCCTTCTCACTGTCCTGTTTCACTACTACGTGGGTGAATCCGCAGGTGGATGGCTAGTGTCTAATAAATGTATACCTATGCAGTTGACAGTGCACTCAGCAACTCTGCTCTGTGAGCAGTGTAGGTATTGTTGCAATTACTGTTGCATATTAGCTTAGAAAAATGGGTGCCGCCCTCAAAAATATTGCAAAAATCCACTCTTGCCTTCTATATATGTCTAGGGGAGGCCTCACTCTTGAAAGCCTAGCCCCAGGATGCAGGCATCGGGACTGGACAAGCCCAAAGGTGGTGCCCAGGCCTTAGGAGAGGTAAACTGTTAAAAATCAAGGCAAACATAGCAACAAATTATTTCTTGTATTTAAAGAATGTATTTTTAGGAATTCAAAAAGGAGTATGAAAGCCAAGGCAAGAACAAAAGAGCAAAAATAGCTTTCACAATTTAAAGTAAAACAATCTAATAAATACATAAATCAGTACACAGTACCTTTAAATCAGAAGTATACAAAAAACAGGTATCTAAATGACTACAAAAATCACAAAGAATTTGAATCTAGAAGAAAAGTTCAATGCAGAACCTGCTCTTCCAATCGGGACCTTCACCTTTTTTCATCAGGTGTCCCTTCCTCCTTAGGCTCCACATAAAGGAGACAGGGCAGATACCAAGAAACATTTCAAATATTTTCAAAATAAAACAAAATTGGAAAATAGTTAAAATGCAGTATAATGTTACATAAATGTTACACAGGTAATACAAAACCAAAAATAGAATTAATAACATATGAAAAATATATGTTGAAAATCAATGCAAAGAACAAATAAACAAAGTACATCCTAGAGTCAGGGAGAAGACCCTAGCTGAAGCTTAAGAGGTATGTCTTCAAAAGAGTTCAAGAAGACTGAAATAGGGAGTTAGATGAGCCATCCCTCTTGTAAAAGTAAGTATTTGAACCTCTTGCTTTTGCATGACTTGCAAATGAAGTCTATGACTGAAACAATGTACACTCTGCATCCATTTTACTAGATAGACCTATCCAATACCAGGTAGGACTGTCTATTTACCTACAGCAGAGACTAAATTCACTGAGGAATGGATTGAACAAGCTGCTGACTTTTTAGCATCTAGCAGTATATATAGAGTTTTTGGCAATGCATTCATGCCTACTCATCCCATTTCCCATCTGGAAACTGTGCTGAACATCCAATAAACTGGAGTTACTGTCATATTTTAGAAACAAAATAATGTGTGGTTTTTGATGTGGCTGATCACCCTTCCAAACATATTAGTATGAAAAAGGGCAGAATGTATCCATAAAAGAATGAACATGGTTGTCAGCAGTGCTTAGGTACCCTGTAGCATTCAAATGATAATCTGTTGATACTGAACCTGATATGTGCCAAGAAAATATTCCCTACACCATTAAACTACCACTAGACTACACAGCTGACACCAGGGAGGATAGACCCACTGATGAGTGCTCTTTAATTATAATTTTAATCATGCCATTTGCAGCAGAAATCAAGCTTTGTGAGACCAGCAACAACTATTCTTTTTAATTTCCATTGCCATTTATTTGCACGGCAGATGTTTTTATCCAGAGCAACTTACAGAAGAGGTAAACATAAGCGAGCAACATTAGGCCACGGCCTGTTTGTTCAGCAAGTGTAGTAGGACAAGTAACAAAAGTTGATTGCCACAAGTGAAAAGATGTAATAGCTATTACGTCTCGATGCATGCTCAATAATCCAGGTAAGGACTGAGGAAGTCACTTGGATGAGTGATGAAACGTATTGGAAAAAAACTATGTCCAGATGAACAGAATCAACTTTCTAGAAGTAATAGCTATTACATTTACAAACATAGATTTACAATTGATAAAACAATCAAACTTAATGTAATATCAACCAACAAAATGAAAGATCACAGAAAGAAAGTTTTTTTTTTTCTTTTTCAATCAATTAGACAGATATTCACAGAACAGATGGGTTTTCAGTTGCTTCTTAAAGTCAGCAGTTCAGATGGAGGTGGACAGCTCGTTCCACCGACCAGGAGCAATACAAGAAAAGAGTCTGGAATCAAACTTGGTACCATGCAGAGGCACTGTTCCCTGGCAGACCTGATTGGGTGAGGAGTATAGGACTTCACCAGTGTCTCCATATATGTAGTAGCTGACCAAATGACTAATCTGTATGAAAGCAACAGGGACTAGAACTTAATGTGTGCTGCTGCAGGGAGCCAATAATGCGACCTGAAGAGGGCAGTGACATGTGCCCATCGTTAAATACAAGATGGGCAGCAGCAGCTTGATAACACATGTGGGTACACCTGCCTGAAGTGACTTGCAGTAGTCCAGACACAACAAAACCAAAGCCTGGACTGGAGGTTGTGCTGCATATTTCATCAGATAATGTCTGATCTTGTGGATGTTGTAGAGTGTGAACCTGCATGAATGAGAAGCAGTAGAAATGTGGTCAAAAAGATAGCTGCTCATCAATCACCACCCCAGTGTTGCATACTAAACTGGCAGGTGTTAGCAACAGTGACAGAGATCAGAAGTTGAACAGACTGGCTGGACAGGATCACAAGAAGCTTGTTTTTTAGCAGGTGGTCATTCATCCAGGTTGAGATATCAGTAAGATATGCAGAGACTCCTGCTAATACCATATTGTCCTTAAGAGAGAAGGACAGGTACAGTTGTGCATCATCTGCATAGCACTGATAAAAGAAACCATAGGATTGGATGATGGTCATAATGAGATGGTGTACAGAGTACACCATTCTTTGGGGTACCCCTGTACATTTGTGATGCACATTTGACAACTCTTCTCTCCAGGACACACTGTAGGATCGGCATGAGGTATAGAACTCATATCATTAGAGCAGACATAGTGATGCCAAGGTCAGAGAGGGTGGCAAGAAGGATGTCATGGTTGACTATGTCGAAGGCAGAGAAGAGGTCTAGAAAGATCAGGACTGATGACATGTTGGTAGCTCTGGTAAATCGTTGCTGGTCAACCGGAGTCAGTAAAGCCATCTCAGTTGAATGGTTCCTCTTGCAGCCAGACTGGTTGGTATCGAGCAATCCATTCTGTACAAGGAAGGAAGGGACATAAGGAAGGGATGGAAGAGACCATTAGAAATGGCATGTTCAAGTGTTTTGAAAAGAAAGAAAAGGACAGAGATGGGCCTGTAATTGTTAACTTAGGATGGATCGACTATTGTTTTTTTGAGGAGTGGGGTTATCAGAGCATGTTTGAAGATGGTAGGAAATGTACTTGACCTGAGGTGCTAGTGATGTGTGTAACTGTAGAGATGAGTGAGGGTGAGATGGCCTGATGGAGGTGTGAGGGAAAAGGGTCAAGTGAAGAGGTAGTGGGGTGACTGCAGAAGAAGTCGGAAACATCAGTGGCAGGGAGTGGAGAGGACATGGAAAATTTTGGGAGTTGCTTGGAAGGAGGCATAATGGGTGGCAGCAAGGATGACCTGACTGCTGATAGCAGCCAACCTCTCTGGAAAAAGGTGGCAAAGTCATCAGCAGACAAGGAGGTTGGGGGAGGAGGTGGAAGGCCGTTAAGAAGGAAGGTGAAAGCAGAGAACAGAGAGCGTGTGTCAGTGGTGCTGTTAATTTTGGTCTTTCCAAACATCAGTTATCCACCTTTGGTGATTATATTCCCACTTGAGCCTCATCTGTCTTTAGCTGTCAGGACATGGACCCAGTGTGAGTTTTGTGCAGCTATGGCCTAGCCTCTTCAAGTTCCCATGTGTCGTGCTTTCAGAGATTCTTACTGTGCGACATTGTTGCAAAGAGCTGTTGATTTGAGTATCCTTATAAAACTGAATGAGTGTAGCCATTAACAAGGTGGTTTACCATCCACACAATTGCTTATCACTTTATCACTTATTTTACTGTATAAAATACAGAGAGGGCAGCTATTTCTGAGATGTGCCAGAAACACAAATTCTTTAATTAGAAACAGATAACATTCCATACAGTCAAGTCAAATTTAACAAATCAAAGGAAAATTCCACCCCCACCCAAGAGAAAGAGAGAGGAGCCAGCAACCAAAGCTATTAAAGGCGCTAGAAAAAAGGGTATACTTTTCCCAGAAATGGAAGCTTCTAAAATGTTATTGATTAGATCCTGCCATGTTTTAAAAAAGTTTTGAACAGATCCTCTCAGTGAAATTTTGATTTTTTCCAGTTTCAAGTAGCATAGAACCAGAAACTTTGCATTAATAAAACATGTCAAGGAGACAACAAAACATTTCTGAAAAGCTCACTAAAGTATAGACGTGTGTAATTTCAGATGTTTCCCATTTTAAAACTGCATCTCAGAAGAGGTTCAGCTTCTGGAGAAATGCTATGTGGACATGAAGAGGGATTGCCTTTGCTCACAGATATTATTAAATCATTTGACTAATACTTTCTTTAACTGGAAGACATTTTCAGTTTTATATTTATTTAAATGAACTGGCAGCAGTACCTCTAAGAGCCTTGTTTCTTAAAACGTTTTTTTCTTGCAATCCAATCTTGCCCTTTGTAGTGTCTTTGAAACCTAGTCCATGATGATTGTCAGTTCAGGGGGACTTCAAGGGGACCTTTGGAGAATTGCAGCTGACAGATCTAGCGGGAGGAAGGTTCCTTGAAGAGTCGCCTCTGTCAGTCATAGTGGAGCAATTTCGATTGCTTACATTTGCCTGCGTCCACCCATCATGAGGCATTTCCTAAACTGTATGTAATCCTTTCCCATTTAATAAGTAAGTCATAGCCCTGCGTGACCCAAAAGTGTAAGAACATTTTTCTTAGGGGACTATGTATTCAGAAGGATCATGCTATGGTAAGGTCAAACCTAACAAACTGGTGCTGAGTTGAGGAGCAAATTTGACTCATCAGATTTTACAATAAAGAAACCAAGAATATCATCTTAAACTGGAATACGAAGGGCTCACCTCTAACGTAAGCGTTGAGTTTCTTATTGCCTTCTTCACTCATGTAAGGTCAAGCCAGAGATCAAACGCATTTCAGGTAAGAGACAGAAATAGGTTTAACAGATTCAGGAAAACTAGGCTCAGGTAATGAAATCTGGATTTGGAATGGTTAGATTTGACTATTGTGATGGAGGAGGGACTGAAGCATGTGTAAAATCTAGGAATTTACTTGTTAGTCTGCTTTACCATCACTTATACCATTCACTTGTGAACCGGAGTTCATTCTTGGATGAGATTTCTCTTACACTGTGAATGCTCAGGGGGTGTCAAATGACACCAATGACTCAGAAGACCCCAGATGTATGTCATGTTGGTTGAGATGTTTGTAGTAGATAAAATATTTGCCATTATAAGTCTAAAAGTAATATGCAGGAAAAATATGTTCATGTGTGTCATAAATTTGATACCTATTTAATCTTGCATAGCAGTGATCACATGACCCATGACTGACCAGTATAAAAAACATTCTAATGATGTATGTTATGATGTGCAAATATGGACCTTTCATAGGCAGATGGCAAAATTATTCTACTTGTGATTCAGTAATGTGGTGGTCTTTGTCAGGCACTGATGATTTTTGGCACTGTTGGAGGCTACAATTACATTTTCTTCAAACTGTGGTCTGTTTTCCTGCTTTGTCTTCATCTCTGGCATTCTAGAAGAGAAGCAAACTTCATTATTTCTAGGTGCTCCATCTTCACATAACAATCAGTTTTACCACATACTTCTCAGAGTTCATCAGCAATCTTTTACAATCACCCCAGGAGTGAACTGTTATGATTTTATAAATATAAGGAAGGAAGAGGAAAGGAAACTATGAAATACAGAACAGTCTTAATTTGAACTTAATTGATTTATTGATCACTACAATTTAAACAGTAATTAAGATGATTAGGCCAAGGACCAAAACAAGTACAAATAAGACACAGTTTATTCTGTTTTGCATTGGAGTATTATTCTTGCTTTACTGTTGCCTTGTTGCTCTAACGAAAAAGAGACGACCTCACAGCCAGAAGCCAAAAGAATCCATTGACCTCACGGAATTCTTGAAAGCTCATGAGACTGAAATTTCACGATTTTTACTCCTGCTTATAGCCAAGAGTATGCAGTGTTCTGAGTTTGCCCTTTATGTTTGCTCAAATCCTTAAAGCCATAATTGTTTTCTGTAGGCTCGGATTAGATCTAATGTTCTCTGTAAAGTGCATAAAAACTTTTTGCTATTTATGTGTACATTCTTTTGCACAATCTAAATATGTCTAAGCCAGAAAAGGCAAAAGAATTGTTTTTAAAGGCTATAGTCTCTAATTGCTCTTATTGCTCTTAAATGTAATGCTAACAAAGTGGTCGCACATAACTGAATTAGCCTTATCGGAGATGTAAGTTTCTTAGCATTTTATTTCGTCCTTGAACTGGTGAAGTTTTATTTTATTGACCCTGATAGAAAAGACACACAAGGTCTCATTCATGGCTGATAATCTGCTTTGTTTCCCTGCTGTTGAACCGCAGACTTTTCAATTATGATTTGTTAAATTCCTGCCCGTTCCCTGATTACTGCCTGTCAACAAGTAGAGAAAGCATTAAAACTTGGCTGCACCTTCAGAAACAATGTTATCACACCAATTATATTGCTGTTTTCAACCTTTTCTTAGATGTTGATGAACACAGCTGAGGTGTTACACATAACCTACAGATCCTGTGGCCTTAGAAATTCTGCTTGATATGTACAGTTGTAGGTGGGGGGTGTTTTGGGGGCAACTCTCCAAGTGAACATCCATATTGTTTGTTTCAGTCATGAAGCAGGAATATTCTGATCATTCTGTATCCCTGCTTACTGATCAGCATTCACAAGAAACTGTGCAGCTCCAGTTTTCTCTAAACAAAGAGGGTTCATCATTTCTTCCTTCCTGATCTGGATCACTCTTAAATGAAACACTGCCAATAAGAAATAATAGAAATCACTGTGCAGATTTTGGTCAATGAAAAACTACGTTTCTCAGGGAGAATTAAGTGATCACCCCTGACAGATACAGATATCAAAGGGAAAAATACAACCAAAATAGGGGTGTGTGTGGATGCGATCACATGTTACAGTAAGAAAGAAGATTATTTTAATAAGTAGTGACTTGTGAGAGGACTCAATATTAGAATAGTCACATGATTAGTATCAGATGTTATTATAGTCATTTACAACAGCATGAATATTTACAATACAATGTGTAACACAAACAAGTTAACAGAACAAACTGAATAAGATGGGAAAGGCAGGGCACATGTAAATCAATATGTGTGAAGAGTGGCCGTCAGGTAATGCAGTATAACAACGTCTTTAATAATTATCGGAAAACACAATTTGTTGCATAAACGTTATTGTCAGTGAAAATATTCCCCTGTGTGTAACCCGCAAGTACTTGTATGTTTAACCTGGGTTTTGATGTAACTCTGGATAATGTAGTGTACAACTGGCCATGTGTAAAAACAGGGCCTGGCAAATAAACTCCAACGTTAATAAACGTTTATCGTTGTGACTTGGTGATAGTGATACAATATGCTAAATGAACGGGAAATTGCCTACACCATAATATAAAGGGAATATCTTGTTTTGAGTTGTTTTATGGAATCCCTGTAGTTTTTACATCGTAATATTTCTTGTTGTCTGGCAGTTTACTGCTGCTCTTCAGAAAGTTTATGTGTATAATTTGTTTTTCCTTCACTGTATAGGTGCAAGACTTGCTGCTGCTGATCCTCGGATAATGTCACTCTTTGATTTGTCATACATTGTCTTTGTTATTCTAAGGTATCTTACCTGTGCTAGTTGGTCTGACTTGATGTAGATGTTTCTGCTACTGTGCATTGGTATGAGTATGTAGGCCGGCGAGACCATTTCTGTTAGTTGCAGCTAGGCTGTGTGTGCCTTTTCATTTTACTGGGAGGCTTACGTTGAAGTGAAGCAAAGAGGAGGTATAAAATGGTAGTGTCATAATTAAGCTTCGGTAAGTAAAAAAGTATGCACGGAATATACAGTCAAAAACCACAGTCGATAATTGGTCACATTGAAGAACTGAAGCCTAAGACCAAAACTCTGTCAGGAACACGGATTCCTCACTATTGTTGTGGAGGGATATAGTAGTTGTGGCAACCATTGTTTATATTGAGCACAGATAGACACAAGCTAAATAATATAGGGCTATATGTACTGTACATTGGTTTGTATATATATATATGTTGGTTCAGATACTGTAAATATTGTACCATTCGGAGGAGCAGTTTTGGATATATATATTACTGCTGGGAATCAAAAATATGCACTAATTAAATGCATAAATGTAAATAATTAATCACAAGTAATCACATCTAACATTAAAACATGTAACTATAAAATTAATACATAAATCATGAAGTAAATACACACAGAATCACAAAATTAATGTATAATCAACACAAAGCAATTTTTAATAAATTAATGGCATAGTTTAAACTTAAACAACAACCTTAAACCTGAACTTCTAACAAAATACTGCTTTAGCAAATACAACCTGAATTTGAATGCCTACCTAAAAGGCAAGTTGAAAAGAAGGCAATAAAAACACAGGGCTAATATATTAATTCTCATATTGGCATAGCATATGAGACTCAGACATGTCAAAGTAAAAAATAATCCAAATAACTGTTGACTTTGAATGCACTGCTAAAGACTGATTATATTGGAAAAAAAAGCGTCTCTTAAATGGACATACATTAAAACTTGTGCTAAAACTCTGTAGATAGTATCCTTAATTGTTTATCACCATCACTGACTTGATAATTATACTCTCATCCTTTCAGACAGTTTAGAACGTCTAAGAGATTTATTGCTTTTTTGGTTGGTAGATCGTGGTGTGCCTTGGGATTTTTTGGGTTATAAAAAGTGTGCCACCACAAAAAACACTGCACTACCTACACCTATGCTCCTGGCACATTTTTTGACAAATTTACGTAGCTGCTGACTCTCTTATAAACTGGAATAACGGGTAGTGATATTCATTGCATTTGTATTTCATAGAATTGTGTCATTATATTAGGGCAGTCAGCACCTTAAGCTACCTGTAGAGGTACTAGAGACTTATTTTGGTTTTAGTGCCACTCAAAGATAACTTCCTTAGTATTTATGTGGTATGATATTGACATTCTTCTTACAGAAACATGAAATGAAAATACAAGAAAGTGTAATGTTTACCTTCATAACGTTTCTCTAGCATTGCACCAGGACTGCCATAATCTCTCCCTCACCACCACCTTTCCTCCCACGACCCTGCACCTACATCAGTATATGTAAATCAAGAAAATGAATACCAGTGTTACTTATTGACAGGTCCTGTATCGTTGTGATCCACGTAAAATGAAATGTTAAACCTTTACATGAAAATTTTATTTCAGAAAATTTTTAAAGGTAGTATATACTGGACGGGTATGTAATTTTTTAGGTACACACTTAACTTTGTTGTATTATTGTTTCATAATGTTAAAAAAAAAAAATTACATAAAAATGCCACTCTGACGAAAGCACTGCTTGAGGCGTTTACCCCATTGTTCGTCCTTGACACTTCTTTCACTTCACTTCCATTTTTATGTAGTGCTCTTCTTAATAGCTTCTCTCAATGCAGTGTGCAAATTAAAAATACAAAATTAGCACAGCATTTATCATGAAAAAGAATGATAAAGATGAACTACAGAAATAGGAAAGTATAGACATAAAGTTGGAATGACAGTATATACTACTGGGAAAATGCAAATAGGGGAATGAAAAGAAAAATTTCTGGCATGATGCAAAGCCAGTAGAAAAGTCCGTGGTGAACAAGTTGAGTAGTTGAGAAGTTGGCTCTCATTAAAAATACCCACTCTGATAGACGTAGACCACCAGATCACAGTGTCATTAAACAGTTTGCAATCAGAAAATGCCCACTGTAAGCATGGTGGGTGGTGTGAGTAATGAGCAGAACAGGCAAGTTTCAATTGCACATAAAGTTTCATGGAACTGCTAGTAAAATTTGTTTTGCAGGTATTCTCAAAATTTCACAAACTCACTAAGTGGGAAGCTACACATATCATTAGAAACCACCCTTTTCTGTTTCTTGATTCCTAAAAGGAAGGTTGAGGATATGCTCTTTCCAGGTGCTGTGGAGTTTTCTTTTCTCTCTCGGATGCATCTTTAGGTTAGCTATCGATAAGCCTCTTATTATAATTAACAAAATGGGGACAATACATCTAGAACACGTCTGGTTGATCAACAAAATAAATATATGTGACAGGAAATGGGTTCAGTGATTTTTTTCTTCTTTTGTCTAGAGGTCTTTATTTAAATACTAAGTAACAGGCAGATGCATATGGAATGAATACATGTAAATGTTACCAGACATGAGTCCTTTCTTGTGTCAATGGCACACATATCACTGGAAGTGGAATGTAATTTGTTTTGCATTTTTTGCAAAGTGTCACACTGAGTGTCACTGTGAATTTAATTTCACTAGAAAAATCATTAGTGGTGTGTAAAGAAATCCACTTGAAGGATGATCTTGAGTTTGTGTTGTAATTGCAGGTCCTTCTTTCTATACTGTGAGGTTATTTTCACTATAAAGGGTTAGTAATTACAGATTCTGTTTTTGGGATTAAAGTGTTCACACACTTTAAAAACCTAAACCAAAAAATCATTTAAATTATGTATGATCTTCAAAGTAATTGTTATCTGTTTGGTTTAGCAGCCATTTTCTAGGTTTAGCTGGGCTAGATGATTGCTCTCTAAATGTTTTTTCTCCATTCTCTGCTGTCCTGGGCATCATTTCAGATTGGACTTATTCTCTTTATATGATCAGACACAACTTCCAGAAAATGTCTTCTTTGACCTCCCTCTTGGATTCATCCCCTTCATCTCTGTCTTGGTAAACCTCTTCAGCCAATCTGCCATTCACTCCATATGCACAAAACACTTTAGTCTGTTTCTCCTCAGTACAATGAGGATGATGAACCTCACAATACATCTGCTTTCCAAACATTATCTCCTCAGACAGTTCCATAATTATGACTCAGTACTTTTCCACTTAATTTCTGTACTTACTAGTGCTTTTAGAGCATATTGCCTCTTTCTAAAACATATACCCTTCTGGAAATCTGACATGCATCTGTGCATTACCTTGAGGTCATGATAAGTTATTAAATGGATATTTCTACAAACATTTCATTTGGTCTCTGCTCTGTATGTGCAAGTGTGGAATCACATTCATAAGGTTGTAAGGTCCATCATGACTTGTTTTAGCTCATGTTATCATACTAATGATGGGCCTGTACTCAAAGGTTATCTCTGTGTGTGCAGCTCTTAAACTCCAGGATTAGTTCTTTGTGTTTTCTGTTTGGTGCAAAATATTGTAACAAGTATACCTAACCAAAGACAAAGTTCAAGTTTTTATTTAAAACATTCCACATCATTTAGAAGCTTTGAAGAAGAATTGGAGATGGGCCAATATTAAAGAAGCTGGCAAAAAATGGTAGCTTCTGTTACAAGAAGACAAATAAATGTACAGAAAATGTAGCCCTTAAATATACCGATTCCTTTATTATTGAAATTCAGTGTCACTTGGGCCAAAGCTTATCCCAGCAACAATGTGCACAAAGCTAGGATCAGGTCTAGAACTGCACACTCAGGAGAGCAATTAGCACAGCGCTCATTTCTCCATATTAGCTACTGTTTGTGGGTAAGTACACAAATATGTGTGGTTGAATTTTTGTGTGTAATCAGTGTAGTTAGAGTTACTGGAAAAGCACCAAGAAGTAGTCCGTGAGTTTCATTCTAGGTCCTAGTGCTAGTGGAACAGTAGTGAAACTTGAGACAAGAACCCTGAGTATATTAATGTTATGGTATAGACATGGCTGTGGCCCTGGCCTAAGATTTTTTATTTATTTAGTTTTTTGTTATTATTAAAATATAATTTTGCATATTGTGTTATTAATAAAATGATTGTTTTGTGTTAATTGTATTTGTTTATTTGATATTTTGTTTTTTTGTAGTGTTGGTTGTGTTCTGCTACGCATCCTATATGTAGAACCTAAGGAGGCGGGACCACCTAATCATGCAGCTGAGGCATTGATTCCCTCAGAACTTAAGTAGAAGCTTTAAAGTGTTCTAGAGGTTCAGGAGAATAGATGTGGCTACTGTTTTTGATTTCCTTTATTTTTATTCATTGGGTTATCTGGGCTTTAACCCCTGTTGGTTTTGTTTGTCTGTTTTTGCTCCTTTTGTTCCTGCCTTCCTTTTTTTTTACAAATACATTTCTGTAAATGTTTTGTGTTGGTTTGGTGGCTTCACAGTTTTCCTCTTCTCTATTTTTGTGAACATTTAGAGACTTTTATTATTTAGGAGACTTTTTGGGGTTGTGTAGGCCGACAAATCTGCCTGGTTGATTTGGCCAATCTAGTGGGCCTAGACCTCATGTAAGGGCAGGTCTGGCCTTTTGTGAAAGGATTTGGAGGCCTGTTACTCTTTTTTGTGCTTCACTGTGGTACAGTTTGTAATAATTCTAAGCTTCATCACATAGCAAATAATGCATTAATTTTAATTTACTGTATTTAAAAAATGTTTTAAAAGGGACAACGCAAAAACACTGAATTGGGAGTTAAAATAAAACAAGAAATCACTAGGGAAAATATTTTATAAATGAATAGTTGAGTCATAATTGTAAATGTATCAAAAATGGATGTCCTTTATTTATACCAAGCTGTTGGAGACACTATGTGCTCTTGATTAGTGCAGAACTGCAGACTTATTAAAAATACAAAACAAATATCTAAAGTACAGAATATTCATTTACATATCTATTTAAATCATTTCAGCTTACGCCAATCAGCAAATAGATAAATGGTGTTTTTAACTAACATTCCTAATGTCTTAAGTATAATCTAAACTCCCAAATTAGATAAACATATTAAAACTCTTTGACACATATATTTTTCTCCAAATGTAAACTTCTTGTTTATAAATTCTTAAAAAAAAGTATTTAATTGTATTTATCTCTTTGTTCCCTTGGTTACTGTTGGAACATGATAGGTACAGGACATCTTGATTACACTGGAAAGGCACACACAATACTCATAAATTCACAATGACATAATAAAACACATAGAGGGATATATTTTTGTATATTAATGCTACAACACAATTTGTTAACAGGTAATAAACTAAGTCACAGGCTAAATAAAATGATATATTTTTTTTAAATGTTCCTAATCTTACAAATGCTCTACCACTCACACAAAGACAGCAATGCAGAGTGTGGTCAGTAGGGTGTATTCCTGAACCCAAACTATTTAACAAAAATAAATATAATGGATATATACAGAATACTGGAAGCAATGAAATACAAACAAAATAAGGTAAATTGTTACCCTTATCTGGTATATGAGGTGTCTAAAACACTTTCTAACTCTAACTTTGTACCTCTATGTCTACTCCTTTGCTTTATTTTCTTCCTCTGGCCTCTCTTCCTCTTGAGCCCTTGTCGCTGCAATCATCCTGACTCTTAGTGCATCAGACATATGGCTGGAGGGGATCTTTTAAGTTCTGAAAAGGAGCCATTTCCAAGGAAAACCCAGACGTCAGTTCTTGGAATGGGTTGGGCAATATCGATCCTGGAGGACAAGCTTTTGTTCCAGCCCAGTTTCTTAATGAGAATTAAATTATTGGCAATGAAGCACTTATTGCTCAAGTGACATTCTGATGCTTCATTTTAGTGGTCTCGCTTGTTAAGGTTTCCCACCCTTAATTGCTTATTTCAGTCTTCAACAGCTGCATTCACTGTTTTAATGGCTCCTTATGAGCAATAAGATGCAAATGAAACGGAAGCCAACAGTTCTATGTCTAATTTGTTTCCATTTACACTTGTGTGGATTTATAATGCACTATTTGGTTTAATAAAAAAAAAGAAAAATGTAATTGACTGCAAATTACCCAGTTTAGGCTTCAAAACCTTTGTATGATATCCTTGGAAAGGAAAACAATATATAATATAAGAACCAAACATTGTAGACTAACTAGTAATACAATTAAATAGGGCCTGAGATTGGCAAGGATTGGTTTCTAATTAAGCAGCTGGGTTGAAACAACAACCTGTCCCCACTGCAGCCATCCAGGACCGACATTGCCCACCCCTGGCCTAAGGGGACCCTTGGATCTGTGCTACTACAGCTCCCCTTAGTGAGCCAGAAATGTCCCTGTAATCTTAAGTCTCAATTTCCTGCTAAAAGATCAGACCGCCCCTGGGATTGGTGTTTATTACAGTAAAAAGTAGGGAAGCACCAATTAATTTGAGGGACACCTGCTTGACTTCCTGTGGTCTCCCAAAGTACCTCATCCACATCTATACCCAAGCAGTAATTAAAAACATAGATCCATCCATTATAGTTGGGTGTACTGCATGCTCAAAGTCGTCAAGTCACACAGGCAATGACACCACTGACAATGCATCTTATGACCATACTTATAATTATTTAAGCATAATGGGGAAATAAAACAAACAAGCAAAAACAGCCTAGAAGCAAATAACCATAAAATAAGTCCAATCCAAGCAATTAATTTAAAAACATCTGATACCTGCAGGTGATGCACTCTACACTGTGGTGGCAGTCACCTTTTGTCTTCAGCCGGCAGCCTGCGTATCAACACTTGGCTCATTTCCTTCTTTGTCTCTTTCTATTGTCTCATAGACGCACACATTTACGGATGTGCTCTGATCGTACATGCTGCATTGCACTTTTAGAAGAGAAAATATCCAGTCAGAGGAAATGTCTTTTCTGAGTTGTGAGGTTGTATTTTTATAAACCCAGTGATGAGCTTTAGCTTGTTTTACAGAAAAGATTTGCTTTATTTAATTATAGAAAATGCTCACAAATTCTGCATTTATTGCTTTTACTTTTTAATGAGATAAGAAATAATAAAAACATTAAAGCAGTTATTCATAGGTTTACTATTTCATTTATTGTTAATCATTTTTTCTG
This sequence comes from Polypterus bichir lapradei, assembly GCA_026402145.1. NCBI lineage: Eukaryota > Metazoa > Chordata > Cladistia > Polypteriformes > Polypteridae > Polypterus > Polypterus bichir. Next base: position 20,751,557 of record JANRMT010062809.1, read on the forward strand.
TACTGAAAAAGAGCTGAGTTGTTATCAGCATTTTCACTCGGGTTAATCATTCTCTTGGCAGCGTACAATGCAAATAGAGTGATGGGTTTACTCTGCCTTCCTTTTAGTATTTCCATAAACTCAAGCAGCTGTCATATGAAGGAAGAAAACAAATTCTTCAGCAACAGGTTGAAAGCCTTGAAAAGGAAAGGGTGACACAGTTTGTTTATTTTACTGGGAGCGGAGAGTATTTTGAGAAATGGAAAAGGATGCTCAACAGAATGTATAGAGATTACTTTGAAACTACAGCCAAATGACCTTCCTATCACTGTGTACTCCAGACATTTTTTTTTTCAAATTAACAAGTTCCTTTAACTCAAAGGAAGAGTGTGGCATTCTATTATTAAAAATAATTCATCATTTGGGGCAAAACAGATATTAACTTTAACAAGAGGTAAAGCGACTACAAAAAGGCATTCTGCAGAAAGCTGTCAATTATGTATATTATTAATATATTCTGAGTTGGAAAAAATAAAGCACCTTTATTATTGTAAGGGTGCAGAAAGTACTACTTAGTGGTTACATTACAACTCCTTTCTTGCTCTCAGACTGTATGGTAAGCTTTGTTTGTTTGCATGCTCTTTTTCCTAAACTTCCTGTAACACTTACTTGAATGGCCTAATGGGGCTCCCTTTAGCACACCCAAGGTGTCTCTGTAGTCCTGAGTCCTAATTTCCTCATTAAGGGCCATGTCGACCCTAGGATATGTGTTTACAGTATTACATTTGGAAGTAGGAAAGCACTGATCCATTTGAGGGACTCCTACTTCCCTTCCTGCTGTCAATAAAAGTCTCCCACCCATATCTCAAAATGAAGGGAGTAGGATATACAGTACATATCTATCTATCTATCTATCTATCTATCTATCTATCTATCTATCTATCTGTGTGCTCCTAACTTTGTGGAATTATAGGATAAGGTTTATTTAATATTAACATATATTAATCAATGGTGTGTTAAACAAAAAGTTTAGAAGGAGGTATGAGTTTCAGGAAGACAGCAGCCTTTGCACCTTACCCATAGTTTACTTCCGTAGTAATCTCCAAAATTACTTTTATCATCAGGGATATCCTATGGAAGTCTCTCTTCCCAGAACTTCCTCTGGCAATTCCAGATATCCCTGAGCAAAAGCTTCTACTTAAAGTGCCAGGCACTCTTGGAAGCCTCCTATAATTTGCTCAGGGTACAAGTATACTTTGTTGAACAGACAATCTATCTATCTAAGGGAATAATTCCATCCTTTCCTTTCTCCTTTATCACTGTGTTCTATGGGTACTTTATCTATCTATCTATCTATCTATCTATCTATCTATCTATCTATCTAT
>JANRMT010062809.1:20764861-20778302 GCA_026402145.1 Polypterus bichir lapradei
CAAAAGTTCAAAAAATAAAAAAAAGTCACAAAATATATAAAAATTTCTTACAAGGAAACTGTAAAACTCTGGCTTGTTGACAACGCGTAAACCACAGATCTTTATAAATAAAGAATTTATTACAGAAAAGTAAAATAGAATGTAATGGACAGCACGCATGTGTGGGTGTCCCAGTCAGTTCTGACCCCTTACCCGACCATGAGGCCAGTAGGATGGAAGGACAGGGAGAGACAATCTGGCAAGGATATGGGCTTGCCACAACATTATAGATGGCAGCTTCCCTGGGCAGTGCTACCAGTGGGTACATCAGCAAGGCATGCTGGGAACTGGAGTCCAATAGAGCAGTCTTGTCATGTCCCATACGTGGCACCAGGGGGTGCTGCAGAGTTATGTGAGCTCTACTCCCTGGGACTTCCAATAGACCAGGAAGTACTTCCATCGGGCTATTTCCTGGCACTAGAAGTCCTCCAGGGTACATGATGAAATGAACTGCCCTGCTGCATCCGGGTAAGTCAGAGTTGGGAGGAAGGAGGACAAAGCTTATCTGGAGGTGTAGAGGAGAGGAAGGAAAGAAATAAAAGAGGTATTGTATGTATTGGAGATGCATCGTGAAGGTTTTGTTTATAATAAATCATTTATTTGAACCCAGGACTAGTGTCTATGAGGTTTGAGGCAGTGCAATGCCCCATACTAGTTACAAGAAAAACTAGGAAAAAAGGGCAAAAAGGATTTGCCTGAAACATCAATCCAAAGCAAGCAACAAAATCAGAAATTCAGTAAGCAGAGCGAAGCAATATTCATGAAATTCCTACAAAGACTCACCCACCAAGGTCCACTGCTAGGGCCTTCTGTCTGATTTGAATATAAAGGCCGAGGGAGGACCAGCAGAAGTGATATCATGGTAGTGGGAATACACCCACAAAGATCAAGGCAGGAACAAACATTTAAACAGCTAATGCATTTCAGTATTATTAAGCAATAAATCAACATAACAATATTAACATTAAAACATAAAAAAATAAAGAAACAATAATAAAAATGAAAAGAACCACATACCAGGGAATAATCCTTCACTATAACATTACACTTTGGAATGGATCACGTGACCACAATAATCACAGTTGTGACATCATGGGATGTTATGCTATAAATATGGCAGGTTTTGCATTCTGTTATCCCTCAGTGGGTGTAGAAATTCTTACTCTTATAAGTAGTAGTTGGCTAGTAGGCCCCAGTGATGGGTTTTTGGTATTCTAATTTTTACCTTTCCATTTTTGTTGCTGTTTTCTCAGTGTCATTTTTGATTTTATGGTGCTTTGGCATGTGCTAGTGTTTTGATCATAATTTCTCATTCCATAATCATCTCCTGGTTATTTTTAACTCACAATAATATTTGCCACTTTGTGTATCCTTAACTGCGAGCAGATCATTTTCAAAACTCAGATTTTTTACATTTTCCTTTCAGTGTTGACCTAAAGGTGCAGCACAGGATCCTCTAGGATAGTGCAAAAGGCAAGAAAAGCTACAGTGTGATCTGTCAACAGAGAAACAGTGTCATATAGGTGTTACTGGTTAGGAATTTGCCTTTTAGCCAGGAAATCTAGGTTTGGTTCCCACATTTTACATTTAACTGTTTCATTAATCAATAATTTTCCATGTCACTCCGATGGAGTGATATTTTACCAGGGGTATCTATGGCTAGTTGTTGCTCACAGATCTTAAACTTAAAATTACTGAAAGAAATACCTGATGAAAAGGTAAAATTGATGTTAAGGTCCACCCGAGTGTGTACACCTAGCTGACATGATGGAGTTCCCAGCTATGTGCATAACTTCTGTTTAAATGACTTGTTTGGAGGATTTGTTAAGCTATCGAGAGCGGCTATCGTATGTATAAAACAGGAAATAACCCAAAAAGAAATACCCTCTCTCAAGTTAAATTCATCAGAAATTAAAATGGCACATAACATATTCTGTTTCAAGATGTATGGTTTCATCTCTATTCACCCATGATTTAAAAGTTTAACAATTCTCACAGTCTGCATTATTCAAGATATTACAGTAAAAACTGAATCTATGCAACAAATTTCCTTACACAATAAATGCACCAAATTTCAAGTCACTCTACTGGACTGATAGACAGAGAGACAGACAGACCGACAGACAAGACACCAACAATATAAGCTTCAATGTTTTATACAAACACACTTAATAAACAGATAATATATGAAAAAGTAATTGTTTTTCCTACTTAATTGTCCAGACCTTGCAGTCGCCCAGATGTTGTTGTAATTACAGTTTAAATTTATGCCCCATATTTAGGAGATAATCATAAAAGAAATAACATTTTCACAACGAGGAAGATTTATACCAAAAATATCAAACTCTGTTTTTGAAACCACAGCATATAAATTAAATTGACTGAAAATGAAATGAAAATTTCACGATTCAGTGGGCAGGAACAATAATTTCCCTTTATGGGTCTTAGATTGTTTTTACTATTGGGAATGGTGTATATACTGTAAGTGCCTACGACCATAATCAAAATTTCAATGTAAGCATCTGTTGTTTGGTAAAGTGGACTTCAATTCATCTTAAATCCATCTTTCTTTATTCACTTTGAACTCCAAAAGTAAAGTCACTTTGTTTTTTTTATGTTCGATTTTCCTTTTCTGCTTCACACAGTTGCTTACACTCTAAACTAAATGCTATTTGCTTGCCTGACCTTCAAAGCGTTTCATTGTAAATACCAAATTGTTCTCGGCTCTTTGTCACTCAAAATTAAAGTTTTCCTTTATTCTTACTCCCTCTAAATTTTAATATTGAACCCCTTTCCTTCAAAAACCCAAAGCATAAAACAAAATTGTTCCCTTGCAGCACTGTCCATTTCTGGTCAATTTTCCGATTAACATGGTCCTCCGTACACTTTCTATGCCATTCATTTAAACCATGCAGTAAATCTGTGAAATCCTTAAATCAACAGATGGAGAGCAGAAAAGAAACTTTATTAGGATACCAGTCCATTGAAAGCTGCTTTAAAGTACTATACACACAACCACATTTACATGTATTAGGTTAATTTAAATTACAACTCAACCTTAAACTATGTGTTTGAATGGTATATTTGCTGGAAGTATGTCCATGAATGTGAAAAGAAAAAGTTCAGAACAGAAGGCCATTCAGCCAGGAATTGTTAACTTGGCAATGTTTTGTCACTTGACCTGCCAGTGCTCCACTTGGATAACCAAAAGAAACGTAAACCAATTGTATTATAAATGTAGTAAGTCGCCTAGGATAAAGGAGTCAGCAAATAAATGAATGTAAATGTATTTAAATCCCAAATATGTTCTTTATGTTTATGTCATTATGTTGACTTGGCTAAGTGTATTCACTAAACTTTGTATATAATGATAACAGTGATCAGGGAGGTTAAAAGCACAGTGGTTCTTGATAGGCATCTTACAGATAAGACAAAAAAAATGGTAGCCTAATGGTGTGGTGGTTTGTGATGGTCACTTCACAGATAAGAATAAAAAATGGGAGGTGTGAACATGCAGTGTTTCATGGTGGTTGCCTTAAAGATAAGAATATTCGAATGGCCAGCATGACGTTACAGTGGCTCATGCTGGATAACTCACAGGTACAGTAAGAATAATAAATGGGCAGCAGGATAGTGCAGCGGTTTGTGAGGCTACCTAACAGCCCTCAAGAGATCTAAGTTCAGTTTGGAGACCAACCACTGCTATTCATATTCTACCTTCTGTCTGTGTTAAAAGCCATGTGACTATATTTGATCTTTTTCCAATATACGGTCTCCAGGAGGAAATGTGTCTTTTTATAAGAGCTCAATAAATAAATACAGGTACACAAATATATTGTAACTAGCTGTGTAAGCCCATGTTGTAAAAATCATGGGGTCCTAGAAACTATTGAAATCATCAGAAAAAAAATTGAAATGCAGAGATGTCAGGTAGTTGAAAGGAACTACTCTGGGCAACTCTCTCCTAGGAGGATTCATTTTGCCGACGTGCTTACATCACTTGTGCATTAGTGGCTAAGCGACTGTTTTTCTTTGGAGGTTTCCTTTTGCCGGCGCTCTCGCCTCACTTGTGTTTTAGCGGCGGGAGGAAAAGTAAAAGGGATACCGTTTTGCCGATGTGCTCACCTCGCTTCTGTATTAGCTGCTAAGCGAGTGACTCTTTCTTTGGAGGTTTTGCTTTGCCGACGTGCTGGCCTCGCTTGTGTATCCTCAGAGGTGGAGCCCTTAACCTCTCACTTCCGGGCCAGACAGGCACACACACTTTCATGTGTAGACATTTATATATAAGATAAAAAGAGGCCACCACAGAGTCCCAAACCCCAGGCACAAATGTGCCGACACAGTCCTGGATTCAAAACACAAAACTTTATTGAACAAAATACATCAGTACAGCAATATAAAGCTTTCTTCTACTTTCTTCTCTCTGCTACTCCTCCCAGACAAGTGTGGCTTGCCTTGCCTCCTGGCTCCATCTCTCCTGAAAAAGGCTGTGTTGGTTCCTTTAATTGAAGACCCAGGAGTACTTCTGGTGCCAGGGCATTACTCATTTGAATTATATGGAAGTCCCATAAATTAGGGAGTGCAACTCCTTAAAGTACTCCCTGGTGGCACCCATGAACCCTAAAAAGGCTGCCCCCACTGGACTACAGTTCCCAGCATACCATGCGGGTGTCTGAATGCATACTGAAGCCCAGGAATGCTGTCATTTAGCAGGTCGGGGACTATACTGCCTTGATAAGGAACCTCCTCCGATCTCTCCATTGTATTAGACTCCAAGCTGGTTAAAGGAATGGAGCCAATCCTGGCAAGGATGCCAGCCCATGCGTGCTGTTCATTACAATATATGTATATGCACACACATTACAATTTTAACACACAGTAGAATAACTAAAAAGGATTACATTTAAAAGGAAAGAAGAACTGACTCGCCAGTCACAGCCATATGACATGAAATTGTTACATGCTTAAAAAAATAAAAAAGCAGACAATTTTTCATTTAACCCGCACCATCATATGAATATTTAATAAAAACATTAAAAAATAAATGTATAAACATTAGGCTACATTTAAGAACTCATTGGATGACATTTGCTTTTATATACTGTAGCTTATCCTATGATCGGCTGGCATACTGTCCAGGTATTGTTCCTGCCTTGTGCCTGATGCTGGCTGGGATTCTCTCCAGTTTCATCGTGACCCTAGAAGGCTTGGAAAATGGAGGACAGATGGATGAATACTGTAATCTGCATCCATTTAACATTTTTTAATACTTCTGTAGCCATCTTTTTCAGTATGTGACACAAAAACAGCAGCTCATGCTTTCATTCTTGAATGAGATAAGAAGCAAATTTGTGAACAGGAAACAAATCTTTAAAAGTAACCCTACCTACATTTCCCCCTTGCATTTGCATGTATTTTCCATGCAGTTCCTTCTTGCACTTAATGCTGCTTTAAAAATTCTACTTGTCAGTTAACAGGTGAGGTAGGCATTCATGTGAAGTGAAGGAGAGCAAACTATCTGCACACTATCTGAATGTCTGTACATGAATGTAAGAGTACAACAGTGACAGCGCTCTGTTCTAGAAGGTTCATTCATCTGAATGGTTGGAGAGTGCAAAGATTTTTGTCATTGACATCATTTTAGAGTATATTTAATGTTTTTGTGAGTTTTATACCTTGGTTTAATTTTTACTTATTATGTTTATCGTTTTTCTTAGTGGAACAAACAGTATCACCAGAAATAATTGTGTATTCCTGGCATAGTTTGTTATGTAACTTCCTTCTCAGCTCCCTCCACAACCCTACTGTTTTATTATGAGTGCTTCTAACTCGTGTGTGAATCGATAATCACCTTTAAACCTGACATTTCACAATATGTAAATAACAGATATCATAATGAGCCCATGTTGAAGATATCCATGCACTTTTTGGTTATTGGTCCTTGCCATTATAGATTGTGTTGCTTAGTGAGGCTGTCATATCACTTCTGTTAACTCACTACGTTCATATAAAGCACATTAAAACATTTCCGTATCTGAACCTGCAGAAGGATAATTATTCACAATCTGATTAGTTTTGCTTTGTCTGTGATTTCATTATCCAGGTCAGTCAAAGTTGACTCATTATGAATGTGTGATCTATTGGGTGTAAATCTAGTATATTTTTAAATTATTATTTGCACTGCATTGCTGTCATTTTTCTGAGATGTTTGTTTTTGCTGCCTCACTGATACATATTGTGGTGATCCAGGGGTGTGAGGGATGGAGGAATAGGTTTAGCATTCTTTGCAGTGCTGGTGGTAACTGGCCTTGCAAGGATCGCTCGCTTCTTCTGCAGCTGGTCCATTTATCTAATTCATTAGCACTGGTCAGGTCTTCTGCAACTCCTAGTGCTCCCAGCTGCGCCACATCTGTCTGCTCACTTGGGGTCAGAGGCAACCCATCTGCCAAGAACTTTGTGAGCCGACTGAAGGCCAGGGTCCAAACCCAAGGCCAAGCATTCAGGTCGATGGAATTTTAACAGTGGAAAGATGCGTCCAAAGTGCTTCTCTTAGAAAGATGTACAGTATCTACATTTCCCATAAGGAGCTGCTTTAATGGCTAGCTTCTTTAGGTAACCCTGCCCCTTCTGACAGTCCCCAGCCACCTGAGGAATGCGTCCCTCTCAGGTCTGGACTAAGAAAGGTAGAAATTGTTAGAGTATACAATGTGACAGATTGGGACTGCTCTCGCTCCCTTGAACCCTCAGACACCAAGTCAGACACTGGATAAAAAGTCCAATAATTATTTATTACAATAATAATGTGCACAAAGTACGCTCCTCTTCACAGTTCTCATATAAATAAACACATTAATTAATAAACAATAATCCTCCACTCTCCCAGACACTTAGCCACACTGCCTCCCAACTCAGCTCATCTGTCTGGGATCTCCCACAGTCCTTTATAGTCCTTGACCCGGAAGTGCTTCTGAGCCTTCAGTCCATGTGATTATCCAGCACTTCCAGGTCAGGTAAACTTCTCTTTTCTTCAGCCCAGAAGTATATCATTTCTTCCGTTCCCATGACTTGGAAATACTTCCGGGCTATACAGAAAATATAAATCCCTGGGCCTCCCTGCAGCGACTCCTGGCGGCCCCCATGGTATCCAGCAGGGCTGTGCATTATAATTCCACTGTTCATGATTCCCTGCCTGCATTCGGGGAACCTCTATGCTGCAAGGAGGGATCCATCTGGTGGCCTGGGGGTATTGACCGGGATGAACGGCCGGCCATATCTCACAACAAGTATTATGTATTTTTCTTCTCCTTTCTCGTATTCTTTACATTTGGCTTTGGTTTTCCTGTGGTGACATCACCACAGTAAATGCAGTTTCTTAACCGGTAGGGTTGTCAGACGTTTACATCTCAGTTCCTCAGTACATGCTTTGGCGTATGATATTTTTGTTTTTATCTGTCTATATCAAGAATAAGCAAGTTTACTTATTTTTTGCATGTTAAATATTATAAATCCAGCTATTACATTTTAAGGATTCAACTAAACCATATCTAACATTATTTTTTTTAAATTAGGGGGCACTGCCCCATGCTCGCTTCGCTCGCCAACACCCTGTGTGGGCCCTACGCGCTAGTCATTTCCCAGATCTGCCGCTTGCGACGAATTGTGCTGTGCTTTTGGATAAACAAGAAATTCAACTCTGTCTTTAATATCTCCATCTTTCAAAACTATTATCGCTGACAATTCATCACATGTTGGCTTATTATATATGCAAGCTTGATCTTTTGGATTTATATAGAAATCTAAGAAAACGTCTTTGTCTGTGTTTTTCAGATAAATTTCATGTAATGTGCAATACGTTTGGATGTATGGTTTTGTATCCAATATTGGCTGTCGAATTTCTAATACGTCTGATTGTTTAACTCATTTGATTCTATGTTGCATCGCTTCTCCGTGATCATAAATATAAACCTGACCGAATACTGGTTTCTATGAAATTAAACTTGTAGTAGCTTTAATTGTTGTGGGAACACAGATTCTCATAGCGTATGGTCCTAAATCGTGTAAATCTACGTTTTGAGCATTGAATGATGTGAACGCGAACATTATTATTGTAGATTTGGATATTTTGCCTGTAGTATTTGTAGATTTCATTTTCACCATATAACAAATCTTTCATTTCTCACGGATACGCCTCTGCATTGGGAAGAAACACTACTTTTCCCTGATGACAACACGAATTAGACAATCTACAGGTTGGTCCAGATCTAATTATGCAGATCCAGATTGTCTGGATGACTTTGATTTATGTGGGGACGATTCCAGTTCGGTGCAAACACGAGTCTTCATGTTGTCAGTTCGCACACTTCTCAATGGTCCGGGATTTTTCGGATAATTTTCTATGTAATAAACTTAATAGGTTATAGCGTAATGAAAATTGCATAATTAGATCTGGACCACCCTATACAAGTCTCCATGCCACTCCTTGTTCTGGCTTCTCAGTCCAAACAAAACAGTAAGCTGTGGTGTAACTCCCAAATCTTTGTATCAGTATATTCAGAATTGACTCGTCTATCTTTTGCTCTCTTTTCTATTTTGCATTTTTTGCTGGCGCTTTTTCCTTGCTGTTTCTTGAACACTTTTGCTATTGGTAAAAAAAATATGCTCAAAATAAATTTAAAATTAAACTCAAGTGGTAAACTCACCGGGAACTAGCTCTGGATTACATTGACCATATTGTCTCTCTGTATAACGATCCAATTTCAGACTGAAAGGGAGAGATCAGTCAGTGGAGCAGCTGAATTGGATGTCTGGAAGCCTGAAATTACAGTAGTTCTTTTCACCAGCTTGGCACAAGCTAACAAAGCCCTGATTAAGTCTACACTTTCTGGCTCATTGCCTCCCAGTGTTTTGTTTCAGAAAGTTTGTTGTTAATCTTTTTCTTTACATAACACCGGGTTTCATTAGATTTTTGAACTTTGTTGGCTAATGTGGCTTTTATTTGCTTGTGTGTTTGAATGCTGAATTCAAGATGTTTGTTTTTTTAATCTTGTATTGGATGTCCTAGCTTTACTGGATTTATCCGGGAAATTCATCATATTTTATGCTTCAGTCTTACTTCCCCCTGACAATTCATATTTATTATTGTTTGATGGTGCTCATCTACATGTCATCTCTACTACTGTATTTACACTGCTTTGATTTCCTCTCTTTCTGGGGTTTACAAAATTTCCCCTGACTTGAGTACAGCTCATTGCCCACAATATACCCTCACTGGCCACTTTATGAGGTACACCTTGGTACTACCGGGTTGGGCCCCATTTTGCCTTCTTTATAGAATAGTTTCAACAAGGTACTGGAAAATTTCCTCAGAATTTTTGGTCCATATTAACATGACAGCATCACTCATTTTCTGCAGATTTTTCAGCTGCACATCTATGAAGCAAATCTCCCGTTCCACCACATCCCAAAGGTGCTCCATTGAATTGAGATCTGGTGACTCTGAAGGTCATTTGAGTACAGTAAACTCATTTTTATGTTCAAGAAACCATTTGAGATGATCTGAGCTTTGTTACATTGTGCATCTTACTGCTGGAAGTATATTTCAGAAGATCGGTATACTGCATTCATAAAGGAATGGACATGGTCTGCAACAATACTTGGGTATGCTGTGACATTAAAATGATGCCCAGCTGGTACTAAAGAGCCCAAAATGTGTAAAGAAAATATCCCTCACACCAGTACACTACCAAAACCAGCCTGAACCATTGATACAAGGCAGGATGGATCCATGCTTTCATATTGTTCATGCCGAATTTTGACCCTACCATCCAAATGTCGCTGCAGAAATCGAGACTCATCAGACCAGGTAATATTTTTCCAATCTTCTGTTATCCAATTTTGGTGAGCCTGTGGAAACTGTACCCTCAGTTGCTTGTTCTTAGCTGACAGGAATGGCACTCGGTGTGGTCTCCTTCTGCTGTAGCCCATCTGCTTCAGAGTTTGATGTGTTGTGCATTCAAAGATGTTCTACTACATACCTCGGCTATAATGAGTGGTTATTTAACTTACTGTTGCCTTTCTATCAGCTCAAACCAGTCTGGCAATTCTCCTCTGACTTCTGGCATCAACAAGGCATTTTTGCCAAGAGAACTGCCACCCACTGGATATTTTCCCTTTTTCAGACCATTCTCTGTAAAGCCTACAGATGGTTGTGCGTGAAAATCCCAGTAGTTCAACAGTTTCTGGAATACTCTGGCCAGTCTGTCTCGTGGCAACAACCATGCCACGCTCAAAGTCACTTATATTAAATCTTCCCCATTCTGAAGCTTTGTTTGAACTTCAGCAGGTCATCTTGAATATGTCTACATGCCCAATTACATTGAGTTGCTGCCATGTGATTGGCTGATTAAATATTTGTGTTAACAAGCAGTTGAACAGGTGTAACTAATAAAGTGGCCAGTGAGGGTATTTACCATGGTTACAAAATTTAATATAAATACAACTAAATATAATTAATGTTACTGATGGCTGCATCTGGTATAATGAAACATCATGTCAATTTCATCCTCTTAGACATAACACTGCTAATATGTACTTGATGCACCAACTACCTAACACTGACTAATAAATCATAACCACATTGGAGTTTGATAGATAAAACCTGAGTGATTAAACCAAGACATTGGGGGTTTTGTGATTAAATGAAAGTAAAATAGAACTTTCTGGTCAAAAATACCACCGAAGCAGCAAATAAAATCTTTCTGACAGGTAATCATCGAAGTGTTCAGTTTCATGCATTTGAGATGAAAAAGTTTGGAAACCCCTCTCAGCTTGCATAATAATGTACTCAACTTTCAACAAAAAAGATAACAGTGGTATGTCTTTCATTTCCTAGGAACATCTGATTCCGAACATTCCGAACAAAGATTTTTAGTGAAGCAGTATTTAGTTGTATGAAAATAAAATAAATGTGACACTTGGGTACCCTTGTACTTTTGCTGATTTGAAAGCATGTAACTGCTCGATACTGATTACTTGCAACACCAAACTGGTTGGATTAGCTCGTTAACCCTTGAACGTCATAGACAGGTGTGTCCAATCATGAGAAAAGGTATTTAAGGTGGTCAATTGCAAGTTGTGCTTCCCTTTGCTTCTCCTCTGAAGAATGACAGTATGGGATCCTCAAAGCAACTCCCAAAAGATTTGAAAACAAATATTGTTCAGTATCATGGTTTAGGGGAAGGCTACAAAAAGCTATCTCAGAGGTTTAAACTGTCAGTTTCAACTGTAAGGAATGTAATCAGGAAATGAAAGGCCACAGATGCTGTTAAACCCAGGTCTGGCAGGCCAAGAAAAATACAGGAGCAGCATATGCACAGGATTGTGAGAATGGTTACAGACAACCCCCACATCACCTCCAAAGACCTGCAAGAACATCTCGCTGCAGATGGGGTTATCTGTACATCGTTCTACAATTCAGCGCAATTTGCACAAAGAACATCTGTATGTGCACTCACGCCACAAACAGAGTCGCTTGTTGTATGCAAATGCTCATTTAGACAAGCCAGATTCATTTTGGAACAAAGTGCTTTGGACTGATGAGACAAAAATGGAGTTATTTGGTCATAACCAAAAGTGCTTTGCATGGTGGAAGAAGAACACCGCATTCCAAGAAAAACACTTGGGGCCTCGTGTACAAACAGTATGTATGCACAAAAATGTTGCGTAAGAACGTTTCCACGTTCAAATCGCGATGTATAAAACCTAAACTTGGCGTAAAGCCACGCACATTTCCACAGTAGCTCATACCCTGTCGTACGCAAGGTCTGTGCTTGGTTTTGCAGACTGGCGGCACCCTGCGTCAAAAGAGTGCTACTGTTCCTGTGTGGTTGCCCTTTCTTTTTTAGATCCACATCCCTGACACGGCTTTATCATATACACTGAAATTAACCGCATATTATTTATTAGTTTAATGCATCTGATTGTAATTAACCTGTGAAAATATAATGGTCCACAGAATGGTCTAACTATTCCAAATACCATAACTGCTTTAGCATTGTTACTCTCACTGCACCTTCTTCTTCTTCTTTTAGCTGCTCCTGTTAGGGGTTGCCACATCGGATCATCTTTTTCCATATTACTCTCACTGCACCACTCGGAGTATTTATATCACTGTATCCGAGTGTGAATCACAGCTGTACAGCAGCTGATCGGAAAGAGAATTATTGGTATACAGCATCAAGCCATGCTGTCTATTGAACTGCTCTCATACAGCAAACACTTCAGAGCCTTTTCTGTACTGACCTTGCAGTTCAGAAACAGTTTCATTCCAAGAACTCTAAACGCACTCAATCAGTCCATCAAGTGCTCCTTGTAAAACTGTTTGTACTTATAAGTTCAATTACCTCACTGTAAACTTGAAATACAATTATTATATTGCACAACCTGAGCCACTTTATAAAGCGCGTATTTACATATGATGACAATATCATTTTTAAGATGAAATGCAGCAAAATATGTTTATTATATTATACAGATAAAACTTTAACTTCATTTAAATAATCTATATTGTTAATAATTAAACATATGAGGACGCAGTGCCGCAGCGCTAGCAGGCTGCTGGCACTCCATTGGGATTTTTCCTGCCTCGCGCTTTAATCTTGCTGGTGCTGACGCGACACTGGAAGGATAGATGAATAGAATATTTAAACACGTACTACGAAGATATTTCAATGTTCTTTAAAAGTTTTGAAGAATCTGCGTTCTAAGCTTACAGATGGCTTAACATCTGTTACAGAGCTGATTGTGTGGAGATTGGGTATTTGGAGAAAGAAAAGTAAGGACAGGAATTGGAGGTTAGTACGTTTGAAAGAGACAGTACTGCTACAATAAAGTATTTCATCGAAGGTCGTGCATGGCGCAGCAAGCATCTTGCATGAGACATGAACAATCACTGTGCCACCGTGTTCCCATATTTAATAACATGCTTTAACTCCTATCTTCATGAAAATGATATCACGTATACATCTCAATATTTTAATTATTCAGGGAGCTGTAATATCACAAATGTAATGGATTCTTTGTCATATTGATTCACACACATAGAGCACATGGAAGATCAAATACAAAACAAAGCATTTAACGTGCTACTTTAGTTACAATGGGATTTGAGAAACTAGTAAATTAAATGATTTTAAGATGAAGTTTATGATGTTCTACTTTAATGAAAAAATAAACAACGTGATTAAAGTGGAAATTTAGAGATTAAAGTTGATATTTCGTGCTTTTTTCCCACTGTGTGCCTTTTTTTTTCTCTGTACCCTAATAAGCATTCATATGACACTCAGACGGTGGGCTACGACTCGCCTTTTCACGGCGACTTTGATATGTGACAACTTCTTTTTTA
>JANRMT010062809.1:20778402-20828659 GCA_026402145.1 Polypterus bichir lapradei
AAACTAGTAAATTAAATGATTTTAAGATGAAGTTTATGATGTTCTACGTACTTTAATGAAAAAATAAATGACGTGATTAAAGTGGAAATTTAGAGATTAAAGTTGATATTTCGTGCTTTTTTCCCACTGTGTGCCTTTTTTTTTCTCTGTACCCTAATAAGCATTCATATGACACTCAGACGGTGGGCTACGACTCGCCTTTTCACGGCGACTTTGATATGTGACAACTTCTTTTTTATTTCGGGCACTGTGCGACTTTGTGAACTTGAGCTTTCAAGTTTCTCCGACATGCTATGTCACGTGATCAACTTCCTTTTGTTGTTTATACCACTGTTTAAACCAACAAATAGTAAGTTTTTCCGTGCCTCCATTTGGTATTCGCTGAAATTCTTCTATTTTCCCTCGTGCTTTTGCCATTGTCTTTTCACAGAAGGCTGAGCTTAAGGGCTATTTATATTGATTTGCATATTCAAAGAGGCGTAATTCTGGAAGGAGTTGGGGCGGGACAGCAGGCGCGTGCACGTGCGTTACTTTTCACACTGACCGGGATTTATGCAGTGGAAGAAAGCGGAAGTTGGTGTTCGCACAGATTTATGCATCTAGATATTTTTGTGCGTAAGCACATTCCCTCTTTTGTGCTTATATCATGTTATAGTGCGAATTCTACACACTGCGTTATGCATGAGGCCCCTGCTACCTACTGTCAAATTTGGTGGAGGTTCCATCCTGCTGTGGGGCTAGTTCAGGGACTGGGGCCCTTGTTAAAGTCGAAGGTTGGATTAATTCAACCCAGTATCAACAAATTCTTCAAGATAATGTTTAAGCATCAGTCACAAAGTTGAAGTTACGCAGGGGTTGGATATTCCAACAAGACAATGATGCAAAACACAGTTCAAAATCTACAAAGGCATTCGTGCTTAGAGAGAAGTACAATGTTCTGGAATGGCCATCACAGTCCCCTGACTTGAATATTATCAAAAATCTATGGGATGATTTGAAGCAGTCTGTCCATGCTCGGTAGCCATCAAATTTAACTGAACTGGAGAGATTTTGTATGGAAGAATGGTCAAAAATACCTCCATCCAGAATCCAGACACTCATCAAAGGCTATAGGAGGCGTCTACAGGCTGTTATATTTGCAAAAGTAGGCTCAACTAAGTATTGATATAATATCTCTTTTGGGGTGTCCAAATTTATGCACCTGTCTAATTTTGTTATGATGCATATTGCATATTTTCTGTTAATCCAATAAACTTAATGTCACTGCTGAAATAATACTGTTTCCATAAGGCATGTCATATATTAAAAGGAAGTTGCTACTTTGAAAGCTCAGCCAATGATAAATAAAAATCCAAAGAATTAAGAGGGGTTCCAAACTTTTTCATATGACTATATTCCGCAGGAGTTAGGAAGATTGAGGTAAAAATGATACTATAAAAATAGAGTGGCTCTTTTTATGAGAGACCCAGGAGTATTTCCAGTGTTAGGACATGACCAGTAGGAAGTACTTTTGGGTCACCTGGAGCCCCACAATGTAGGAATCATGGATCCCTGCAGCAACTCATGGTATCACCCATGGAACCCAATAAGACTGCCCCATGGGACTACAGTTCTCAGCATGCCTTTTTGAAGTGTCTTTGCTGGTAGTGCTGTTTAGGGATGATGCCATGTAATGTGCTGGGGGAGCATATACCCCTGACAAGTTGTCTCATCCTGTCCTTCCATCACACTGGTCAGTGCACCCACTTTCACACTGGCATCTCCTGCCCGTCTCCTGGCTGAGATAGGATGATCCTTGCCTTCCTTCTTGTACTTCTGAAGGGCTGATGTCCCTTGTTACATTTATGTGGATCAATAAAGAAAATAGTGAGTGTAATGTATGATGATGTATACAAACTGCAGTGTGGATGAGTTTTGGTAAAGCATATGGTGAGAGAGAGATGCACAAACTCTTCTTGGTAGTTCCTCACTAAGCCCTTTGTTCAGATTCCAGAAGCCTTTTGAGAAGAGTGCTTGCCAAATGACAAAACACACCAGATTATTGAAACCTCGACTAAAAATAAAAAAGAAAACTTTCCTTTAGGTAGTGTGTCTGTTCAAAGAATTGAAGGACATACAGACTTTAGTTTGGCCACATGGAATTCACTGAAATAACAAAGGTAAATCAATACTAAAATCAATAATAACGCACACAAGTTTATATTTAATAGTAAAATGTAGCTGTGAATGGCACAATTAAACAGAAACAAAAGTACATTAATGGAAAATTGAAACAGCCTCTTCCTTTTCTGAACCCACTTATCTTTCCTTGTATTCTTATTCTAATTCAGGGTCATGTAAAGCTTGAATATCTCCAAAAGCATTTAACCTAATAGTATTTAAATAAAGGATAATGAACACACATTAAATTAAACAAAATAAAAAGGATATTTACATTGAATATAATGTGGAGCCTGATCACATTTTATATGATAGAAAAGGTACATAATAACAACAAGTCAGAGATGGATAAGAAAATGACAAATGTGTGAAGAACATGCAATTGTTGTATTGGCAAAAACAGTAAGAACTCACAGTTCAAAATATGTTGGAATTAATATTTCAATTGATTTAGTTAAATCAGATCCAAATTATTCTATTACTGATTTTCAGTATTGCAAGAAGACAAGACTGTCCTGTTTGTTTCCATACTTGTGCATTGGTGTCCACCGATGTATCATGGAATGACCCTCCTTAATATGAGCCTTTACGAAACATGGCAGACGATCAAATGAGATTTCAGACTCCAAAATTGTTCCTGCCTCAGTTTAGTGTGACTAATATAAATATTGAAAGAAAAACTAGGAAATCAGTCTGAAGCCAAATTTATTCACTTTTCTTCTCTCACACAATGCTAATGATAGCAAATAGAAATGACACAATAAGCACTACATTGAATGTAGGTGTTTTCATTCTGTTTTATCAAAGAAAACTAAAAGTACTCTGTTTAGCTACATCTGTGACCATAAGAAAAGCTCTTAGACAACAGTGCATTACTGGAGTTAACCTTTTGAGTTGCATAGTCGAAAAAGCAAACCACAAAAAGTAAGCTTAAAGACAAGAAGGGGTTACAATTCATCTGAAAATAAAAAAAAAATCTTGGTGGAGTAAACTGTTAATGCCATATTTGTCTTTTTAATGTTGTTTGCCTGTCCAGTTTGCTAGTATGGCATTTTTATCTGTAAGTTGTGACTCATACTAGTTAAATTTCATCTCAGTGTCCTTAGAACTGTGGGGTCACTTCTGCTTTTGGTTAGAGGCTCCAAGACAAATTTTAGAATCGATATCAAGGACTGACTTTGTCTAAAACACTGAACACTCTGTGTATTTTTAACATGGTATGTTAAAGCACCAACGCAGGGTGAGGCCTCTCCAGATTTAGTATTTTGTAATAAGCAGGACAGAATTGATGTGATTGAACCACTAGGATTGAGTTACCATAATATAATACAATTCTCAGTGTTTTGAAAGAGCAAGGATGCAAGGACTAATACTGTTAAGTTTAACTTTGGTAGGGCAAATTTTGAGTAGATGTGGCAATGTCTGAGGAGGATAAGATTTTAAGTGTGGAGATAGTCAAGGAGCAGTAGAACAGGTTTAAAAACATTTTACATGTAATATAGGACAGGTACATACCTAAATTTGAAAGTACCTGTAGTAGGAAATTAAAAAAAAAACAAACTCCACAGTGGGTTAATAAAGAGATAAAAAAGAAGCTGCAAAGGAAAAAACAGCTGTATAAGATTAATAACTCCAATGTGAATTATAGGATGTATGAGAACATGGGGGCAACCATTAAGAAAGATAATAGGAAGGCTAAAGGACAGTTAGAGAGGAATATATGGTGAAAGACCATCCAAAGAGATTCTTCGGGTAATTTAGTTGTAAAAGAACAGTCAAGGAGGAGGTAAAGTGCATCAGGAATAGTAAGTGCAGACTATGAAATAGCGAATGCTCTAAACTCACATTTTTCTGAGGTCATCACATGTGAGGAAGTAGACAACCTCCAGGCGGTTATTGGAAATTGTAGAGGGAGAAGTACTGCTAACATTAAGCAGGCTGAAATAAAGCAGATCTTCAGGACCAGATAATATTTATCCTTGAGTTCTTAAGGAGTTTAGCCAGTACACATACAAACCTTTGACGCATATTTGTAAGAAGTGGCTGCGCACCAGGGAAATTCTGAAGGAATGGAAAATGGCAAATATAAGCCCATTATATAAAAAGGGGAATCAGGCAGATACATGCAAGTATAGAGCCAGTAAGCTTAACATGCATCACAGGAGAATTAATGGAAAGAATTATTAAGGGAAAGATTGAGCACCACATGGCTGAACAGTGTTCAGAAGAAGGAGGTCAAGTTTTACCAACATGCCAACAAAAGGATATGATCAAAGTGGAGCATATGATATTATTTATCTTGACTTTCAGAAAGCACTTGATAAGGTGCCACATGAGAGGTTGGGCATCAACCTAGTTTGTAGATAGTTGTAAACGTGGCTTAGACACAGGAAGCAGGGAGTTATGGTGCAGAATTGGCTAATGTTAAGAGTGGCGTTCCACAGGGGTCAGTGCAGGGTAGCTACTGCTTTTAATAAATACAATTATTTGGATAGGAATATAAGTAATAAGTCTGAGATGGGTTGGCGCCCTGCCCGGTGTTTGTTCCTGCCTTGCGCCCTGCGCTGGCTGGGATTGGCTCCAGTAGACCCCCGTGACCCTGTGTTAGGATATAGCGGGTTGGACAATGACTGACTGACTATAAGTAATAAACTGGTTATGTTTACAGATGATACCAAGATAGATAGATTACCAGATAATCTGGAATCCGTTGACTCATTACAGAGGGATATGGACAGCATAAACGCTAGGGCAGATGTGTGGTAGATGAAATTTATTGTCAGTAAATGTAAAGTATTGCACATAGGAAGCAAAAATGTTAACTTTAAGCACACAATGGGAAATCTTGAAAATCGAACGTACACAGTATGCGAAGAATTTAGGAGTTAAAGTGGACTCTACATTATCAACTGCCACACAGTGTTCAGAAGCCATTAAAAAGGCTAAAAGAATGTTAGGTTATATAGCATGATGTATGGAGTACAAGTCCAAGGAGGTTATACTGCACTGATTAGGTCTCTTGTGGAGTTCTGGGCTAAAAAAAGGACATAGCAGCACTAGAAAAATTCCAGAGAAGAGCGACTAGGCTGATTCCAGGGCTAAAGGGGTTGAATTATAAGGAAAGATTAAAAGAGCTGAGCCTTTACAGTTTAAGCAAAAGAAGATTAAGCAGAGACATGATTGAAGTGTTTAAAATTATGAAGGGAATTAGTACAGTGGATCAATACTGTTATTTTAAAATGAATTCATCAAGAACACTGGGACACAGTTGGAAACTTGTTAAGAGTAAATTTCACACAAACATTATGACATTTTTCTTTTCACAAAGAACCATAGACACTCGGAATAAGCTACCAAGTACTGTGGTAGACAGTAAAACTTTAGGGATTTTTAAAACTAGACTTGATGTTATTTTAGAAGACTCAAGTGGGTAGGACTGGCAAGCTTTTGGGGCTGAATGGCCTGACTCAAGTGGTACACTGTTACAAGTTTATTAGGGTGCCAGGTAGTAAGTCAGTAAAATGGGAGGATTACAATGCAGAAGAACACCGGCTTCACCTCTACTACACATCTGGAAGTCAATCCCCTATATCAGAAGATGTACAACTTGAAATTGGAGTTCATTTTGGACCCTTCTCCTAACAAAGACATAGAGGAATCACAGTATTAAGACAGACCTTTGTTATGGACCGACATTGCATCCCTTTTCTTATTTCAAGGAACTGCTTCACATTAAACGGGTTTACCCTTCTAATACCCCAGCTCTTTGATTGTGTCTATCCTGTCTTCTTAAAATATGTACGTGATTCATTAGCCCCTGTTTAACCATAATTATAAGGATTAACATTCAGTAAGTGTATTGGGTGTAATGGTACTTTAAATTAGGCTAAACCCTTCTTTAATTTTGACTCAAGGACTTTTAGGCAAAAGCCCTAACCAGCCCAACACTATGTGGCTCCTCATCTGTGTTTATACTGCCACTTTTGTGAGCACCCACAGATGGATAAATACCCGGAGTGGAGTAGGATTACCAAATAAATTCAGAATGTTTACATTTGAAATATTTTAATAAAGATTTGGAGGCATTTCAGTTTTTGTAATATGTGAATTAAATACCTCAATATGAATCTTAAATGCATTATTATATACCAATTCCTACTGTTAAATTGGAATGAAAAATAAAATATACAAATAATTTATTACTTGTGATGCAATAGTTGAAAGTAAAAGAATATAAAGTTATTATTACATTTCTTAAAATATATGCTTACATAACAACAACAATTAAAATTCATGTCTTGTACCTAATTCTAAAATGCATAGTGTCCACACTGACAGACCACCATGAATTCTGGAAGGAACGGACTTGACAAATGACTGAATCAGAATCAGAAAAGCTCTGTTACCACTGCACAAACAGACAAAAGCACAAGTAACACTAAGAGTAAGTATAAACAAATTAAGCATGTAAAATCAAAATAGAATGAAAATAAAAAAATAGAGTACAATAAATCCTCATTCAGTAAGCTCTACAGGTACATGGTGAATGAAAGACAATAAATACTATGCATATGAATATCTTACAAAAATCCCTAGTATCCTAAACAATAATAGCACACGAGGCATAAAGTATTTCACCTAATAATATTGCTCATTAGGTGAAATATTACACATTCTGAGAACAATGAGAAGAGCAGACACATTATTGCACATCTAAGTAGTTAAAAATGTACTGGGATATCCATTAAAGAAAAAGGGAAAAGCTTATAGTGTAGATGATTGACCAGAAGAGGAGTTACAGAGTCTGATGGCTGTAGGGAGGAAAGATTTCCTGTGACGTTCAATTAACACTTTATGCTAGCCAGTCTACTGCTGAAAACACACCTCTGCCCAACCACAACACTATGAAGAGGATGATTAGAATTTTCAGTAATAGACTAGACAACATTCTGCCACAGTTTATCACCACAGAGCCAGCCTTCTGAATTAGTTTGTTTAGCCTCTTAATGTCTGCCACATTCATGTTGTCCCCTCAGTACGCCAGAGCATGAACACACTCCTTAGGGATTTTGGTCTACGTATATTGACTCAATAACATTGTATGGTTTCAGTAAATTTTATGTTCACACATTCATGTTGCAAACCTGTTACACTTTATCCCAAGTGATAAACCCAGGATGTCGGTGATCCCCAAACCCCAACACGAACACACTTGTACAGTCCCGAGTTCAAATAAACAAAGGTTTATATTTTAAATACTTCCAAATGTGACACAAGCACAAGCAAATACAGGTCTTCCTCTCACAATACCTCCTTTCTCCCTACCACACTGCCCTCCTCCATTCAAGCATTGCTCCACTACTTCCCAGATGTGACTTGCTTGAATAAGGGAGTGCAGTCTCTTTTATTACAGACCTGGGAGTACTTTCAATGCCAAGGCGACTGCCCGATGAAAGCACTTCCGGGTCGTGTGAAAATCCATAATAGGGAGTTTGTCTCCCTACAGCACCATCTTGTGGCACCCAGTGACCCCAGCAGGGCTGCTCTGCCGGACTACATATCTTACTGTGCACTGACCTCTGGGGCTGCTGCCACCTTGCATGTTGCGGGAATAAAAACCTCCAGCAACTTCTTCTCTTTTAAATGGGCTGTCCGTCCACCCTTTCTGGTCCTTCTTTTCAGTTCCGGTCCCTCTACTGGCGGTCCAGCCCGTGTGGCATCTACACCTAAAAACTGAGCTCTGTGGACTGTGCAAGCCATTGGTGTAAACTGAGGTTTTGGTTATAGTTATGTTTGTGTATGCAGCTTCAAATCATGCTAGATTTGTTATACAGGCTGGTCCAGATCTAATTATGCAGATCCAGATCATCTGGATGACTTCGATTTATGCGGGGACGATTTCAGTTCGGCGCGAAGACGATTGTTCATGTCGTCAGTTTGCACACTTCTCGATGGTCCGGGATTTTTCGGGTCATTTTCTATGTAATAAACTTAATAAGTTATAGCGTAATGATAATTGCATAATTAGATCGGGACCACCCTATACTATATGACACATTATCCTGCTGGACGTATCCACTGAAAAAAATAAGTTGTGGCCATTAAAGGGTACACATAATAAGAAACTATACTTAAGTATGCTGTGGCATTGAAAAAGCATTGAACTGGTATGAAGACACCTAATGTGAGCCAAGAAAATATTCCTCACATCATTACACTACCAGCTTGTATCAACACAACACAGCATGAATCCTTGGATTCATAATGTTTAACAACAAATTCTGAGCCTATTATCTCCATGTCGCAGCAGAAATCCAGACCACAGGGCCATGTGAAATCGCTCACAGTTCAGTCATAGAGTAGCCTCAGCTTTCTGTTTTTAGGTAACAGGAGTGGAATCCAGTGTGGTCTTCTGCTGCACCTTCTCCTGCTTAAGGCGGGATGCATTTTGTGTTCAGAGATGCCGTTCCATGCACCATTGTTGTATAGAACATAAAATATCCTTTTCCGACCTACAGTATATTTAATTAGGTGTTTAGAACTGCCCTTTTATGGATTTTGTTTGTTTATTGCACTATCCTCTGTAACCTCTAGAAATGGTAGTATGGAGTCAGCTCTTTCTGAGATCTCGGAGATGCACTATGACTGAGCAGATTTATCAGGAAAGCCTGCTTCATCACAAGGCAAACCCTGGAAACACTGCAAGATGTTTTGGAAAAGTGGATGGTGGCAAAATGGAATGCCATCATGAAAAATTTCCTTCATGAGGCGATGTTTTGGAGCACTTTAACCAACACCCACATTCTACTACAGTGTGCTAAGAGACGTCTCTGGAGGTCTTTTCTGCCCGCTGCTTTTAGTCAATTCAATGCTTCCTCCCGATGTGCTATACTAAATGCTAATACTTTTTAAATTCATTTTGCAATTTTAAGTTAATTTTGTTATTTTTGCACAATATACGTTATTGATTGATTGATTGATCGATTGATTGTATTATTTGTCCTATGGATCCTTGTTTTTTTATGTTTCTGATGCTGTATGCCTCTATTTCTTTAATCTAATCTAATCTAATCTAATCTAATCTAATCTGATCTGATCTGATCTGATCTGATCTAATCTAATCTTGCACCAGAAATCTTACCACAGTCAAAGCCAGATCATGTGTCTTGTGCATTCAAATGTTCAGTTCAATAACTACTAAGCCTTTTGTCCATGTCTTCATGCTGTATATATTGAGTTGCAGCCACATGATTGGCTATTCAGAGGAGCAGGCTATTGGCGCATGTATATTTAATAAAGAGGCGCCAGCTGCATGCCAATACCACCTGTGAGGAGCTGACATATTCTGTAGGTACAGTATGTTAGTCCACTAGTGTGATGCAAAGGGATATGAAGTGCATGGAGTGGTGCATTAATGCCCTCTATAACTTGTATTGCTCTTGTCTCGCTTTAATGAAACATGTGTAGTACAGTAGTTCTGCCCATGGCGGATAAATCTGAAAAAAAAAAAAAAAAACTAATGTAGAATGTAGATGGAAAGCTTAGCTTTCTGAATATTGTGCTTACTAAAATATATTTGTTTTCTTTTTGATGCTCGCTCCATTTACACCAGAAATCTTTACCTATTCTGAGAAAATTACAGCCATAACAGATGAAGCCTTAGTTAAAGCACATGTTCTTACTGCAGGAATTTGATTGAATTACATTGCATTTTTGACTATGTTCTTTAAAATATACATACAGTATATTGCATCAGACTCTTTAATATTTTAGTTAGTTGATTCATTCATTGTATGCAATTGTGTAGCATTCCATTCAATGCTGCCTCCTAACTTGCCTCCCACACATTGTCATCAGCACCCTTACAATCCTGCAATGAAATAAGGAAATTAATGAAATGGAAGGATGCTTAGAATTTACTTATTCTTTGCTTGGTTGTGGAATGCCATTCTCTTCATATACCCATTGTACATTTCAAACTGAAAAATCAGACTGTGGCTCTCATTCATTGCATACAGGAAGTGAATTCAACATTCCAAAAAAAGTCAGGAAAGCAAATGCCAGTTTATTCTGAAAGTAATTCTTTCAGTTATGGGACTATAAATCTTAGCATTAAAAAGTGTGAACAAAAGCTTGTGAAATGGCATCCTTTCGATAGAAAGTAATGGATGTTTAAAAAATGATTTTGAAAAGTTGATGATCTTTCCTCACAGCTAATTTTAGACAATCAAGTTCACATCCTGTCACAGCCAGTACTGCTGAGGTCTTGGTCATTCATTTGTTCATTTTTTGGTCTGATTTTTTTCACATATTTCAAAAATGCAGATTAGATTGATTGTCAATTCTAAATTGAGCTGTTATGAATTAGTAGATATATACTTGTCCTGTGGTGATATAAGAAAATTAGAGCAGCTTAAAATAATTCAGGGTCATGAGAGGCTGGGTCCTCTCTTGGCAGCAATAGATGGAAGTCTGGAAATAACAATGGACGGGATGCCAGCTGATCTGATGTGCCACTTATATACTCACACACACTAATACTTGCACTGGGTCTATTTAGAATCGCCAAGAAACCTAACTTCTTGGGATATTATGGTATACTTTAATTCTGCCCCAAATGCAGCAGATCTACACAATGAATGTGGATGCATGCATTATAAAAGTACTTTTTTTAGATCCAAGTAGTCAATTCCTCAACCCATCTGTTCTTTTCTACAGAGTGCCAGACACTTAGCTTATGGGAACTTAAACTTGTTTCTCAGCAGTGAGAGTCTGCTGTTAACATTCTCTATCCAGGTGCATTCCTGCCAAGCAAAGGATAACTAAGGATGTTTTTTCTTTTTTTCCTCTTTACCTTAAAGTAAAGCTTATTTTCCATAAAATGAAGAACAATTGCTCTAGTGATATTCATTGAGTTAAAAAAAAAACAAAAACTTGTTAAGTAAATAAATCAACTACAGTCATTTCATCAGAAAACACCAGCTGTACAGGAAAAGGAAAGTCAACAGCCATCTTTGATTGATGTGCCATACATGTCTATGAAGATTGCAGCAAGAAGGCTGCCTGCACACGCACATCCCTCCATTTGGCGGGATAGGGGGGCTGTGGAGGTGGATTTGTACAGAGGAAAAACAATAGAGGCAAACAATAGTGTGAACCAGCACTCTCTCCCTAAGCCTTCCTTTAACATCTGGTCTTTTTGTCTCATTGAGTAAGCCAGCCACTTGAGCCTGTTGTCGAGATGCCTGCATTGCTGAATAAATGGGGAAGTCTTGCTGCAGGTGGTTTTACAATAAAGGCACTTCTTACTTCACTGTTACAGTGTTGCCCAGCTCCGAGAACAAATTTGACTTGGTCCACAGAAATCTTACCAATTATGGCCTGCTATTGTGAAAAACGGACACAAAACATCCATCCGTTCATTTTCAGATCTGCTTTTTGTCGTTCAGAGTCACAGGGATCGGGCGCGTATCCTGACAGTAATGAGCAAAAGTCAGGAAGTGGCCCTGGATGTGACAGCAGTTCATGTCAGTCATTCTTATACTCACACCCACCCTCACTCACACCAGGGCAATTCCAAACTACCAACAAAGCTACCCAAGCATCTTTGAAGTGGAACAAAACTAAACTCCGAAGAACAAAATAGTTCCTTAAAGTGGGATCTCAAACTCTGTATTTCTGTCATTTCCTATCACTAACAAGATTATCTCTAGGCTGAGATCCATCCCCTATGGTGTGAGTTATGCCCTAACATCTCTAGCTGCTGGAATAGGTTTAAATCTCAAGCCCTGTGTTGGATAAAACCAGCATAGCAATTGAAAGGAAGGAAGGAAGGGCCAACAAAATGGACAGAATTACTGCTTTGGTTTACAAATCTACTGCTGGCTTTCAGAAGTCGGTCTCTCCAGAAATCTTGCACTTCACTTCCTTCTACCATATTGCATCAAGAATTTGTCCCTATCTTCTATATATTATATTATTTTTTTCTGTTCAGTTCTGTGCTAAGATGGTATTGTATATATTATAATTGTATTGCTTTGTTTTGAAATCAGTGGTAGTGCAATGGAGTAAAAATACTGAAATTGGTTGAGGATGCTCACTCCTTTAAAAAAAGAGTAATTTATTTTGTGCCCAATTAAAATCTACAAACACACACCTTGAAACAGGCAGCAAAGGGCAAAGCACTTGAAGACTGGAGAAAAAGTGCACTTGAAAAAACAGTTGTCAAGGCACAGGCAGACTGTGAAAGAAATGTATTTTTCTTCATTGTGATTATATTCTACATTAAATTTTCTACAAATCTATTTTTAATATATTATTTAAATTCTTTGTTGCTTTCTTGATAATGCCATTATACGAGTCACAGCGATGCTTCCTTTTTGCTGTGGTGCATTAAATGTTAGTGTCTTGATTTAAGAACAAAGGGCCACCATAATCTGTATTCACCTGCTTTCACCTCTTTGCATAAAAAATGAAAGAATGGCTCTCAGAATGAAAACAATAAGGAGATTTTCTTCTCCAAATGATTAAACAAATGATTTGGTTAGTTCTGGCATAAATTTGTGCTTTGTCAGTTTTGGCTTTTGCATTATCAAGATATAAAGTGCAAAAGTCTATCTGTCTGTAATGCCATTGCTCACAAACTACTACAGTGATCTCATTGTTGATTGAAAGCTTATGTATGACCTGATACATACAGGGAATTCAAAAAATATCAAGTAATGCCAACTTTATCAAACTGATGTGTGCTCATAGGTTTATTACAGCAAACATATCAGCAAAGGAAGTGACAGGGCAGAAAGAAGAAGAAGAGGACCACTGGCATCTGAGCTTTTCTGATTTGTTCAGATGGCCCAGTTAAGAGAAGAGTTCTAAAGGCTGTACAGCTCGATCAATATTTGGAATTAATTTAAAAGCAAGCACCTGTGCATCAAGCAAACCACAGAGGCTGATGACATGATGAAGAGCATCATAATATGAATAAGAAGAAGAAGAAGAGAAGCACCACCTGATGAGTCTCAAGTGTGTCATACAGAATGGAAGAACGACAAAGATGGAGAAATGAATGTGTGTTTTACTAGTAAGATACAAAGCTTACACAATCTGCTGACCACTGTCTGTCCAAAGATGATGACTTCAGTGTTTTGTGCTCATAAAATAAAATCAACTACCAATGATATGCTCTTATTTTAATGAAAGGCATCACTAGAATAAAAAAGTCTCTGTAGCTAGAGTTTGCGACGCTTTGGGCGGGTGGGGCAGTGCTTCAATTTGCCGCCCTCCAACACATCTGAATATATTAACCTATTTAAATAGAAAATTAAAATGACGTATGGAGAAAAATGAAGATTAAATTTTGCGTAGATTTATTCATATAAAGAGAAACAGCAATAATTTTTCACATATAATTATTTATAAGCATCACCTAGACAAGCATATAGTATAGACAAACTGATAAGCCATGTTCTGATTATTAGTTTAATATAATTACACCAGAACCAGTGTAGTGTACAAGTGATAGGTGGGGATGTTTTCTGTGCAGAGGAAGAATGCATTCGGATTGATAACGAAATTAAATTATAAATTGTAAATTAGTTGTTTATCTTCCTAGAAATTATTATCAGTGTAATGTTTATGTTTATTTTTGTTATTGCCTCAAAAATTTTAACTGCTGTGTCTGATGCCGTCACAGAAGGACAGTCTGAAAATTATTTTTCAAGGATTTATGGATAAAAATCAGAGAATTTTACTTTTTTCATTCATGAGTGATATTATTCTGAACTCTGCTGCTTACACATGAATTGTCCTGAGCCTTTTGGCCAATAATGCAATCCCCAAAAATGTTTCGCCCCCTCTGCCCGCCCCTAGCTATGCCACTGTGGCTGAGGTCTTTGCTTTTCTGCTTTGTTCAGATGGTTTAATTTCAAGGACAATTCTAAAAGGCTACACAGCTCAGTTAATATTTGGAATTAATTTAGAGCATTTTGCAAAGATCTGTTTTCACTTTAACATTAAAGGTTATTTTTCTCTTGGTCAGTGTCAAAAAAGGCAAATTAAATCCATGGTGATTCAATTTTGTAAAACAGTAAAATGAAAATGTCCAAGAAGGTGAATACTTTTTTTAAGCACAGTATATATACAGAATATTTCCTGAGCTCTTCACATGTTCAATAATATTCTTGCATCCTGTCTATATTATGTCCCTGTCTTACCCCTGATGCTTTAATGAAAAGCCCCACCTCCCCTTAACCCTTAATTAGATTAGGTATGTCCAGTAAATTAGCATTTTAAATGTTTTATCACCATGCTGTCTAGGAAATGCATTTATCCACTATGATTGGTTCTGGCCACTGCTGCCCTGAAGTGGACAACGGATAGATATATTTGTTTATTAAATCAATGGATGATATAGAAATACAACCTTAGATCTTCTTGTTCTTAACAATTGTCTACATGTTATTAAGCCCTGTCTAATCTGCCTTGCTTACCTGAAAGTGCAGTAGACTCCCACATCTGTCACATCTGTCTAACTGATGCTATTTTATTAGTGAATCTCAAGCCTCAGGAAGCACATGTTTACCACAAAACAGAACATAATCTTGAATATTTTCTTCTTACAAAATGATACTTGTATTGTTGCTTGAAGATGTAAGGAAATTGGGGGAGGGTTTGTGGAGGACAGGGACAGGAAACTTGATAGAAGGTTTGGGAAGGAAGATAGGAAATGATGGTCAGGATGCTATACTGCTTTATGTCAAAAGTACTCCAAAAGAGTAAAACATTGAAAAGACAGGTACTTTCTACAAAGAAAGAAAAAAACAGAAGTTAAACAATATATTTTTTGTAGAGTTTGTTTTCACCTAAGCTTAAGGAACAGGTATCTTCAGAGAAAGAAAGGAGTATGTTGAGTTTTGTTTCCCTTTTGTCTTCTCTTTGATTACATTAAGTGTTATAAAAACACCCCTACCTTCACAACCTATGCTCTGGTGTAAACATCTCACTGTGAACCAGGAAAATATATAAGAGTATTAAAACCAAATGGAAATAAAATAAGCAACTTGTCACATCTGTTCATAGAAAATGTAAACAAGTTGCTTCTGTTTAACAGCAGGTTTTCCCACGAAATAAAGTAACATCCTGCAGGTCACTGATGAAAACCTCAAGGCACATTCACTTTTTCAATGTTTATATTGTCCTTTCACATCAAGGCCAGACTTCTGTGGTGTGCACATCACTGTTCCACATTAAGACCGGAAGCACTGGTGGCCAATGGAGATGAGGAGCTAACTTTCCCTCGTCTTGCCCTTCAGTGCAATCTTAACAGGAACTCACACGCTAATGACAATTCAACTGAAATTCAAACATTTGAACTAACTTACTAGCATTAGAGTAGTATTATGATTAAAATAAATATAGATTTGTCTCCGATGCACCACTTTGTATTAAAGTATAATTCATTGGTAGAAGGGTGTTATACCATGTTAGCCATAATAAATACTGTGAGAAGTCAAGCAAAATGACACCTTTTATTGGCTAACTGAACAGATTATAATATGCCAGCTTTCGAGGCAACTCACACCCCTTCTTCAGACAAGATGTAATCATAGATTACATTGATTATATCTTCCCTGGAGAAGGGGCCTGAGTTGCCTCAAAAGCATGCATATTGTAATCTGTGCAGTTAGCCAATAAAGGTGTTGTTTTGCTTGACTTCTCACAGTATAGTTCATTGTCAATTTGGAGGTTTTAGAAAAAATATTTATTAGGTGGCATTGTATATGGTTGTGGCTATAGAACTTCAGTATTGGGTCTAGTTCCAGTAATGTTTGCCTGTTCTGCGGATTTTTCTTCAGATACTCAAGCTTATTCTCCAATCAGGGTGACTAATAACTCCAAGCTTGCCCAATGACCGAGTTTCTCCCGTCACTGATCAGCTTCCCAGCCAAATGTCATTCCTGTCTTTTCAGCAATGCTGCCAAGATGGACTTTCCAAAACGCATGAATAGATGGATTATTTAGTGGACATCAGTAAGTTTCCTAGTCACTGGTGTACCATGTAAATAAGTCAGCAGTCTATATCTCTTGTTCGGCTTTCTTCACACAATAACTCACAAGAAATTAATGTCAGTGATCACTATACTGAGCTGCTAATTGCCACATGAAAACTGTTTTATGGATTTATTGCTCTACTGTATATATTGTCACTTAGCTTTCATAGAACTGCAATTTTTTATATTAAAATTACATAAAGAATAAACACTGTTGTCTTGTTCTCTCTTTCAGGCAGTATAAACAGAGGCTAGAGCTTTAGACTTTCAAACACACGGCTGTTGGTTCATTTTGTACTTCTTACTCACTTTTGAGATTCTAAGCAAATCAAATAACCAGCCTGAACTCCAATTATCAAAAATATATTTGCACAAATATCCTGTACTTTGATCTTGTAAATTGTAAATGGACCTGTTAACAAATTCAGTAATAACATAGACAGTTA
Source organism: Polypterus bichir lapradei (assembly GCA_026402145.1). NCBI lineage: Eukaryota > Metazoa > Chordata > Cladistia > Polypteriformes > Polypteridae > Polypterus > Polypterus bichir. The sequence goes on from JANRMT010062809.1 coordinate 20,795,057, forward strand.
AGATTATAGTGTTCTCTACAGTACAGTATATTTCTGCTTTAATATGTCCTATAGTGTGATGTGGCCTTCATATGGTTTAAATTCTAATAATAGATTGCTAAGTTCTGGTTTCCTGGCACAGCTAAGCTGCAGACCGAGTTTACTGACCTCATTTTGTGGCAGTACTAACCTCCAACTTCCTTGCTGATGCCAGACCTTGCAAATAGAGAGGCTCATAAGTGGCAGTTCAACAGGAAGAACATAACAAAAGACAATCTAATTGTAAAAATAACACAAAAGATATACTTTTTTTCTTTATTAAATATGTGGAACCAATATTTACAAAATTTGTTAGAAAACATAAGTGAAGCACCAGGATAATCGATGCTGTTTTGCCAAATGTCACAATGGAATTCTCATCTTGCCCTCAGCAAAACAAAGAACCAAAATAATGTCTTGCACAACATTTATCTATCCATCCATTATCCAGCCTGCTATATCCTAACTACAGGGTCACGGGGGTCTGCTGGAGCCAATCCCAGCTAACACAGGGTGCAAGGCAGGAAACAAACCCTGGGCAGGGTGCCAGCCACCACAGGCACAACATTTATTTTGCAAAGAAATAAAATAAAATAAATATCTCATATAAGTGCCCTAAAGGTCAGGCTGAATGAGAGAACAACTTCTTGCCTGGCTGGAAGGTTATAAGGCAGGGGTGCCTTTTTTTCTAACCCTTTTCTTAATTAGTGACCTGTTTTTGCTGCTAATTAACTTCTTTTGAATTTATTTTAATTGACTTGGTTTTTAAGAAATATTTCCATGAATTTCTTCATCGTTCCTCTGAATTGCTTCATTTCTTTCCTTGAATTTCACCCAAACAGAAATGAAATGAGAAGTAAGGGAGCCAACAGAAGACCAACTAAGTCAGGGCCTCAAACTGCAACCAATTTCACTCCAACCAGTTGCTTAATTTAGCACTGAGTCTTGTTGTTAATTAAACCTGATCTTTAATTCCATGGCTTGTTGCTGCTCTCATTGTGCAATAGCAGACATTTCTGAAATTGTGGATTTTCTCTTTTCTAAGAGCAGATCAGCATTCCTGAGACCTTCACCTTTCTTTATTTTCAGATATTGTATGATGGTCACAGTTTGCTTGTCCTGTTTTGGCTCATTATGTATCTCATTATTGTTTGGCTGCTAATTAAGGAAAAAGAAACAGTTGAGGGGTCTGAGTCTTCAAGAGCAAGTCAAATAAAATGAATTCAAAAGAAGTTAATTAGCAGAAAAAGCAGGTCACTAATTAAGAAAAGGGTTAGAATGAAAACCTGCAGCCACTGCGGCCCTCCAGGACTGGAGTTGGGCACCCCTGTTATAAGGGATGGACTAGTAGAGGCTGTTCCATTTCACATACGACATGTGGCAGTGGTTCTCACTGTTTGGACACCCACAGGGGTGCATAGGAATTGGAGTCCAGAAGTGTAGCACTGTCAGGGTCACTCTGTGCCATTACAGGGCGCTGTCATGGGATGACCTACTGGTTCCCACATGACTTGGAAGAGTTTCCAGTAGGATGTGCCAGGTCCTGCTTAAAAAGGAACCCACTGCCTCCTGACTCTGACTTTACAAGGTAGTGTCGACACTCACCAGGAGGGCAGAAGGAGAGAAAAAAAATCAGTTTCTCTTGTTATTGTTTAATTATTTGATGTGTATATTATTTTAAATACTGTGTTTAATAAAAAAGTCCTTTATTTGAACCAGGGACAATGTTGGGCAGTACTTTGTCTGGGGTTTGGGGACTCAGTGGTACACTCTGCTGGCCACACTCACTACAGCTCTATAATACTGACCTCAATGTTACTTTCAGAGAAGGTCCAACAGTGGAAAACACATGCTCATATTTAACAGATCGGTTATTGATGCTCATCTAATAAGGTAGTCCAAATGCAGCCTGTTGCTATTGGCAGTGAAGATTGTTACAAGTGATTTATGAGGATCTGGGAGAAAGTATATACTAGTTCTTACTGAAGTCTATGACAGCATTGTGATAAGTATGGCAATGGAGACAGACGTTTACTGTAGCTAGAACAATTTGTTGATGATATTGAGTGAGCCTTTCCTCCTAAGCACCAACAATAGTCAAAAAATATTAAGTGCTTGATGTGATTTTTATGTGATTCAGTTATACATTTCCATCAATGCTTAGGACTCCAAAGAAATATATAAGGAAAGTGGGCTTCATTATGTTTTGGTCTAATTGGGGATATCTACTTGCCAGTCAGCCAGGCTCTGAACATTAATACGTCTCATTACAGACATTAGTAACAGAACAGATAAATACTCACTACAATGTGAAATGAGTGAAGATGAACAATACTGAGGATGCAAAGCACAATACATCAATGCTTTAAACTGGTGCCAGTAGTGGAACCAAACTGTCACTGGACAGGGAAAGCTTCATCAGAAGATCGGAGAGAGAGAGAGAGAAATAAACCCACAGTGGCAATTACAAAAACAATGCTATGTGCCAGTGAAGACAGGCATTGGCTACTATGAAGTTATATACCGTGTAAATGCTGTACTTGAGGCAGATTCCCCATAATCAACAAGGGAAAGAGAGAGACTTCAAATAAAAGACAGTAAGCTCCTGGAGGCCCTCCATACGGAATATAGGAACAATGCCACACATTAAAGTGTGCAGGCAAGTTGCTATTCTGCCTTGGCATCCTAACCTGCCAACTGAGAGTAACCAAGTACAGAGACATGCACACCAAGACCAAAAAGTTGCTCAGACTTTATGGCAAACAGAAAGTTCTGTCTGTGTGAACGATAACCCAGATGGGAATTCTCCAGAAGCACACAAGCAAGTGTTAGGTTAAGGCTGACTAGAAGTATACTAAGAAGATCCCATGTGGAAATTACAGGAATGCAAATTGTAATGCTAAAGTGTAGGGAAGGCAGGAAATATTTTAATGATAAATGAACCTGGAGATGGAACAGTTGAACTGAATGTCTTTAAACATTCAGAGGTCAAATAAGGGGATATGAAAAAATAGCAAAAATAATGAAGTTTAAAGTATTTGCCAAAAATCAAAGTCAAAAATACATGCAAAAGTCTAAAGCCCAAATGGTTACTTATAATACTATTAACCACCATGAAACAAAAACAAATGCTAAACAAATGCTGGACCTGTTTTAAATCCAAAATTTTAGCCATCTCAAATACCCTCTGAAAGATCATGCCATATGATGCAACCTCGTGGGTTATGGGGTGGCAGTTTATTTCCTTTTTGCCAGCATTTTCTATAACAAAAATCACTTCTTTTCATGTATTTACTGAATATTTTAAGATTCTCCAATCCCAAGCATGTAGTGAATGGGGCAGTAATTAAGATATTTAATAAAACTGAAATACCACAGCCCCACACATTATGCAGAAAAGATGCGGACACGCCACTAAAATCATAGATGCTGTTGAATACATTCAGACCAGAAAATATATCTTTTCTAGCATTTTTGCAGAATTTTTAAAAAATATTTTGCAAATTAGACTTTTAAATGTTATCTATGTGTATTGATGCCAAAGAAGAAAATCTTCTGCCTTAAACACCACATTAGGCATCAATTTCTGTTTTTCCAATGATAAATAAAAACCTCTTGTGAAAAACATCCAATAGACTAATTTCCCTGCTAAATACTGACGTTAGGATTCCAGCCAGTGCTCTTGCAAACCGAATGAATAATCCAGGCAAGATTTATCAATGATAGCAAAATACCCACGCTTCGCAGCAGAGAAGTAGTGTATTAAAGAAGTTATGAAAAAGAAAAGGAAACATTTTAAAAATAACGTAACATGATTGTCAATGTAATTGTTTTGTCACTGTTATGAGTGTTGCTGTCATCAAGGATTTGATTATCATTATTTCTTTCAATCAGGTTCGTATTTGGAGGACGTGTTGTGTTCAAGTTACATTCCGTGTTTGTCAACCGTTGTAAAGATAACAGGTTTCATTCATCAAAGTGTTCACTACCCAAATCGCTACTCGTGAATCTAAGATGTTTAACAGGCATTCCCAGTATTATCTTGTGGATTTGCCTGCGAATATTTAGCGACAGCGTCTCTATGAAGTTGTGGATTTGCCTGCAAGTATTTAGCGGCAGCGTCTCTATTAAGTTGTGGAATTGCCTGCAAGTATTTAGTGACAGCATGTCTATTAACTTGTGGATTTGCCTGCGAGTATTTAGTGACAGCATGTCTATTAACTTGTGGATTTTTCTGCAAGTATTTGGCTGCAGCGTCACGAAGTTGTTTTCGTCTAGCTGCATCATAAAATATACCACGACGTCTGATACGCCTCCGTTTTACTGTTTTCTCACAGCTTGGATTGCTGCTGTCATAATCGGTTTGAGTTTCATAGTTTGTTTCAATTACGTTAGTATTTGCAGGACTTGTGTTGAAGTGACATTCAGCATCTGTCAAGCATTGTAAGCATACAACCAGTTTCAATGATAACTTTGCATCCAGCTTTTGAGAGTTTAAACATTCATAAACATCAAAGTGTCCACTACTGAAATTGTCACCTGTGAATCTGAGATGTGTAAGAGGCATTGGCGGTTCTCCAAAGGTGTAAAATATTTGGCTATTTCAGTACACTTGAAAGCGACAACCGAACAATTCAGCGGCAGCCATCAACTCACATGCAGAAGCATAGGTGAAGGGCTTAAGCATTTCACTCTTATAGTGCCCCTGTGTAGTATAATTATCTCCTGTACCGTCATCAGTCCACACCTTGAACCTGTCCCAGTCATTCAATACATAAGACACAATGTTCCTTTTTACTGTTTTCTCACAGCATGGATAGCTGCAGACTATGGACGTATATATGTATGTAAGTAGGGTTCAGTTATGACCGTTACGCGTAGAATTTCGAAATGAAACCTGCTTACCTTTTGTAAGTAACCTGTAAGGAATGAGCCTGCCAAATTTCAGCTTTCTACCTACACGGGAAGCTGGAGAATTAGTGATGAATGAGTGACTGAGTCAGTCAGTCAGTGAGTGAGTGAGGGCTTTGCCTTTTACTAGTATAGATGAACTACTGCTAATATTTTTTGCTTTGCAGTTTTCCCTGAATGCTTGCTTTAAATTAAATCTTACCTTTCTTTACTGACTAGGCAGATAGGGGAAGCCTTACCTGATCTGAATATGTCTTACTTATCTGTAATATAAACTTGAAGTCATTAACAAAATTACAAAAAAAGAAAGAATCTCATTAGGCATTTTATTAATTGACATATGTAAGTTGAATATAATGCTGAGTTGAATGGGATGGCAGTCAGCAGTAATTCTGAGAACTTCATGAGTGAAGACCCAATGAAGACTATAGGCATCTAAGTTTAGTTTAGCACATGAATCATGTTATAAGATATCTGGGAAGAAAATATGCTTGCAATAGCAATTTGTCTGGCTGTGCTAGCATATGTAGAAATCCCAAAATATGTTAACTTCAGAGGTTACAAACAATGAGAGAACACCTAGGAACATTACTTGTGGGTGTAGGAGTCATCATTTCTAATAGGTGGCAGCCTAATACTATAACTATGGCATTCTGTTGCCCATTGACAGGCAAGTAGACATAATGCCTGACCCTTTAATGAGGAATTATGGCTTGGAATAGCAGGGGTATCTTAAGCTATCAGAACCAGTCCTATAGTAGAAGACTGTGTTAGGTGCTCTGAAGGCTTTCCTTAAGCTTTGCACCATGTAGACCACAACATGTAAACTTAGGTTATCACCATTAGAAACTGGACTTCCAGACACAGACAATTAGTAATGAATTGTGCCATGAGTCTAAGTTGACTTCTCATAACCTTGGAAATTGTTGGCTTACAACAATTTATTGGCAGTAAAAAAGAAGAAAATCCAACTACACTCAATCTGAAAGAAAGACATTCAGTTATCAAGGTTGTCTCTGGGAACCAAAATGTAATGGTTAAAGACCTACAGGCCACGCTTTCATTAGTGAAGAATAGTGTGTTTAAGCTCCTGCACTATAAATAATGAGCACAGAGAGCTCAATACATGATTGTGTATTCTGAAACGTTATGGCACAGAGTGAAATGTTATATTTGGCAAAGAAGAAATAGTACAAATAATTTAGTTTCAACTATGAAGTTTGACTAGGAATGATTATGTTTAAGGCTGCTTTATGAAGTAAGGGTCATGATAGAACAATGAGTTCTTGTTCAAAAATTGTACAGAAGGCCTTATTTGCATTCTGTGAGATGAAACCGATCAAATAAGTGGGATGATGGTTAATAATGGATTTTTACTTTTTTTTATATTTATTAATATACCTCAGTACAAGGTAGGAAAGAGCTATTAATGAGCTAAAGCAGTTTTGATAAGGGAGATGGTCCAGAAAACATCCACTGATCAATAAGTGCAGAAAATGTTTGAGTAGGGGCATTCCTATTAAAGGAATGACCATCAGTTCAGGGTCGTCTTAACAACATCATAGGCCACAGGGCAAAGTAGTGCATTGTGGTCCCTGTTTTGATAGCAAAAGAGAAACATACATAAGCATCAGAAACATCATGGGCCTCTATGGTCCTAGGGCCCATTTTGCCCTTACGTTAAGATGGCCCTGATCCGTTAGTAAATCTAAATGCTGACATATGTTTTCCCACAAAAGACCATTAATGTTTTTTCAGTGAATCCAATCAAGACTAGGCTTTATCTCACCAACATTTTATTTCACCTCTCTAGCTGTTTTGACTTCACTCTCTCATTCACTGAAATCACTAATTCTTTCACTTACTCCTCTCTGTCAATAATCTGTACCATGCAGATTGAAACTGGGCTTATGAATAATAAAAAATGGCAAGCTAGAGTAGCAAGCATGCATTATGTATAATGGCTGAAAAATCAAGCTATTTAGAAACAAGCCATAATAGCTAACCAGATATCACATTTTTGAACGCTGAATCAAATGTCCCAAATTTGTTAAATAATACTTTAACTACATTGGTTGTAACATTACAGGGTGGGACTGTGCAGACTTAGAGAATGCAGGCAAAGATGCATGACTATATTGCTTAATACACTTATGTTCACATGTAACTAATGTAAAAACATTCAGGGAACTAGAGCATGACCAGGACTCTCATGTTGAGTTAGCCTTTGTGTCATTCCTGTATTCAATTACTTGATCATGTTAGTCAAAGTGTTTTCTCTTCTGCTCTGTTGTTTTCTTTAGTGAGGTTAATTGGTTTTGCATTGCCATACAAATGACAAACATTATACAGTAACAGCTTAACTGTTAGTTTGCCACTGTTTTGCATAGCATTATATTCAAAAGAGCTGCTAGACACTGTGGAGCAAATTCAGACATTACAAATTAAGTGACCCCTCTTCATATTTGTTTTAAAAACAATCTAACAAATAAAACAAATACCTGTTGTGACCACAAGGGGACCCACCCCGCCAAAGCCCCAAACTCTGGACATGCACAAAAACAGTCCAGTTTATTTTTTATACAAAGTAACTTTTCCAGACTCTCCTTCCACTACAAGTAACTCCAAGCAACTCCAAGTCTTCCTCAACAATCCTCCTGGTAAGACTTGTCCCCTTCCTAAAGATTCCAATTCCCTGAATGAATGTGAGATGGCTCCATTTTGCAGGACCTGTGAGTACTTGAGATGTCAGGGCTCCGCATGGAGGAAAAATCTTCAGGGTCAGGCAGAAGCTCCACAATGGAGTAACAGTCATTCTCTGCAGCCAGGGCCCTCTTAATGTATGGGCACAATGGCCACTGCCCAGGGACCCAAGGAGCATAGGTGCCCAAGATGTTTCAGATGCCTATGTATGTTTCTTTGTAAACAGGGGCCCAAGTATACTACTTTTCCTGGGGGTCTATGATGCTGTTAACATGACCCAGCCTGCAGCACCCCATGGAACCCAGAAGGGCTGCCCAATGGAAGCTACAATACCCAGTATGCATCAGAGGTACATACAGTCTTTGTAGGCTGCTTCCCCATGTCCATCCAGCAATGTGGCTTCCTAGCTGAGCAAGAATCTTCTGTCGAATAGGCCAGTCCATCCATGCTGGCATGGCGTGTCCTCCTCCTGGCTGAGGCAGGGAAATTCCTGCCTTTGATTACCCTTTATGCTGGTCTCCTGGTCATGTAAGGGAACAGACTCTATCCTAGATGGGATGCCAGTCTATCCTGGCCATCCACCACACTTCATATCATTACAAAATGTTACCATTTCAGCTTTTCCTTCATTCCACATAGAGATCCTAACAAAGTAAAGTTTATTAAGTCAGTCATCCCTTAACTAGCTAAATATTATTGTCATTGCTCCTAACTAATAAAAAGAATAATTATTCCCAGAAAAAGCATACTGATATATTAGAAGCACTTACAGTATATATTATTAAAGGAAGACAATTTGAGACTGCCAAAGTTCTGAGGAAATATTGCTCACTCTGTTTTTTATATAGTTAAACATAAGAATTACACTTAGAGGCACTTCATTAAATTTGTAATGCCTTAAACTTTAAGAGACGTACAACCTAAGATATAAATATGTTGATTAATGAAAAATATGTTCTGAGATTACTCAGTTAAGGGAGATGGATGTTTTAAAATAAAGTTCTTAGACTCACCAATCATGGTGCTGCAGAGTGGTAACATTTTGCAATTTGATCAGCACATGCAAGTAAAGATTTCACTGTACTCTACACATGTGACAATAATGACCCTGCTAAATTTAGCTATTGAGCAGATCTAGTGAAGCACGATGGCCTTTCTTTATTATAGTGCCTCTTTCTTCTCATTCTATCTTTTTGACATTCATTTTTGCTTTCTCTCATAAATGACAGTTCTTTTGTAAACCTCACCATGTTAACCTTTACACATAAGACCTAGCCCATCCTCTGTGGGCTCTCCTTCCCTGAGGAGGGAAAAGATATAGCATTAACAGTATAATAAGGTGATTATTTTAACAAACTAATACTTGGCTTCAACAGGTAGTTAAAATATCACCTATCCTTTGTGATACACAACTACTATAACATCACTGCATTTTACATAATGTGCTTGCTTCAGGGGTGTAATATATATATATATATATATATATATTGTAAAAGATGCAAGAATAAACAGCATCCGCTTCTGTCATAGGCACCAGAGGCGGAGGCGTTAGTCGAGGCGGGTCGGGCCTTACCCTCCGGGCTTCTGCCACCCTGGCCTTCGTTTCCTCCAACTCCCGGGTGGTAGCGGCTTGCATTTGCTGCAGGGACAGGTGTTAAGGTCCTGTCCTTCAGTCATCTCTTTCGGACTTCTATCCTGCCGGCTACGCCACTGTAAAAGATGCAAGAATAAACAGCATAAAGGTTTGGGGTTTCCGGCCCCGTATATTGCACAACAATCCACAATTTAAAAAAAAAACAACAGGTCAAAAATATAAACACAAACAGGTTCATATGCGTGACGCCATACAAGACATCGGCGGCCATTTTATAAGGGAGGAGCCGGATGTGGAGGAATGCTTAGAAGGAACCGTGAAGGAGGATGGGACTGATGACGTCAAGAAAGATGGCGGAGGAAGGGCGGAAGTAGCGTACTGCGGGAATGAGGCTTATGGTGGCGGAGCGTCTTTTTTCCTGGAAGAAAGCAAAGGAGAAAGGTTAGTACCCCGCCACTCCCTGCCGGCGAACGTCTTCCGAAGCGTGTTAAGGTCCGTCCACGGTCTCCTATTTGCGCGTGTGTGACACGACCTCCCCCCCTCAGCCCAAGACCGTCAGGTCGGACGGACCTAACCGAGAGGTCGTGGATGCGAGAGAGGGCATTGGCATTGGCCTGAAGGTTGCTGCGACTATAAGTGACCGTGAACTTATAGGGTTGTAAGTCCAGAAACCACCTGGTGACCCGCGGATTCGACTCTTTGTGCAGGAACATCCACTGAAGCGCAGCGTAATCAGTCACTAGAGTGAATTCGCGACCCAACAGGTAGTACCGGAGATGGGTTACGGCCCACTTAATGGCCAAGGCTTCCCTCTCCACTGCCGCATACCTGGTCTCTCGGTCCAGCAGTTTCCGGCTTAAGTACATCACAGGCTGTTCGACACCATCGATGCTTTGGCTCAACACGGTGCCCAGGCCTGTGTCCGAAGCGTCGGTCTGGAGGATAAAAAGGAGCCCAAAATCAGGAGTCCTTAATACAGGTGCCGACGTTAGGGCCTTTTTTAGGTCACTGAATGCGTGTTCCGCCTTGTCGTTCCATACCACGTGTAGGGGAGCGCCCTTCTTTGTTAAATTGATCAAGGGTGCTGCCCTTTCGGAGAAGCGGGGTACGAACCAGCCAACCCCAAGAAAGCCTGCACCTGTCTCTTGGTATTCGGACAGGGCCTTTCCAGGATGTCTTTGATTTTGGAACATTGGGGTCTCACCTGTCCTCGTCCCACAAGGTAGCCTAAATACACTTACGGGGGTTAATGCGGAGGCCGGCTTTAGCTAGTGTCGCGAGGACAGCAGAGACCTGCAATAGATGCTCCTCCCAGGTGCCAAAATAGATGACAACGTCATCCAGGTAGGCGGCACTATAGGACTGGTGGGGCTTCAGCACTCTATCCACCAGACGTTGAAATGTCGCTGGGGCCCCATGCAGCCCAAATGGGAGGACCTTGTATTGCCAATGTCCACTAGGGGTGCTAAAGGCCATTTTTTCCTTTACAGATGCCGTTAAGGGGATTTGCCAATACCCTTTCATCATGTCAAGAGTAGTCAAGTATTGAGCCACACCGAGCCGCTCAAGTAGGTCATTAATGCGGGGCATCGGGTAGGCGTCGAACTTGGAGACCTGATTCAGACGTCTAGTGAATACGGAACCTCCAGGAGCCGTCCGGCTTGGAAACGAGGACGATAGGATTGGACCAAGGACTATGGCTTTCCTCAATAATGTCCATATCTAACATCCGTTGCACCTTCAGTTCCACTTCAGCGCGTTTTGCCTCCGGGAGTCTATAGGGCCTCTCCCGGACGACTACTCGGGGGTCCGTGACTATATTGTGCGCAATCAGCGAGGTCCGGCCCGGTGACTCGATCACTACTTCGGGGACGGCCCGGATTGCCTGGGTTATCTCCTGCCGCTGTAGGGGTGTCAGCTCGTCACCGAGGTTAAGGGCAGACATGCTAGTGAATAGGGAGAGGGATCTACGAGTGTCGGGAGACTCCTCCCTGTCCTTCCAAGGTTTTAACAAATTGACGTGGTAGATCCTCTCACTCGGCCGACGATTAGGTTGTTTAACTAAATAGTCGACGAGCCCCTTTCTTTCCTTAACCTCGTATGGCCCCTGCCAGTGAGCTAGCAACTTGGAATGGGAGGTAGGAACGAGCACCATCACTCGATCCCCCGGACGGAACTCCCGGAGGACGGAGTTGCGGTTATAACACCGGGCCTGCGCTGCCTGCGCATGAGTCACGTGGTCCTTTAGGAGTGTCCTGATTTTAGCGAGCCTGTTGCGCAGTTGCACCACATACTCCAATATATTGGAGGAGGGAAGGGCCTCAGCCTCCCAGCCCTTCTTTTAGTATGTCCAAAAGTCCTCGGGGTTGAAGCCCGTAGAGGCCTGGGGCACTTCCCGGTAAGCAAAAAGCACGAGCGGTAGGAGCTGGTCCCAGTTCCTGCCATCAGCGTTGACTATCTTGCGAAGCATCTGTTTAAGCGTCTGATTAAAATGCTCTACAAGCCCGTCTGTTTGAGGGTGATAGACAGACGTCTTCAGGTGCTTTATTCGCAGCAATCTGGCAACCTCCCTGAACGTATCTGAGGTGAAGGGTGTACCCTGGTCCGTGAGGACTTCTTTGGATATACCCACTCTAGAAAATAAGTTGACTAATTCCCGTGCGATATTTTTTGCGCTAGCAGAGCGCAGGGGAACCGCCTCTGGGTATCGGGTAGCGTAATCCACCATGACCAATATATATTTATGGCCACGGTTTGAGGGTTCCAGGGGTCCTACTAAGTCCACCCCTATTCTGTCAAAGGGAATATCTATCAGGGGTATTGGGACGAGAGGAGCGCGGTCCCTCCTAGGAATCTGGCGAATCTGACATTCCGGACAGGATTGGCATAAGCGCCGGACCTCCTCGTTGATCCCGGGCCAGTAAAAACGAAGTTTTATCCTTTCTAATGTTTTTTCGGCCCCGAGGTGGGCGACTAGGAGGTGAGCGTGAGCTAGTTCACATACCTCCCGCCGGAAGGTACGCGGGACTAGCAACAACTTCCGCACCTCGCCCTCGTGGGTCGCCACCCGATACAACAGATCATTCTCCAGAACAAAGAAGGACTCGCGTGGCATGGATCCGTCAGCTTGTGAGCAGCCTGGAAGAACAATCGCATTACGGGCAAACCGCAGGGAATCATCATTCCACTGCTCCCTTTTACATGAGGCAGGCGTGGAGCGAAACTGATGGTCCAAACTCCTCAGGGGTTCTTGTGAGCTGGTCAGTGGAAGCGTTCCCTGGCTCGTCCCTTCCCCGGCGGATACTTCCGGGTCAGGGTCCGTCACCGGGGAGGCGTCCCCTGATGTGCCTGCGCCATTAGGGTCTGCCCCAGAGCACGGCGTGGAGACCGTGGGAAGGGTGCCTCGCCCCCTCATAACCAGACCCAGTGAGGCCCCGGGAGCGGTGTTTGTCTTACCGCATTTTCTGTGTGACCAGTCTTGTCCCAAAATCACTGGATAGGGGGGTTCGGGCAACACCGTGACCATCAAGTTGGATAACTGCCCCTTCCAGGTGATGTAACAGCGAGCGCAACGATATGACTTGGTCTCCCCATGCATGCAAGTGACTTGCAAATGTTGCTTAAGCCACTGTCGCGGTAATACATAACGGCGAGCGACAATGGTAATGTTGCTGCCGGAGTCAAACAGAGCCACCACCGAATGCCCATTCAACAACACCACTCCCGTGTTCGGACTTGCCAGCGGGTGCGACGGAGTACAGTACCTTTCCGCGGTGGCCCAGATGCAGTCCATCGGCTCTGAGGTTCGGGGGTGGCCGTCCTGGCATGTCCTTATAAGGGTGGCGCCGGACCTGCTGGGCGAGGGAGCTAGGCATGGCGTTCACCAGGCCCTCACAGGCCACCTGCTCCACGACCTTCCAGGCTTGGGGACCCTCGGGCCGTAGCCAACGTCCCATCTTCCCCCAGAAGTCGAAGGCCTCTACTCGGGCCGGCTTCTCAGGGTCGAACTGCCAGCTCCGCCATTCACTCGCCTGCTGGCCCGGCGTGATGCCGTAGCGTGCCAGGATCTCCTGTTTTAGGAGGTCGTAACTCGCGGCCTCCTCCTCGGGGAGATCGTAGTAAGCCCGCTGCGCGGGTCCCTTCAGGTAGGGCACCAAAATGGATGCCCACTCGGACCGCTGCCACTCGTTCCGGGTGGCCGTCCTTTCGAATATGCCCAGGTAGGACTCTATGTCATCCGTTTCTGTCATAGGCACCAGAGGCGGAGGCGTTAGTCGAGGCGGGTCGGGCCTTACCCTCCGGGCTTCTGCCACCCTGGCCTTCGTTTCCTCCAACTCCCGGGTGGTAGCGGCTTGCGCTTGCTGCAGGGACAGGTGTTAAGGTCCTGTCCTTCAGTCATCTCTTTCGGACTTCTATCCTGCCGGCTACGCCACTGTAAAAGATGCAAGAATAAACAGCATAAAGGTTTGGGGTTTCCGGCCCCGTATATTGCACAACAATCACCAATTCAAAAAAAAAACAACAGGTCAAAAATATAAACACAAACAGGTTCATATGCGCGACGCCAAACAAGACGTCGGCGGCCATTTTATAAGGGAGGAGCCGGAAGTGGAGGAATGCTGGGAAGGAACCGTGAGGGAGGATGGGACTGATGACGTCAAGAAAGATGGCGGAGGAAGGGCGGAAGTAGTGTACTGCGGGAATGAGGCTTATGGTGGCGGAGCGTCTTTTTTCCTGGAAGAAAGCAAAGGAGAAAGGTTAGCACCCCGCCACTCCCTGCCAGCGAAGCATGTTAAGGTCTGTCCACGGTCTCCTATTCGCGCGTGCGTGACAATATATATATATATATATATATATTTGCTGCAATCACAAAATGCAGATCTTCACAAAATTCAAAGATGAATAAAACTGCTTGAGTTGGTACCGCTTTTAGTTACAAGACCCCCAAGCTTTGGAATCACCTCCCTGTTAGAGTAATGTCCTAGACAACAGACTCTCTGTCAGACAGACTGCAGGACTGTGTCTCTAAAATGGACGTGAGCAACACTGGAGCACCACAAGGAATAGTTCTGTCTCCTTTTCTCTTCACAATGTATACCTCAGGCTGAACATATAACACCAGGTCATGTCACTTGCAGAAATAAATCACTTATAGTGTGATATCATCCATCCATCCATTATCCAACCCGCTATATCCTAACTACAGGGTCATGGGGGTCTGCTGGAGCCAATCCCAGCCAACAAAGGGCGCAAGGCAGGAAACAAACCCCGGGCAGGGTGCCAGCCCACCGCAGTAGTGTGATATCAATACATTCATATCATATGAAGCACTTATGAGGTGTATTGATAAATGGGATGAGACAAAGAAAAGGAGTCAGGTGGAGAACTTTGTTTCTTGGTGCAGAAAAAAAATGATCTGCAACTTCACATCAGAAAAACAAGGAACTGGTTATTGACCAAAAGAACTTCTATGCATGGTCATTATCCAGGGATTGAATATGAAGGTGGTGCACTTCTACAAGTACTTGGTGTCCACATGACAGATTGGGCTGGTCTCATAACACAGATGAGCTGTATAAGAAAGGGCAGGGCAGGCTCCTTTTTCTTAGGAGACTACATTCCTTTAATATTGGTAGTGACATCCTCCACATCTTCTACAACTCTGTGATGGACAGTGTGATTTTCTATGCTGCAGTGTCCCAGGGTGATAACATTACTTTAAGAGCGGCCCACCAAATCAACCAGCTAATTAAAAGGGCAGGCTCAGCTATGAGTTCACTCTGAATCCCCAGGAGGTTGTAGCAAAGGAGAGAATTAAAACAAACCTGAGCACCAATATGAACAATACTGCACATTCTCTCTCTCTACCACATTGAGTATTTTCAGCCAACATATTCAGCAGTAGGGTGTCGAGAAATGCTACTGGGGCTCCTTCATACCAACAGCAATACTCTTGCATAATGCCTCACTGTGACCGTGACAGCCAAGTCAGACATTTTAATTTTTCTTTTTTGTCTTTCTAGTGTATGTCTATATTTATTTAATAGTTAATGAACTTCTGTTAAAACAACATTTATTTATATAGCACATTTTCATACAAATGATGTAGGTCATAGTGCTTTACAAGATGAAGAAAGAAAAACAGAAAAAATATTAAAAAAAATTAGGCAATACTAATTAACAAAGTATAAAGTAAGGTCCAGAGTGGCCGGAAAAAACAAAAAAACTCCGGATGGCTGGAGAAAAAACAAAATCTGCAAGGGTTCTGAGGCCATGAGACCACCCGGCCACCACTAGGCATTATACCTAACATAAATGATCTAAATCAGTCCTCATGGTTTTCTTGCTTCATGTGGAAGAATTAGATGATGATGGTCATCATCAAGCCTAATTTCTCCTTGGGTACAAATAAAGTTCTAATTTGTCTTATCTTAGTCTCAGCATTTACATTCTGATTAAATAACTCACAACCACTGCTTGAATCGAGCGTAGCATTATTATAACTCACATTTAGGCGGTACTGAAAAAAAAGTCTGCTATTTTCTTAAGTAAAATTGTGCAAGTCATTATTTTCAGTTGCTCCCCATTCTCTTTTTCATCTCAGTACCTTCATTTGGTATTTGGTTGCCATGACCATCTTGACATCAGAATTTCTGCCATACTTTGACATCAAAGGTGTCATATCTGGACTTAAGCATGTGCCATTTGATATGGGTGGAGAAGACCAGCCAGTTAGCCTGGTGAGGCCAGACTTTCTCTTTGCTTATGTCACAGAAACGCACACACCCAAAGATTTATTTTCTCTAGGAATGCCTTTTCCTCTGCTCCACTCTTCTCCTTAATTGTAATTGCCAAATGAAGCAAGTCTTCTCTTAACAAGTGTTGATTTCTATTTCCTGTTAACTAACATTTGTGGATCTGTCTTCTACATTGTGCTAAATTTTGCAGTTTTATTTGCATTTGTAATTAATTTGTATGAGGTCTAAGTCTGTTTTGAAAAGTGAAAAAGTGTTATAAATGTATACACTGAATTCATTATCCACTGCTTGTGTGGTCTGTGTTGACTCTAGTGGATTCATTTTCTGATAGCTCTGCTCATCCATGAAGGACCTCCACACCACATAGCTGCCATTCTCAGTTTTACTTTTGAAAAAAAACATGCAACACATTTGCTCAAATGTCCTCTATTGTAATGTGGTACACATCCTCATATATGGTTTCTCCATTTGCTTGCTACCCTCGGGCCCATCTGTCACTGAACTGATTACACATTTAACCTGTTCTATCATTCAAGACTCATCTTTAGAGTCCTGGCACTTAGTATCTAATTTCTCCAAGTTTTTTTTTGACATCTAGCCTTCATTTCTTAGAATTCAATATTTTTGTGGTATTCGGCATCCTATACTACTGTAAAGGATGACCTTGTCGAGAACATTGCAGTGAACGATAAGAGTCAGGTTGTAAGATTCCCTGGTGGACAATGTAAATCGGCCATCACCTCCACAGGACACTAGAGGATATCAACCTAGTGTCTAACAGAGTTGGGCAACTCTCTTTCAGTTTAGGAACCTGCTGCCACAGAGCAAGTATTGGGAATCCTATAGGGTTAGGATTAGGATTAGGGCTAGAGGTAGGTAGTAGGTAGAGTAGTAATATGATAAAAGTATAGTGTATGTTAGGTGGCAGCAGTTATGTTATGATTTATTTCATCCTATCTATTATAGTAGGAAGCTTAGTTAGGGAATGTATGTATCGTTTAGAAAAGAAGTTAGATATATAATTATAGGGAATCCCAGAAGGACAGTTGCAGAAGTTCCAGAAGGCCTTTACTGACACAATAAGTTATTACTCAATTTTCCCAGGCTATTGATTAAACGTCTGTCCTGGGCAGGACCTGATTGTCATGATTTTGGGGGCTTTTGAGTATGAAAAATTAAATTCTTTACTCAATGTTTATGTATCATTATGTTTAAACATCATTATTTTTTAATTATCATTTTTACAACTTTATTATGTAGATATTTTGTTCAATTTTCAATGACTGCAGCCATATTGTGGCACCCTTTCCCTACCTTGTGACAACTGGAAGTGTGACATGTGATGCTATTGTGCCAACAATATTTAAGATGGTAGTGCGCTAATACGGATGTCCAAGTGGTTGAAAACTATGTGCCCTTTTTATGACGGATTTAGTTATTCAATTAGGGAATTAAGCTTTGGTGTGTTTTGTTTTAATTTATTTTTTTTTTTTGCATTGCATTGGACTTTTATATTTTGATTGTCTGCTCCTTTTTGGTTTCCTGTCTCTGACTTTGAAACTATGTCATCTCTTGCTCTACAGTAAGTACTACCTTGTTTAGTGCTGACTTTTTCTCACATGTCAGAACACTGATAGGGCAT
This sequence comes from Polypterus bichir lapradei, assembly GCA_026402145.1. Classification (NCBI taxonomy): domain Eukaryota; kingdom Metazoa; phylum Chordata; class Cladistia; order Polypteriformes; family Polypteridae; genus Polypterus; species Polypterus bichir. The sequence goes on from JANRMT010062809.1 coordinate 20,812,683, forward strand.
TAAATGTGTATGAAGGGTGGTGACAAAGAGTTCACAGTTGGGAGGAAGAGCAGCCAGAGAAAAGCAGAAGGTTGAGCAGCAGGACACTTAAAGTATGAGTATTTGGTAGGTCATTCTAACAGACAGACAGGACACAGAAACTAAGTGCAAGTGTGCCAAGAGTGGCTATGTGGTTTTGCCATTTATTTTTGCAGTCCCCCCTTTTTTCATTTTTGTATAATAGATATTACCCTTTTGTATTTTTGGACTCTTTATATTGATTTCCTCCTGTTACAGCTATTGCTTTTTTGTTCTTTAGTTGCCTCCTGTTTTGCATCCTCTATGCAACAGCACCATGGATGCCTGTTTCTTTTCATGCCTATTTCTGAAGACCTGCAGAGTAACACAAACCTCGAATGAAGGTGAAAAGCAAATGTTATATATAATAAGTTAGTGTAGCCTTAGCAGGATTACCTTATCCTCAGGTAAATGGTGATGTCAAACAGTTGTGAAATAAACAAATAGAACCATATAAAGATTTGAGGTTCCAGCTAGGGAATACCAAATTAATGCAGGAACTAAATAGTCCAAGTGAAGTAAGGTCAAGGAGAATGGTGAGCTGTGTTCCTACTTGTGTAGGATCAGTGCTCTGTAGTGTTCTCTCTGTTGATTACTTGTCAATGAAGACTTCCCGACGTCATCTGTTTTTATCTTTAGCAGAGCAGAATGAATAGAGTCAGCAGAGAGTGGATGTGACATCAGGCTTTGTTGGGATGCCCTTCCTCTTTCCTGAGAACAGGAGTAAAAATTGTTATTGTGGAAGACACAACCTCATCTCAATTCCCCCTGGGTTTTCCTTATATCAGTCCCTGTGAGAGGCCGACTATTCCTATTGTGTATGACACAGTATCACTGAGTCCTGAAAGAGTTTGCACAAGTATAAATATTCAACCAAGTTAGAATAGGAGTCCCCCATTGAATTCCAGTTCAGCTACTCCACCAATGGAAGCTGTCTGCCACACTAAATAAAATTCTTACCACCCAGAAAAAAAAAAAAACACAAACTGATTTGAAGAATTTTTTTCAGGAAAACCAAGGACAGTTATTATGTACTGCTCATAAACTGCATTCTGTTGTGCTTAAAAGACTATGATTTCTCAGAGTAAATGTAACCCAAATGGGCCCAACCATGAGCATCTTTCAAAGGTTTATTGTGAATGTAGATAACAGCCCTTTGTGCCCAAATGCAACACTTCACTTTCAAATGCGGTTACTTTCTAAATTGGCACTGCATGAAGAAGGAGGCTGTAGCTCTATGTGGCTCCTATCATGGCTGCTTTTACACAGGATGTCTTTTCAGAAGCCTTTGGCTGTTTGGTGATGGGGCCATGTACCTCACTGCTTAGCATCTCTGGGTGAACCAGCTACCTTTCTGCACACACTGTATAGGTTCTTGTAGAATTAAGCAGTTTTGGTCATGTATCATTTTTTTCAGGGGAAATGTATATGATACCATGTGTTGTAAGAGTATACCAATTTAGAAAGATGTATTTGCTAGAGACTACTATTTTATTATGCAGTGTTATTTAATTAGGTGTATCACTATGAGTAGGAGTAAAGGTGAAGTAAAAATAGAAGCATGTTGTCTAGTGCTTTTATTAGCACTGACACCATTAAAACTCCACCTACTCATTCCTTTATTTTTATGATGCTCATATTCTTTAACTTTGTAAGCAGATGTTTAATTACTGCAGGAGAGTCACATCTAAGCCAAAAGATGAATTTTGCAAATATTGATTGCAAAAAGTGATCTCTCCACAATGTGAATGTCTTATTTATTTAATGTATTTCCATAATAAACAATAAACCACTTAATAAATCTTATGAGAGACATGGCTGCCCAGTGGTTAATGATGTAGCCTAACAGATTCAGAGTCCTAACTTTGGATCCGGTGTTGGATGCTGTACATGTTGAGTTTGTACTTGCCGTGTCCCATGGGGGCTTTCTTTTCTCATTGTTATGAGTCTGAGTTCCCAAGCAAAAAGAGTCCCAAAATATCACAAAAATGCACACTAAAGGGGAAAACCATCAAAACAAGGGCACAAAAATGCAGGATCTTTATGAATAAGAATATTTGTTATTCAAAAACAGTCTTGAAAAAGCAATAAAATTCATGGCGCACCAAAAAGCAAAAAAGTATTTCCTAAAATAATAAAGGCAACCCAACCCAAACCAAATCCCAATACAAAATCCAAGTCAAAGTCAAAAATAGAGTAAAATGGTCCAAAGTTCCCATTAACCACAAAGTATAATAATGAAAATCACTCACCAACTCCCAAGTGCATGTGAATGAACCAGAAGGGATTGTAGGTTTCCCCCACCTACCACCCCCACAAAACACAGATACTGAACACAAGATGCCTAAATATAAAGAAAACGGCATAATCAACAATGTTAACATAGAGAAAGGAATCAAAAATAAATAAGACAGACATAAAAATGGCATTTAAACTCCAGACAGGGGATGAACCCTGGCTGAAATATAACATCCATCCATCCATGTTCCAACCCATTGAATCCAAACACAGGGTCACAGGGGTCTGCTGGAGCCAATCCCAGTCAACACAGGGCACGAGGCAGGAACCAATCACAGGCAGGGTGCCAACCCACCACAGGACACACACACACACCAAGCACAAACTAGGGACAATTTAGGATCGCCAATACACCTAACCTGCATGTCTTTGGACTGTGGGAGGAAACCAGAGTAACCGGAGAAAACCCACGCAGACACGGGAAGAACATGCAAACTCCACACAGGGAAGACCCAGGAAGCGAACCCAGGTCTTCTAACTGCGAGGCAGCAGCGCTACCACTGCGCCACCGTGCCACCCTGAAATATAACATAATATACCAATATAAGAAGCCTCAAGGGGAGGCTTCCAGACAAACCCTTTCCATTAAATCTACAAATTGTATCATACCCCATGGGAATGTGAAGAAGAGGAGACTTGAGTTCTGCATGGTAGATGGGGAAAAAAGGCCACCTCCTGGAAGTCCCGACAGGACGAATGAGACGAGAAGACCACCTCCTTGTGGTCCCAGTGCGGCAGACGAAACAGGAGGACCACATCCAGGTCAAGAAATAAGTTATTTCGCCACATTTCAAAAGCATGCATGATCGGTAGGTTCGGCAGAAGCTAGAAACTATTGCTCTCTTAGGAGGATTCGATTTGCCGACATGCTCACATCGCTTGTGCATTAACGGGGGGAGGAAAAGCAAAAGGGATAGCGTTTTGCCAATTTTAGTGGCTAAGCGACGTTGTCTTTCTTCTGAGGTTTCATTTTGCTGACATGCTGGCCTCAGTTGTGTTATTAGCAGCTAAGTGAATTTTCTGTTTCCTCGGAGGTGGAGCCCTTACCCCGACTCCACCTCTCACATCCAGGCCAGACAGACACACACACACACACTTCCATGTGTAGACGTTTATATATAAGATATGCATTTGACATTTGAAATTGTTTTCTAAAGTTAATTGCTTTCTATACATTTTTAAAAATATTTTGATGCGCACTGGTGCTTTACATTGCATATCTATGGTGCACAGAGTAAAAGCTTAAAAACTAACCTAATATGTCCATTTTTCAAGCCAAGACAGAGTATTGATCCGTATCTTGCAATTAAACACACATTATAAACTAGTTCATACATATCAATTTTGAGCAAAAAATTTTAAAACAACACCAGCTGTGTGTGACAGCTCAGCACTCAGTCTTCTTGTGCAACAATGTGGTTAGTTTTCTTTTGATTCACACAAGCAAATAAAAAATGTGTCCTTACTACAAGTGAAAAAGTATGAGGAATATATGATAAAATGATTATTACCAGATCCCTTTTACTTGGCTTGAAAAATAAACGTATTTAGTTTTTAAACTTTTCCTCTGTCCCCGGTACCCTCCTTTGTAAAACTCCAGAGCAGGCGGGATACTTTTTAAAATTTATAGAAAGTGATAAACTTTAAAACACAATTTTGCATGGTAAATGTAAATATGGCATGTTTATGAAGAAACTGGAAAATGCCAAATTTATTCTTTAATATGTCAGCCTGTGTGAGTTATAAGACACACCTGAATTGCTTAGTCACGCAAAGACATCCCAAAGCCGCAATTTGATTTGCAAAGGGCTTGTGAATGTCAGTGTTGTGCTTGAGTGTGCCCCCCTGTGGTGGACCACCAGCCCATCCCGTTGTTGTGGTTGGGGCAGACTCTGACTTCATGCAACACACTGTGCTAGAAAAGCATGTTCAGAAAGTTAATAAAGGGTAGAAATTTAACACTTGCAGAATCCAAGTACATCCAGACACTATCATTTCAGGATTTGTTTTTCCAAATTTTAATCTTTAAAGTCCCTTCGGCTTGAATCATCTGACCCTAATTCTGAACTATCTTTCATTTGTGACAATAACCAGTTTCATAAATGTGTTTTTCATATACGGCTTAGTATGTTTTGCTGACACTGAGAACAGGATTAACAAATAAAATCACCAAAATAGAAGAAACTGCCATATCTTTAAATGTCTCATGATCAACTCATAAACTTGTCATTTTATGTTCTTTAAGTGAAACAAAGGACTGCCTATAAAAAGTTTGAAAGGAAGTCCAAGTAACATCTTCCTAAACAAAGTCATTCCTTGTTTGATCTGGATGATTTGCTGAAAGCGATGCTTGTTCTTGTAGTAAATCCATTACAAAGCTGTTTCTTTTATTTTCTTGTACTTTAAAAATTAGCAACAGACGTGCAGATCTAAGGAAGATCCCGCCTTGGTTCATCAACCACAGAAGAAAAAAAAGCACTGAAGACTGTGGCTCAGAACTGTTTTTACTGCGTTTTTTGTTACAATCTTGCTCTTTATGTGGCTGTTATGTTTTGTGAAGAGGTAAAGCGAGGTATATAAAATGATCTGGTATCCCATACTGTGAATATGGTAAAGGTGAAGGTGTTTGAGATTCAAAGAGATAAAGAGTTGCGTCATACTATCATAGCAGCATGCTTATAGAGATGTGCACTCTGAGGTTGCTGTAGCCTAAATGATGACAATTTCTTTGATCTCTCTATTTTACCAATGGCTGGAACAGAAGAGGCAGAGTTATGTAGAAGTAGATGTGGCCTCAATTGTGTTAGGTGGCTCTGGCCTGGGAATGGAAACCGTTACAAAAAAACTGCGTATACCCCTGTTGAGTCCCCTGTGTTCATGCAACTCATGTTCAGTAAGATATTCACTATTACCACATGTTTAACAGTGATCAGTAATGGATGCTGATGGAACTGTATTACATACTGCCTATACATACAGAAAAATCTCAGGATAAGACTTATTATCTATATTAATCACAAAAGTTACTTTCACAAGAATTATTATACCTACTTTCCTATTTCAAAGTGTTAGTGGTTGGATTCAGTATAAGAAACAAACTTAGTATGGTGCCAGCTCTTCACAAAACACATTCACACACATGCTATCACTAATTTATAAAGGAGCCATGACACTGGGATGTAGAAAGAAACAGGAGTAGCTGGAGAAAAACCCCCACAGATACGTCAAGAAAGAGCAAACTCACACAAGTACTTGTAGTGATTAAATCTGCAACTTCTACAGATCCTCCTGATATGGCTGTTGGGAAACAGCATTACTACACATTGTGACTCCCTGAATACACTAGCATCTCATTAAAGAGATCTTATTCTGGCACACAGCTATTATTTTTTTTCTTGTGTTTCAGCTGCTATCTTATCCCGTGACAGCATATTGATGTGTTCAATTTCTTGTCATATTGCGCCTCTGACAAAATGGCTACAGTGAGTCATCCTCAGAGCCCCTTTGGCTCTTCCTCCAGAGTAATTCGTAAAATGGGTTACTGTGTCAGATGATAATGTGTAAGCAGTGGATGGCTATATTTACATCAGGCTTAAGATCAAACTATCGCTCTATATGGAGAAGATATCTTACACCCATATTCTTCCATCTTTTACAAACACAATGATAAAATCAATGCAAACATAACTTTACAAGACGAACCAAATGATAAATATTTTGTTCAAATGGTGTGCTAAAGGATTGGGAAAGTCATGATTAAATTCGACAAATGTGTCTATTTTAATGCACTTTTACTGTAAATGGTTGAACACCACAAAAGTTCCTTTACCCATAAATACTCCTGCAGCTTTTGCTAATACAGAGCTAATTGACCAGTCCTGTAAATAACACTGTCAAAGTATGACTGAGTTAGCAGAAGATATCTCTTCCCTTCTCAGCCTTATTACGGACTTGTCAAATCAGTCGGGCAGCTATGGTAAATAATGAACTGGTCTACTAAGAAAGGACTAAATAAAAGGAAGTATTTGCATGTTTTACATGCCTAATTTCTAAATAAAGAAGCCACAAAACATTTTTCTACTTAGAAATTAGAATGCATGCTAATCAGGAATTAGTGGTGCACTAAGTAGCTTATTTGTTTAGGTTGCTTGGATAGAAAGAAGAAGAAGAAGAAGAATGCAATGAGGACCTAATTTAACAAATACAGAAAGTTTTTTTTTTTCTCAAAGTTACTTTTTCCACTTTGCATCCTCTCCGTATCTTCAACCTGTCTTTTCTAAGTAATGTCATATCATTATTTATCTTCTTGCTTTTCGCGCAAGCACTTAAGCATGCAATATTAAACTTATTTTTACATTGTTGGCATCCTGTCATGCTGTATTGTTCCTACCTTTCACCCAATGGTGGGCGAAATAAACTCCAGCTGCCCCACGACCCTGCCCTGGATAAGCGGGGTCAGAAAATGGACGGATGGCTCTTTTCTGCTGCACATTCCATTCCTTCTTATTTACTTCATTTGTTACATATTTAACAGACTCTTTTTTCTCTTTTAATGATTTATTGGTTTTAGGGTTTCATAACAAAGATAACATTCTCAATCAATAAGATGTGCACTAAAATCTTACTCAGATCTGATCAGATCAGATACCTTTCCTGCCTTCTTCTTCAATACCAGATTGTAAGGAGTTATTAAAAAATGGGTGCAAGGCTGGAACAATCCCTGAACTAAACAGAACTACGGCATAGAGTTCACTAATATACAAGACTGTACTGTATTTCAAAAGGGCATTGCTGAAACTGCCCTGCATCAATAATGAAAAAAAGACACCATATAAAATATTGGACCATCATGGTGGTACAATCGGAATGGCTGATGCCTCACTGTTCTTTAGGCCACAAGATCAACTCAGACAGTTTAATTCTTTTTGTGCTCAGATTACACAGTTTCCATTGGTTTCTTCCCATATTCCAAAAACAAACCAACAGGTCAGTTTATGACATACAATTTCACCATTATAATTGTGTGTACTTCAGGACCAACATGTCATTCAGGGTAGATTGATGCTTTGCACCTGATGCTGCCAGGATAGCTCCTTTTAACTCCTTTTTGGATAAATGGTTTGAAAATAGATGAACAGATCAATATTCATTTAGTGATGGGAATAAACAATAATGTGAAATTGAATTGAAGTTAAAATGGTACTAATCAATACACATTATATTATAACCACCAGGGGGTGTCACTGATCCCCAAGCCACACACACAGTAACACCCAACACACTCGTAGGATAAAATAAAAGATATTGATTCTTCCACTATACCATCACAAAATTATCATTCGTAAAGATCATGCAAAATTACAATACATAAAGCCAATTTTTCCTCCATCCCTCTTCCATTGAATGTTGATCGCTGCCTTCTGACTCTGAATTGTCTGATGTGAGGTGGCAGGCTTCTTTTAAGCTGAACCCTAGGAATGCTTCCAGTGTCTCTCTGTATTTTCCTGGAAGTACTTCCGGGTCATATAGAAACTAGGGAGCCCCTCCCCTGACAGTGCCCTCTATCAGCACTCAGGGATCCTGACAGGTTTGCACTTCTGGACTCCAGTTCCCAGGCACCCCTGTGGGTGTTCCGACTGGGCTGTCATAAGTGGACCACTGCCACCTATCATAATAAGGTTGGAATTGCTTCCAATTTCCAGCTTCCATTGGTTCAAGCATTATTTTATTCTCATCCAGCTAGCCAACCTGCCTGTTTTTCCACTCCCACCTCTCTTCCAGGCAGGAAACTATCCTCCATCCCAGTCAGGATACCTGTTTTGCTTCTCGGATTTACACAAAATAATGCAAAGTAGACTGACTGATTCTCTCACTCATTTATCAACAAAACCACTATTTCCCGTTTAGGTAAAAAGCTGAAATTTGTCAGGATGGTACATCTACGGCACTAGGTATTCTCTAAGAGAGGATATTTTTATGTTACAATATTTTGGAGTAAACCTCCCCAAAAGAAAAACTAAATACCAAAAAATTTTGAAATTCCTTTGAATGAGTTGATGAAATTTGGTGACATTATAGAAAAATTAGTTGAGTTGTGTTTTTTATTTGTCTATAGATTTTTTATCAAACAATATTTATTAATAACATACTAATGTCCTAATGCTCTGTGGTGTGCTGAGAGTCGAGTTTATACAAACAAAGGATGGAGAAGAAGCAATTGATCAGCTATGTATACAGCACTCCTAACCAAGACATTGGATGTACAAATTAAGAAGGGGCAGTGTCCTTGAGAGGAAAAAAGAGATGTGGTGACATTTGGTGTGAAGAGAAAGGATAAAATTTGCCTAAACTCATTGGTTAGCAAGTATAGGTGTTGCTTCACTAGAAGCAAAAAATGAGGGGAGAGAGAAGTAGAGGCAGAAGTGGTGTCCTTCAATCCATAACAAGCTGAGATCTACTTTGTCGTAATATACATTTGCATCTACACACTTGGAAAGAGGAAATTTTCCTTGCCCTCTGAAATTGGTTACATTCACATGCACATCTGCTTAATTTGAAAAGGAATGGCCCCAGCATTCCAAAGTTCTTTGTATATATATTCACTTCTGTAGACTCAAAAGACCTTAAAGGAAATCCACATACAAGTTATGAGAAACACGAAAAAAAAAATACCTAAGTGAGGGACGCAAAGAAATGAAAATCATCTAATGATGATAATATTATATATTGACATTTCATATAATTCCTAATGATTATCTGTTTAAATTCAAAAGAATACAAAAGAATTCAAAAGATTTCCCGTAAAATTGCGTTTCCTGTAAAATTTCCCGTAAAATTGACATTTTCCCGTAAAATTGCGTTTTTACAATGACCATCAACAAAACCCAAATCACTAAGAAAAGCAGAAGCAATACAATACCGGATTTTAAGGAGTTATTAAAAAATGGGTGCAAGGCTGGAACAATCCCTGAACTGAACAGAACTATGGCATAGACTTCACTAATATACAAGACCGCGCTGTATTTCAAAGGGGCATTGTTGAAACTGCACTGCATCAATAATGAAAAAAGACACCCTATAAAATATTGGAAATCGCTAAGAAAAGCAGAAGCTGATCTAATGCAAGAACGTTCTACTAAAGGACAATTGTATATAGCATCATGAACAGTAAGCAGCTAAAGACCTAACAATATTTTTATTACTTATTATTTGACATTATTTGTTTTTATCCAGTTTGTCTTACAATATTTGAGATACAATTGGTTATGTCTGATTTGTTTTTAAATTGAAGCTTGCTCATGGTCACACAGTTTCAGTTGCAGGATTTGAAGTCCTAGGTCCAAGGCCTTAACCACCACAACACACTGCTTGCAAATAATATTAGCCCTTGGTAAATTCTTTCTGTTGTCTGGTGAAGAGTATATTGTTTATTTGGTTTTGGGCCAGGGTGGGTGAAGATCCAGAGAAGGTTGGAGCAAAGCATGTGGGTGACTGTAGCCACTGCCTTTAAGACTGTGGGAATTAACAAACAGATCTGGGATACAAAACAATAGCCAAATGTGGAAGAAATACATTAAAGAAAAAAAAATTGTCCTCAACTAGGACCTTTTTTGGGTATTTAAATAATTGATCAACCTGAACAACCAGGCATTTTTAATTTTTCTTCATGAAGAGGAATATGTGATGGAATGGTCACTAAGCAAAGTTAAACACTCATATTTATAGGCAACTGAATTTACATAACAGTGCTGAATAAATCCTGATGTTTACTCTGATTGGTTAAAACACATGAGATGTTTTCAGCAGAGAGCATAACCAGGTTACATACCCCAAAATAAAAGACTCATTCCACTATATTCTTGTTCTTCTCCATATTAATCAAGTTCAGCTCTTTTATGAAAGTTTCTGGGCACATGAAATATTCAGCCACATCTTAAACCACCTAGGGTATTTTATCTCTTTGTTTTCCTAATAGAGTTTTGCTTAACCCTTTTTGCTACTTCTAAGATCAATGTTACAGTATTCTCTCATAAAACCAACAATTTGAAACATGAGATTTTGTCTTAAAAATTGTTATTATTTTTTAATATATCGAACAATGACACAACACATATATTAAAAACAAGATATTAAAAATTGTGTAAGAATGTCTGTTGCAGATGTGCTAAGGCTACTGTTAATGGACATGGATGGCCCAATCATTGCTTGTTCAGAACACTCCAGTCAAACAAAGAACCCCATTAAGATCATTGATTTCTAGAACATTTTCTTAGCTATTTATTGTACTGTATCCAGAGAACATATTTCTTCCCAACTATTGAACCTTTCATTGTTATCACTTCTTTTACACTAAAGAAAACAAAATAAACAAATAAACTACATAAACCAGCAAAATGTAAATAAAAACAGCAGTTAAATGTGCTAATAGTATTATTGTGAATTTTTTCACATTAGGCTACATTTTTATTAAGACTTTAGGTGTGTATGAAATTAGATCTTCAACAGACAGCCACTTTCATTGTGGTGTACTTAATGCGTAAGAAGTAAATTTTTATCTAAGGCCTGATCTCAGATTAGAAAGTTTCACAGAAGATTGACGCAACAGCACACTTACTTTTAAACATCATTCGGTAATGAGGTCAGACTCCGTTTTCTTGGATCATCTAAAGGCCATGCTTCCTCCTCATTGTGATTCCAGTGATATTTTTGGTTGCTCGTCCATACCAGTGCCATAGAAACAGAATATTTCTTCAGCTCCATCAGTTGTTAATGACCATTTCTGTCACCACAGTCTCTGCTGAACCCACCCCCCCATTTATTGACTTGGCAATACTTTTGCTGTATTGGCGGCAGAAATTGCAAATACGCTGATGTCATTCATCTTTGAAAGTCAGTATGGCCATGAGTATTTATTCATTGGCACATTCTTTAGACTAAGATAGATTTACTACCATGATTTAACATGTCCCCCAGGATCTGAATAAAGAAGCACAATAGGAGCATTCAGATATTAAATATTTTACAGTATCAGCCTCTTTTTATTTTTTTGCGCCTCAGAAATTTTATTCACAGTATATAACCTTCTATTTTCCCTAAAGATCTGCAGGTTGGGATAATTTGTGACTCTAAACTGACCCTGTGAAAGTGAACCCTACAATAGGTGGGATGGGGTCCAGTCCAGGGGACCCCAAATTGGATTAAACATGTTTGAGAATGTTATGTTATACCATGCTAAAGATAAACCGGTTAGTGAGTAAGTGTAATCATCTTTGCATTTTTATTGTGCAAGCGTTTGTCTTGAGAAATCACAATGTGCATTGTGAGAGGGTGTATGTTTGTTTTGCACCCTTATGAACGTGAGTCGGGGTGGTGACATGAGCTTGCTAAATCACTTTGCAGAACAGAAGGAAGCTTTGTTGTACCATTGATAAATTCTCTAGTTATTCTGGGCTCCTTCTGCGGTTTTTCACGTCAGTAAAAACTGCCAGGAGTATTTGTGTCATTCTGAGGTACAACCGTAGCACAACAGTTCTCCATTTTATACTACAAAGAAGTGCCAGTTTCCTGAGCATCTGTGTGCTTCATGGGAAGTAAGTAGTTGCAAGGTGCATTTAGGGTGCCCCCGATTTCCCTTTCTAACCATGAACAAGTAATACCAGTTAGAAAAAAAAGAAAAATCATGCTGCATTTTATCCAGAAATATAGCAACCAACGACTGCATGATTATTAAAATTAAATTAAAAAATAGGGATAAATATAATGATATTATTTGCCTGATTATGCATACAACATCTGGGAAACTGCAGTTTAATGAAGTTCTATTTATATTGCACACTTCATTTCCATATGGGCATATTATCTGCACGTACTTTTGATACTGATATTTGATTATTGAAAGATTATTAATTAATCTCTTAATTAATTACACCATATTAATAAAAAACATTAAGTGACAGGATGACCTTTGTCTATGCTTTAGCTATGAGATGGTGTGCAAACTTGTCTGGCAATCGGCTAAATTCACTTTCTATTTTTTCTTTGTAATCACTTTTTTGTTAGATGTTTAGTCATTAAAGATAATAACATTTTCAGACTTTCTTAATCTAATTCACTGTAGCTGAAGCACTGGCTGCAAGGCAGAAACCAAACCAATATGAGGTGCAGTCCATCACAAGACCCTCGTGTGCACGCCATCACTTATTTACTCACAGCAGGTCATATAACCTGAAACACTGAGGAAAGGTCACAAAAGGTGAATAAAAAAGTGATGGCACTCAGAAGGAAAGCCCCGTTTATTGACAGGATGCAAAAGGTGTTTACAGCTAGATTTGCTTCCAGAAGAACAACAATGTCCCCAAAAGCTTAATGATCTCCACAATGATGCTCTGGAGGTTTCCATGTTCTTCACTCTTTCTCCTTAAAATCAGATGCCATAAGTTTTGTAGTACATTTCCAAATTGGGCAACATATTTTTAGGAAATTTACAAAGAAACTTGGTAGAGAGAATAACACACACATACACAGGGCGAACATGCAAACACCTCAGAAAGTGATATTTGGTTTCAAACCGAGGTTGCTAGGGCCATGAGGCAGTATGCTGCCATGCCACCATAACAAAAGCAATAGTAATGTTTATTAATTGTTATCTATAAACAAATCTCATTATTTGTGTTTTAATATCAAACAAATTGTTGTGAATGGCCAGCTACAGTGATCTGTTTCCAGATACCCTGTTCTATGCCTGGTTGTAGTGATGCCACCTAAACTTTCAATGAGTCAACACTGACACAATGGCAATTGAGAGAAAGATAAATCCATGAGGAGGGATGCTTGGGACAGTTTTACTTTTTGTTAAACCTTCTATTTGCTCCTATATAAATAATAAAGAAGAGTTACCAGCTAGAAAACAATACTTCCATGCCAAACAATCCCCTTCTACAGAATCAGCAAAGGACACAGGAATGCATTTCACCAACTTATCTGTTCAACGTCACTCATCCTCTGGCAGAGATGCACCTCTGAGGCATATTCATACTTTGAGATTTGTTGATTAGACAGTTTGTTATTTCTTTTGTGGAAGCTGATTTGTCTGGGGGACACTAACCACAATCATCTACAAAGTATTATTCATTTACATCTGATCTACAGTATTCATCACTTCTGCTATATTGGACTTTTTTGGGTCTATGTAAATACAGTTAGCTGCCAGTTTAACACATTTTTTTTGTTTGTTTGAGGGGTATTGTAAATAGTATAAATATTTTGTGTTACTGTAATAATTTCATCTGGATTTATGAATATTACTTTTGTGATACTACATTTTTTGAATGGGTGGTTGGGGGATTGAATATACCAACAGTATTGGGATAATCTTGGCCTAAGACTTTCGTCTTTTTTGATTAATCTTTCCCTTTTAAATTTATGCAAAGCTGTGACAGCCTCAGTGCTCCTGAAATTCTCAAGGTTCATTACATGCTTATCAGTCTTGAAAAAGTTTACATTACCTGGTCACAATTCAACAAATCCTATCAGGAATGTGTCAAAACCCAAACTTTCACCAGAGAAGGCTCATAATTTTAGGACCTCCTTGGAAACCTTCATAGATATGAAGAGAAGGTGCAACCTCCATATATACAGGTTTACAGAGTACAGAGAAATTCTTACTTGATATGTTCTAATCAATATGCAACATGTCTCTGCTAACCATGATTAAAAAGTATAACTACCTTACCTCAAGACTTTTGTCTTTCATTCCATAATTAACAGCCTTATTCTGAATGTTCTGTCTTTTATTGGTGGAATAGTAGAGCAGTGGCTAGTATTTTTGAATGAAAACATCAACAACCAAGGCTCATTTGAAATTTTATTCTCTTGTAAAGTCATATCCGTTTTGACTTTTTTGAAGATTTTTGTTTGTATTTTCACTTTTTGTTTATGTTTTCTTTTGTTTTTGTTTATATTTGAACATTTATTTGCCATTCACCTTTTCATTCATTATGTAAGAACCATCTACGTTTAACTTGACTGGCTTGAGTCACTCCAGGCTGAAGGACTGTAAAATGTTCTGACTAAGCCAAGTCAACACCATGCTCTAAGTTTCTCTCTTATTCCTCAATTCATCAAAATAAAAAAAGATCAATATATTGAAAAAAATAGTGTATGCTTGTATATATATACAGTACAGGCCAAAAGTTTGGACACACCTCCTCATTCAATGTGTTTTCTTTCTTTTCATGACCATTTACAGCACTCCATCACTCTCCTTCTTGGTCAAATAGCCCTTACACAGCCTGGAGGTGTGTTTGGGGTCATTGTCCTGTTGAAAAATAAATGATCATCCAACTATCCTGACTTCTGCACAACACAACTGCTGGTCCCAAAACCATTGATAAAGCAAGAAATTCCACTAAATAACCCTGATAAGGCAAACCTGTGAAGTGAAAACCATTTCAGGTGACTACCTGTTGAAGCTCATCGAGAGAATGCCAAGAGTGTGCAAAGCAGTAATCAGAGCAAAGGGTGGCTATTTTGAAGAAACTAGAATATAAAACATGTTTTCAGTTATTTTACCTTTTTTTGTTAAGTACATAACTCCACATTTGTTCATTCATAGTTTTGATTCCTTCAGTCATGAAAATAAAGAAAACACATTGAATGAGGAGGTGTGTCCAAACTTTTGGCCTGTACTGTATATATAAACTGGCCCCGGACACAGACAGATGGACATCGTTAGTTCACCCAACACATGTTTATTATATACAATATTTACAAGCAGTTCAGTGCACGTCCCAGTGCCTCCAGCACCGATCCCCCAAAGTCCAGGCCTCACAGTCACCAAATGCCTTTCCTTCTGGCCGCCTCCACTCCACTCCTCTGCTCTGTCCTCTTCCACCCGACTCTTGCTGCTGACGGAAAGGAGGTGGCCCCTGAAATAGCAACCTGGATGGGCTCCAGCTGCTTTCACGGCAATCCCCCGCGGACACACCCCCGTGTGGCGGAAGTGCCGGCTGCTCATCCGGAAGCCCTCCGGGTGTCCCCAGTCTTCTTTTCAGTGCTGAGGTCCAGGGTTCTTCAGGCACCAGGGCGCCACCTAGCGGTGGCCACGGACCCCTACAGGGTTGGGCTACCCGTGACCCCCAACACAACCAGGGCAGTTGCCCCCTTGTGGTCTGGAGGAGGCAGATATATATATACACATAAGAAAAATAAATTTTAGGGTGCCAACCAGGTCGTCCCTTTTATTTGTCCAGAGACAAACACAACAAGCGGAAATAGCGCTTGTTGGTGTGTCTCTTCAATGGGAAATCAAAACAAAGAAAATGCTGAATTATCATTGTTCTTTAGTGAGCTTCCGTTTCATGGGTAATTCTGGCCAAAAGTAATGACTACTTCTGGGACACCCAGGGTATTATGACAGCAGGACTTGGATGATCATGCTACATGACTTCATTTGGCGGCTTCTCGGCATTGTGGGTAAAGAAGGAGATGACAGTGTTATTACATACCTTGACTGAGCCTGTGAGGAGGTAATCCAACGCACATGTGTGACAATATCTATCTATCTATCTATCTATCTATCTATCTATCTATCTATCTATCTATCTATCTATCTATCTATCTAT
>JANRMT010062809.1:20841092-20870260 GCA_026402145.1 Polypterus bichir lapradei
ATAGATAGATAGATAGATAGATAGATAGATAGATAGATAGATAGATACTTTATTAATCCCAAGGGGAAATTCACATAATCCAGCAGCAGTATACTGATACAAAAAACAATATTAAATTAAATAGTAATAAAAATGCATGTAAAAGCAGACAATAACTTTGAGTAATGTTAGCATTTACTCCCTAGGGTGGAATTGAAGAGTCGCATAGTGTGGGGGAGGAACGATCTCCTCAGTCTGTCAGTGGAGCAGGACAGTGACAGCAGTCTGTCACTGAAGCTACTCCTCTGCCTGGAAATGACACCGTTCAGTGGATGCAGTGAATTATTCATGATTGACAAGAGTTTGCTTAATGCCCGTCGCTCTGCCACAGATGTTAAACTGTCCAACTTTACTCCTACAATAGAGCCTGCCTTCTTAACAAGTTTGTCCAGGCGTGAGGC
Organism: Polypterus bichir lapradei; assembly: GCA_026402145.1. Taxonomy (NCBI): domain Eukaryota; kingdom Metazoa; phylum Chordata; class Cladistia; order Polypteriformes; family Polypteridae; genus Polypterus; species Polypterus bichir. The sequence continues at coordinate 20,841,533 of JANRMT010062809.1, forward strand.
GTCTTTCATCTTTACGCTGCCTCCCCAGCACACCACCGCGTAGAAGAGGGCACTCGCCACAACCGTCTGGTGGAACATCTGCAGCATCTTATTGCAGATGTTGAAGGACGCCAACCTTCTAAGAAAGTATAGTCGGCTCTGACCTTTCTTACACAGAGCATCAGTATTGGCAGTCCAGTCCAATTTGTCATCTAGCTGCACTCCCAGATATTTATAGGTCTGCACCCTCTGCACACAGTCACCTCTGATGATCACAGGGTCCATGAGGGGCCTGGACCTCCTAAAATCCACCACCAGCTCCTTGGTCTTGCTGGTGTTAAGGTGTAAGTGGTTTGAATCGCACCATTTAACAAAGTCTTTGATTAGCTTCCTGTACTCCTCCTCCTGCCCACTCCTGATGCAGCCCACAATAGCAGTGTCATCAGCGAACTTTTGTACGTGACAGGACTCCGAGTTGTATTGGAAGTCTGATGTATATAGATTGAACAGGACCGGAGAAAGTACAGTCCCCTGCGGCGCCATGTGTTGCTGACCACAATGTCAGACCTGCAGTTCCCAAGACGCACATATTGAGGTCTTTCTGTAAGGCAGTCCACGATCCATGCCACCAGGTGTGAGTCTACTCCCATCTCAGTCAGCTTGTCTCTAAGGAGCAGAGGTTGGATGGTGTTGAAGGCGCTAGAGAAGTCCAAAAACATAATTCTTACAGCACCACTGCCTCTGTCCAAGTGGGAGAGGGATCTGTGTAGCATATAGATGATGGCATCCTCCACTCCCACCTTCTCCTGGTATGCGAACTGCAGAGGGTCGAGGGTGTGGCGGACCTGTGGCCTCAGATGGTGAAGCAGCAGCCACTCCATGGTCTTCATCAGATGTGACGTCAGAGCAACAGGCCGGAAGTAATTCAGCTCACTAGGACGTGATACCTTTGGGACTGGGGTGATACAAGATGTTTTCCAAAGCCTTGGGACTCTCCCCTGTTCCAGGCTCAGGTTGAAGATGCGCTGTAGAGGACTCCCCAGTTCCAACGCACAGACCTTCAGCAGTCGTGGCGATACACCATCTGGACCCGCTGCTTTGCTGGCACGAAGTCTTCTCAGCTCTCTGCTCACATGGGCTGCTGTAATTGTGGGTGGGGATGTCTCACCTATGCTTGTATCAGCAGAAGGATGGTTGGAGGATGCAGTACTCCGAGGTGAGAGTGGGTTAGAGTGATCAAACCTATTAAAGAAGTTGTTCATTTGGTTTGCTCTCTCCACGTCTCTCTCGATGGTGGCACCCCGCTTCAAGCTGCGGCCAGTGATGATCTTCATCCCATCCCACACTTCCTTCATGCTGTTGTTCTGCAACTTCTGCTCCAGCTTTCTCCTGTACTGCTCTTTCGCCGCCCTGAGCTGGACTCTGAGTTCCTTCTGCACGCGATTGAGCTCATACTGATCACCGCCTTTAAAAGCCCTTTTCTTTTTGTTCAAAAGGCCTTTGATGTCACTTGTAATCCATGGCTTGTTGTTAGCATAGCAGCGTACTGTTCTTACTGGAACTACAATGTCCATACAGAACTTGATGTAATCAGTTGTGCATTCAACAGCCTCTTCAATGTTCTCACTATGTGACCCCAGCAGTACATCCTAGTCTGTAGTTCCAAAGCAGTCTCTCAGAGCCTGCACTGCCTCAGGGGACCACTTCTTGAATGAGCGTGAGTAACAAACGTTAACTATTTTCTGAATAAGTTTCATCTTGTTTCTTTTTCCTGCCATGTTCCTTCTATTGGAAGAATAGTAAACTAAGATACAAATATAAGTTGGTGTCAACATTGCATTGTCAAAGTGCAAAATTTCTCTTTCTAAACAGCTAAGCGGTCCAAAACAAAAAGAATCACAAGCAGAATTGTTAATTCTTCTTCATTATCCCATAAGCTATGTTAGCAAGTGCTCCCACAATGCCACCTTAATTATTGACATCACAAGTAGTGTAATGTGTGTCATTAAGTGGCAGCCTAAATGCCAACATAAACAATATGACCCATAAAAATAAAAAAATACAAAGTTATGGATGTTATTAAAAATTCATAACTATGTGAATCAAAAACCACGCAAATACTCATGACATTCAGCAGCTGTCAATCTTCGTCTTTCCCCACTAGTTATAAAGGGAAATTCATTTTCAACATATGACATTTACATACAAATAAAAAGACAAGGAATTGGAGCAACAACGAACAGACTAAAAAATAAACAAATGACAAAGTCATGCAGCACTTTGAGAGCAAGTCAAATGTGGAAAATGTATATAGATGTAATGACTGGGCCTCATATCCCTAATCAAATCCCAAATACTTTAAGTGCACACTTAGTGTACACTTAAAAAATGTTACCTTTTATGCAGCCAGCAGAAATAAAACAGTTAAAGATCTATAGAAATCAATCAAACCTTAATTTGCATTGCACCATAACTCCATTTCCATACTGTTAATAATAACCTGCATACTTTGTCATCATAAACAGAATACACTTTTGCAGCAGACTGTAGTAAAGACTGCAATTCACTTGATAAATCCAGAGATTCTGTGCAGCGGCCTCTCATTAAACTTGCATCAGTCTTGCAATGTGGCCATATAATCTGGCATTGGTGAACCAGACCTGCACCTTTTACCTACTAATGGTATTCAGTTTCATGGCAGAAGGATTAAAGTACATAATATGCTTGAAGCAAATGGGATGGGTGTAAAGGTCCATCACCCTAAGCTGGTTCAAACACAATAATCACCTGCCCTCACCTTTCCCACCCTTCATCAAGGGCTTGCAGAAATCCCTAAAGCATGTCATTTAACATAGAGGGCTTTTTTTTCTACATAGAGAGAAAAGAGGAACTAATCTCTTAGTATGACAATTAGGAGTGTGCAAGCAGCAAATGTCTGTCTGATTGCCATGTTTTTAGACATCCCATTTGATTTTTTTGATTATAGATATTAAGAGCCCTATTTCTTTAGTTTGATGTTTCTCAGTTTAAAGCTTGTTGGAGACGTTGCTGGAGGAGTGGAGGGTTGTGCCCAAGAGCCTTCACAGTTATTCTCACTAATCATGGCAGCAGAAAGTTGCAAAAGTTAGATGTTGATTACATTTTGGTATTCCTGGATGAAGGAACACCTCTTCAAGGTCAATCTGGAACAGGTCGAGTTCCTTATTATACCAGCAGCACAATTTCTGCTCTTGCCACACTTTGATTACTTTAACTTACTATGACTCAAAATGCAGCAGCACATCTTTTTGTCAACCAACCGAGATGGGTACATGTCACTCCTCTTTTCAGGTGACCACAATAGATCCATGTAGTAGCGCATATTAAGTTCAGATCATTGATACCAGACTACAGAATCGTTGGTGGATCAGCATCTATGTATATGGAGACACTCATGATGTCCTATGCCCCGCTTCTTCTTGCCCATTCAGATCTGCTGAAGAACAGTGACTGGTGATGCCACATCTACATGGTATCAAATCTCAATCCAGACTCTTTTTACTTTTTTATTGTTTTTATTGTGGGTTTCAATAACTCAGTGACATGTTGTTTGGAAAACAGTAACTCTTTACTCAAACAACTGTAGACATGTACAACAATTTCTGCAAACACACCAATTCCTACTACCACATCCTGTATATAAATTAATTTAGACATCACTATTAGCTTTCAAGTTCACAGATCAACATCCACTATCCTATCATTGCAATGTTTGGCTCTGGTCTGCTGGAACAGCCTGCCCACCTCTGCTGACTTCTTCACTATATTTAAGAAGCATCTGAAGACTCTCTTGCTCTGTGAAAAGCTCCTAATGGCTATGATAGGTTATAGTAACTTTAAAAAGATTAACTAGTCTTGTGTTGTGTTTGTTTTATAACTCTTCACTTGTGATGATCAATTTTGCAACCATGCCCTGTAACACTTGATTCTAAACAGTCCCCTGCTTTGGACTTTGTTAAGTGAATAAATGTAAAGGTAAATGTAAATGATTAACATATGCAAGATGTGACAATAATGACCCTATAACTTAAACATTTTAATAACAATGAAAATAATTGTCTGCTGTGACACATCATGAAACATTCATTTTAATAATTCACCACCAAGACAAAGTCACACTGTCGAGGGCTACTACTTCATAATTAAGGAGACTGAGGTCAAATCTTAGCATGACCAGCATTTGTGTGGAGTTTTCTTGTATCTACATGGTGTCTGTTTTTTAGGTAGCTGTGAGCTCTCAACTTGCCTTGAGCTCACAGTTCAGCTCCTTTGACTCTAAATTGCAATTCAAAAAATCGATGGATTTGGCTGAGGGATCCAAAAAATGGTTTATCTTCTTCAGTGTTTTTCGAGCTGTCATCATTATCATGCATGAGTGTTGGATGCATTTAAACATAATACATAAAGTTTCACATACATCAAATGTTTAATGCTGATGTTGGCCTTTATTTTTGTAAATCTGAAAATCAGTTACTTCAAAATTGCCCTTTCGCTGTATTTACCATTATGTTACCTCTGTAAGCATGTTTCAGTTATTCTTATCCTGGGAGATTTCTATGTTACTAATGCATTTCTTACTAGCTGTGCTACCTGTCTAAGATGGGGTTCAAATCTCAGTAATCAACGTAGACCTCAGTGTCAATATTTGCAGTGCACCATGCAAAACATATGTCTCAGTTATATGCCATTTCGTATGGGATTTGTAAGAGCAGTGTTAATGTCTGTGGTGTGCCATTGATTGTAATAACAAATGCAATGTATTTTATTCCTACAAATGTTTATGATGCACCATCCTTTGGAATGACAGAGATATAGCAACCAGCAGACATACAGACAGTTTATCCTTTTATTAAGCTGGATATTTATACATCCATTTTCTATATCTATATTCTCCATTACAGGGCCCTTGGGAGTAGCACTTGTGATTTAAATAATATCACATGGATTTTACAATTCATTTGTCAGTCAGTTTTGGAATATTTTCAATATATAATGCTACAGTATGTTATAGGATTTTGCAACTGCTATATGTTATAGCAGCACAGTGATTAGCTTACTATAATTTCTAATGCATGTTACCCTTTTTAGAGGCATAGGCCACCATCAAGAACTGTCTAAGCCTCTCTGGCTTAGGCCAGTCTTTCCAGTTGTTCCTAATTGTGGCCCATCTTCTTGACATCTGCTTCAGGTTCTGCCATCAGGTGTTTCTTGGCCAGCCTTTTTTCCTTTTTCTCTGGGGATTCCATGTGAGGGCTTCCTTTGAGGTATTTGAGACTGGCTTATGGAGAGTGGGGCCTATCCCTCTCTAACATCACTGGAGAATCTCTTCCTCTACCAGCTCTTGTCTTGTTTGCTGCAACAGTTCTTGGTTACTGATTGTATCAGGCCAGAGAATTATTCTCAGACAGGTTTTAATAAATGGACTTTCTTGGTGGTGGTTATCAATGTCTTGGCTCTATAAAGTAGGACTGACTTTACATTGAAATTGAAAAGCCTGATCTTGGTGGCAATGGACAGATCTTTGTATTCCTAGACATTCTTCAGTTGGAGGAAAGCTGGCCTAGCTTTGCTGATCCTGGCTCTAACATTGATGTCCATGCCCCCTGCCTATCAAAAATGCTGCCAAGGTAGGTGAAGCTTTCCAACTGTTCTAGTATTTGTCTTCTAATGTGATTGTGGATGTACCAACAGAGTTGATTTTGAGGACCTTGCTCTTCCCTGTGAGAGAATAAAGGGAACCATCAAGGGGTAACCTAGCTTTTGTAAATGAAGTGTTTTGAGTGTAGTACACATTAAAAAATAAATTTATAGCTTTTGTCTTAGAAATAGCATGAAGAGATGAATGCAATGGCTGGGTAAACAGATAAAATGCCCTAGGGTGTTTATGAAGTGACTAAGTGCCATGTGCACAGGAAGACTTACCAGTTGTCATGTATACAGTTTTCCATAAAAGAATAAGATGGACAATGACTGACTTAACTTTAGAGATACTTAAAGACAAGAATGAAGAAACAATGAAAATTTGTTTGGGTATGGTTATTTGGGCATATAAGCCATTAGGTCAATCAGTCTATGCAAGCAAGTGAACCAATCAGATGAAGCATTAATTCAACAGTTATGCAAATTTAGTTATCTATAAGAATGACTCTCTGTTCTGGGACAATTTTCTGACAACCACTGCCCTGGACACTGTCCCTTAGTAAATTGCTGTAGCAGGGTGCTTCCTCTTTTTTCCTCCTAACTGAGGACAATATTCCTTTCTTTAATATATATCGTCTTCAATTTCTACCACATCCCTCTCTGGATGTTTAGTCCCAGGTGAGGGAAGTTGTGTGCCTTTGGTCTTTTCCTAATTCACTGAGGAATTGACAGTGATTGGAATATGTCTCAAAATACCAGGGAACCTGGTTAAAATCTTAACTTTGTCACTATCTATATGGAGCGTCCATATTCTCCATGTATCCATTTCAGTTTTCTCTACATATGCTGGTTTTCAAAAACATGCAGATTAGACTGTGTAAATAGGAAATGCTTGAGTGACTGTGGGTGTGTGTGTAAATGGCCCCTGTGATGGACTGTTGCCCCTTGTCTGCAGTTGGCTCCTGCCCTATTCCTAAAGTTATTGGGTTAACTTTGGCTCCCTTTGTTGTAATGAGAAGACTGAGAAACTGAATGAATGAGTTTGGTATAGTATGTTGTTTTTGATTTTTGATATTTAAAATTAGAGTCGTCTGCTGGGTTGAGTAGAAATGTACTGTAGGAATAAGATTTGGGACACTGACATTAAACCCACTCTCTTAAATCAGAATGCCAAAAATTTGCAAGCAACCAAAAAGTCAAAAAGTATGACATAGCTTTCTACAAAGCTTGTTTTGCGTTATTAACAGAAAGTAAAAGGTGACAATAGTATTAATGAATCATTCAATATTTACTTTGAATAGGGGTTCCCAAACACAGTCCTGAGGACCCCCTGGGCTGCAGGTTTTTGTTCCAACAAACTTCTGTTTTTAATTGAACTCTTAACCTAATTAAGTGAGCTGTTGTTATCCAGTTTCTGTGTTTTGGGGTCAATGGGGAAACTGAAAAAGTAAACGTGTTAATACATTTTAATACAAATTAAGCAGTTATATATGGATAATGCATTTTTTGCTTTTTATTTATTTACCACTGATTTGGAACAATAGCTAGCCAACTAAATATAGAGTTAATCCAACAGTTCAATTGCAGGAGTTGCTTAGTTCATAAAAAAGAGTCTTGCATTGTACTTGAAGCTTCTGGGATAGATATTTGTTCAAAATGATCCTATAATAAAGAAAAAATATGAATGTTTAACAATCCTTCAATTGTGATTTTTGCTTCATGTGATAATAAATTAAGTGCATGAGATTAAACATAATTAGACTGATGCCTTTCTTATATGTCAGATACTAGGGGTATGAAAAAGAGGACTCCTTTGGAATGCCTCTCCCAAAATCCAGGACAATTGCAATCAAATACAAGCAAGAATAAATCAACACAGGGAAAAGACAAAATAAGGAAACCTGATGCTCCTTTTGGCCTTACCAAACAGCTTTGGATCCTTGTCTGTTTGTGAGAGAGGAAAATACGTCTGCTTGCCTTGTCTGCAAAGTACAACCAGGAATTCCTTTTCCAATTCTTTCTCTCTCTCTCTCTCTCTCTCTCTCTCTCTCTCTCTCTCTCTCTCTCTCTCTCTCTCTCCATACTGCCACCAGGATGGACATGGCAGTGAAAGTTATTGTCACAAAGATAAGGAGATGAAGTAGAAAGACAAATCATAGAACATGTCAAAGTCAAGACTGGAAAAGCAGTGCTTTACCACCAATTCTCAAAATGCAAACCCAACCCTAAAGTCATAGTAACCATTCAAAGTCCTAATTCCTTTCAATGGTTTTGATTTAGAGTAAATGTAGAAAAGATTTGTTTTATGTGTCAAGAAACTTGGACATAGATGATAATGAACTGCCTTTTTATATATTGACCTAGTCTGCACCTTTGCCATCAATAAATAAGACAAATACAATCGTAATATAAAAGTAGGATGAGATCCTACATTGCCCATCAACTCACACACATAATGAATTATGCACTTCAAACTACCAATGACAACTTAATGGAAGGCATATCACCTCTTAGGTTGCAAGGCACTAATCATAAACACTAAACTTTGGTATTAAAACCCCTCAGCAATGTTTCTAACACTGTCACTGAGCATTGCATTTCAATCTGCAAAAACAGAATATTTTAATGTTTTATTTTCTGAACTGAAGGTGCTGGATTTGTCCTATTTTCACTTGAGGTGAACTTTCACATGGTGCATACATAACTAAAGTAATCTGGCCAGTGCGTGCATTGACATAGGCATCAGTTTCACAATCTCAAGGTGTCTATCTGATTGTTCAGAACTTGTCTGTTTTGAACAGAATTGATGAGATTGTTAATTAAAGATAGTGTGTTCTATCTAGTAAGGTGCTGTGTGCAAAATCGTAATTATGCAATGCCTACATGTTTATTGTGCAATGTCTGCATCTTATGTTAATCTGTTTTAAGCCACTTTGTTTTTCTGTATGTACAAATCTGTATCTTTATGTATACTAATTCTGGATTTAGCAACTTTAGAAAATGTATACAGTACTCACATTCTACCTGAGAACTTGTCACAGCAATCTGCACCTGCTCTCAGTGGAGAGCGTAGAACATCAATGAACTGAATTGAACTGAACAAGTTACAGTAGTGAGAAATTTGTTACGTCTACAATGGCATTTGTAAGAAGAGGTCGGGACATGAAATTTGCTGATAAATGGGACAACCCAAGGAAATTCAGGATGTCAGGTCGCTCAATCTCCTACCCTACCCCTACCAGCAGTCATACCACCTGGACTTCAGAACAGGTAATCTAATTGAAACTAAGTATATTTGGGCCAGGCCAGTACTTGGATGGGAGATCATCAAGGAAAAAGATGCTGTTAGAGGTGTTGGTGAGGCCAGATGGAGGCACTTATTCTGTGGTCTGTGTGTGGATCTCAATGCCCCAGTGCAGAGATGAGGACATTGTGCTTAAAAAAATTGACATCATTTTTAGAGTGAGATGTAAGACTGAAGTCCTGACCCTCTGTGATCATAAAAGATCTCTGAGCATCTTTTGAAAAAAATAGGGTGTTTCCAAATTTCCTGGCTTAATTACCCATCACGGCCTGGTCATTCTGGCCCCCTAATCGTCCCCTGTCCCTTACTGGCTAATAATGTGTGGTGACCATACTGGCACATTAATGGCTACTGTTGTTGCACATTGATGGTGGCTGAAGTTGCTACCACTGTCTATGCACTTTGGGTAAGTTACGAAATAGAATAAAATTTATGACTACTATTCCTCCAGTAGTCCCCTTACTTTTAGTGGACCCACCTACTCAGACTGAGGGTCACGTGTGACCTCCTGATAAAAATCGGTGGTCTTGCTCTCTTGTGCTCTTTCTGCCTCACACACGCTCTAGATGGAAAGTGTGACATCACTCGGACATTCTGGAGTGCCTGCAGTCTAGCATTCCAGAAGAGTATTATTGTTTTCTTCCCAGGATGCAGCTCTCTCGGTGTAGTGTGATGATGATGTTATCTGTTGCTCTCTTGACAATTGCTATCATCTATTGGTGCCTTTCTTCAAATAACCTGAATATCTGGTGCCAGTGGAAGTATTCTCTCTCTCTCTCCCTCCAGGGGACACACTGTGTCTTGTGTCATCAATGCCATCCAGGCAATCTATCAAAGTGTTAACTAATATGTTTGCATAACAATTTTTTATTTGTGTAGAAATGCAAATTACGTTTTCCTGAGGTTTCCTGAACTTTTGTTTTCATTTTTCAGTTTCAGTCTTGTGCACATTATAGTAACTCAGTTAAAAGCATGACAGTGTGCTCTACATTTTTTTTTAATGATCTTCTCCTTATACTTTTGCTATAGTTTCAAGGCAATTGAACAGTACATTTGCATTTCTTTGCCCTCTCTGTTACAATTACATCTGATTTCAACCAGATCAGAAGTTTTTATGACACTTCTCTTTTAAAAATGCAATGAGCAAAAATAAAAGCAATTACCACCAGCTAAGTGCTGCAATCCATGTTCTATTTCTTTGTCACATTTAAAAGAGGTGTTAGCCCGATGTGTTAATCAGATAAAGGACACATTTGTCTAATACAGAGGAAATAGTGTATATATACAGAAAGAAAATGGTAACGAATGTTTTTATATCACTAAAATAATTTTCCTTTTTCTATAATACAGTTTGAAATGCATTGTCCTCTGCTGCAGGTTTCAAATCAGTCCTAAGGGGGTGAACTTAATGGCAAAAAGCTGTATCCTTCTCTAAAATATTTATCTTCTGGGTCAGTTTTTGAAAGGTTCCTCCATATAGGTAGCAAGATTACTGACCTCAGGAAAATGATATGCTCATAGGATTAGCCATGAGGGCAGCACTGCAGGTAGTGACACCACCTTGTGTGTAGTCCACATGTTTCCCCAGAAATTTTTCCCAGATGCTCATGTTTCCTCTCACAGTCACCAGGCCTTCTGTCAGGTCTTTGATGTTGATTGTCACTAGTGAGTGTGAGTGTGGGGGCATGCCCTGTCATAGACCACAATCCATTCATAATTGGTTTCTGCCTTGTGGCTGACATTTTTAAAATACAGTTTTTGCTACCCTGTAATCAATAGGTTTAGTTCAGAAAATGGACATATATTTTCCAGGGTAGTAATGATTGCACATTCATTTATCCATCCATGATCAAACTTGTTTATGTCAGTTCAGGGCCACAGTTGCTTTGGGAACCAACTCTGGCTCATGCGCTAGTTCATTACAGGGCACACTTACTAAATGACGGTCAATTTAGAGAGTTTAAATGAACATAACATATGCCTTTGGAAGGTAAGAAAAAAGTAAGGACCTTAGAAAAAAAGCCATGCTGTAATGAGAAGAATATGAAAGCACCAATAAGAAAGCAACAGGGCCAGGACTGGATCTGTGAGGTTGGAGTGCTAATTTTGCCCTCACTTGAGCTGCGTATAGGTACACATATGGTACGTTCTCATTCTCATTCTGACACCACTGAGCAAACACAGACCTAATTACAGAGCCCATTCATTCATATAAACACATGCTTGCTTTTCTTAAGAAGCATTTTTTGGAGATTTACAAACTAAACCCACCTGGACATTGGGAGCAAGCCCACAGTCACAATGACCTCAACTTGACATGTCAAAAAACCAGCAAATCTAACCAATTGTATCACTGTAGTGCTATCATTTATGACATTTCAAATTCATGCTGCAGGGGATGCACAAACCAGTGTGTTTCTTCATGCTGGTCCCAAGTCCAGATAAATGGGGAGGGTTACGTCAGGAAGGGCATCCGGTGGAAAATTTTGCCAGATCAACATGCAGACAACAAGACAGATTTCCATACCGGATCGGTTGAGCCCCGGGTTAACAACGACCGCCACCAGTACTCTTAGCCAACAGGGTGCAGGCGGAAATCGGGCTACTTTTGGCCGAAAAAGGAAAGGGGGGGGTTGTGTGTGTCTGGAGGAAAGAAGAGAGAAGGAAGATAAAAAGAGTGGAACTGAGGGTAGAAACTTTGAATGTTGGCAATTTGATTGGTAAGTGGAGTGAGTTATCCGATATGATGGAGAGAAGGAATGTTGATATATTGTGCATGCAAGAGACTAAATAGAAGGGAAGTAAGGCCAGGTGGATCGGAGGTAGATTCAAATTGTTCCATCATGGTGTGGGTGAGAGGAGAAATGGGGTAGGGGTTATTCTGAAGGAACAGTATGTCAAGAGTGTTTTGGAAGTGAAAAGAGTGTCAGACAGAGTAATGATTATGAAGCTGGAAATTGGAGGTGTGATAATGAATGTTTTTAGTGCATATGCCTCGCAAGTTGGGTATGCGATGGATTGAAAAGATGATTTCTTGAGTGAGTTGGATGAAGTCATGAACAGTGTACCCAAGGGACAGAAAGTGGTGATTGGAGTGGATTTCAATGGACATGTTGGTGAAGGGAACAGAACTTCTGTGGACCTTTGTAATCCAATTTTGTTTGAAAGTCAGGACTTGCATTGAAAATTTCTTTTAATTGAAAAAATTGGCAAAATACATACAATAATGGTTTATTACCAGTTTCACTGAAAAACATTTGAAGCATATTATTAAAATAAGAGTGATGCAATATTACTGTTCTTTAAATCATAAAACACCAATGATTTAAACTGGTATAAAAGTCGAGTGTGTACATTATGTTGACTTTGTGCTTAAACATCCTACAGTTTTTCATAATGACACAATAATTCATAGAGTTCAAAAAGGAATAATGATGGCATGAGAACCCAGCACTATCTGACACCTTATCCCTCAGCAAAGATGTAACATCTTTTGTAAGTGACTGGCCAGAGTGTCACCTCCTCCTCCAAGCAGCTGTACTGCCTGAGATGGCATGGCTGGGACATGTAATGAGGGCTCTGGAAATTACAAGGAGTGGTTTCTATCACTCGGCTACTTGCCTGATTGAGCTGTTCATCTGTGATTGAGCTTATTGTGTGGCCATGCGTCTTGTCAGTTCCATTCAGTGACACATGGAATCACAAAGTGATTGAAAGTGGTGTCAAAGTCCACACTGTACAGTAAGATTCCTCACTGTTAGTGATGGATGTTATATATTCATCCACGCCAAGACTAGCTCACTTCATTAATAAGTAAAAAATAGTTGCTAGAAGAAAATGAATTAAAATTTAGTTGACAAGGAAAATGGGGGGTGCGGATTTATATGCTTGCTCTTATCTGTGGAATTGCCATAAATTAAGATCCAAGACCTGCCTGTATGTAGTACTCCCTGAAGAACAAAATCCACTGTAGAAATTTTGTAGAAAATCAGTAGGCTTCTAGCATTTTATAGTAGTAATAACTATGCAATATTTTATTCGGGTTGAGTGGTTCATTTTTGAGATACCATATACACACAGACAAACGTCAGCCCGAAAAGTCAAAGTCAAAATATCAATACTGCATATAGTCACAACTCACTCTACCGCCTCTGAATTGCTAGTAAAAGGAACTCTGGAAGGCATCTTAGAAGTATGTGCTTTTTTTGTCAGGAATAGTTACAAAGACAGTGCAAGAATTCCAGGAAGGTCCTCATGGTGTTCGATGAAGGACTTGCCTAATGAAATTTACTAGCGGATAAACTGGTATCACCTCTTATGATCACATGACTCAACAGAGACTTTTAAAAGGAGCACCCCCAAAAGAGGCTACCAATTATAATTTAGCTGCAGGAAAAGGAAGAACCCCACCTGTTGAAAGGTGCTTAATTTGCTTATGATGAGATGAAGTCTGAAGGGAAATGAAACTGGAGGAGAAATAGCCCATCAAAAGAGAGAATTTGAACGGCTCTGTGAGAGAACTAAAAACTCTACAAAAACCTTAAAGGTTATAATGCTTGCTAGGCCTAAATAACACCATTCCTTTTACCTTTTAAATGTCTTTGTTATGGCATCATATTCCTAGTGGCCAGAGCACTGTCTAGTAGTCATGATATATATAACCAACATATTTATAGGAGTATAGAAAACACAGAGAGCAGTTGAAAAATCTGATGAAATAAAAGTTACTGATTCATCCATCCATCCATATTTGAAAAAAATCAATTCCAATAATGGGCTGTGAGAATTTGGAGCGCATCCTTGCAATAGAGAGTGCAAGGCAGGACTCACTATGCATGGAAGGCTAATCTGACAAAGCTCACACGCACACACTCACACTAGCAAACACACACACACTTACACCCACTCTGTTTCAATTTCAACTCACTAATGAATGTGGAAATACACAGTATGGAGTACACCTATAGTGTGGGCTACCTACATGTTTGTCGTATAATTTTAACTAGAGAGGAACTGAATTAAATTAACTTAGATTTAATTAGTTAGAGAGGAATATAGCAGATAAAGCGAAAGATGACCCAAAAGATTCTGTCAGTATTTTAGTTGTAAAGGAACAGTCAAGGAGGAGGTGAAGTGCATCAGGAATAATAAAGGGGAATTTAAAAATACAGACAGCGAAATAGCGGACATTCTAAACTTGCATTTTTCTGAGGTCTTCACATGTGAAGAAACCTTCCAGTCTCCCAGAGGTAAATGGGACTACTCAGGAAGTGTTCTGGAAATTGTAGATGGCGAAGTACTGCTTAGATTAAATAGGCTAGAATTATACAAATCTCTAGGACCAGATAATACCCTTTAGTTCTTAAGGAGATTACAAAGTACATATATAAACCCTTGATACGTATTTTTAGGAAGTCACTGCTCATGGGGGGAATTCCGAAGGACTGGAAAATGGCAAATATTATTGCCATATATAAAAGGGTGACTGAACAGATCCAAGCCACTATAAGCCAGTAAGTGCATCACAGGAAAAATTAATGGAAGGAATTATTTATTAAGGATAAGACTGGGCAACACATGGCAAGAACAGTAGTTTTACTCAAAAGTCAGAAAGGGTTCAGAAGACTACATATTGAAATTCTATGAGGAAGCAACAAAAGGATATGATCAAAGTGGATCATATGATGTTATTTATCTTGACTTTCAGAAAGCATTTGATAAGGTGCCACATGAGAGGTTGGGAATCAAGCTAAAAGAAGTGGGAGTTCAGGGTGTTGCGTGTAGGTGGGTGTAAAAGGTACAAAGGTAGACGTGGGTGATGGTATGAGGAACCTTATCAGAATTGGCTGATTTTAAGAGTGGTATTTTACAGGGGTCAGTTGTAGGGCTGCTGCCATTTTTAATATATATAAATGATTTGGATAGAAATATAATTAATAAAATGGTTAGGTTTGCAGAAGATACCAAGGTAGTTGGATTGGCAGATAATCTGAAATCTGTTGAATCATTACAGAGGGACTTGGACAGCATACAGACTTGGGCAGACTTGTGGCAGATGAAATTTAATGTCAGTAAATGTAAAGTATTACACATAGGAAATAAAAAGGATAGGTTTGAACACGCAATGGGAGGTCTGAAAATTGAAAGTGCACCTTATGAGAAGGATTTAGGAATTGTAGTGGACTCTTCACAATCAACTTCTAAACAATGTTCAGAAGCCATTAAGAAGGCAAACAGAATGTTAGGTTATATATCACGATGTGTGGAGTACAAGTCCAAGGAGGTTCTGCTCAACCTTTATAACACACTGGTGAGGCCTCATCTAGAGTACTGTGTATAGTTCTGGTCTCAAAGCTATAAAAAGGACATAACAATGCTAAATGTCCAGAGAAGAGCAGCTAGGCTGATTTCAGGCCTCAGGGGATGGGTTATGAAGAAAGATTAAAAGAGCTGAGCCTATACAGTTTAAGCAAAAGATTAAGTGGAGACATGGTTAAAGTGTTTAAAATTATAAAGGGAATTATTACAGTGTATCGAGACGTTTATTTTAAAATATGTTCATCAAGAACACAAGGGCACATTTGGAAACTTGTTGAGAGTAAATTTCACACAAACATTAAGAAGTTTTTCTTTTCACAAAGAACCAAAGACACTCAGAATAAGCTACCAAGTAGTGTGGTAGACAGTAGAACTTTAGGGATTTTTAAAACAAGACTTGATGTTATTTTAGAAGACTCAAGTGGATAGGACTGGCAAGCCTTTGGGGCTGAATGGCCCGACTCAAGTGGTACACTGCTACAAGTTTATTAGAGTATTAGGTAGTAAGTCAATAAAATGGGAGGATTACAATGCAGAAGAACACTGACTTCACCTCTACCACACCTCTGGAAGTCAATCCCCTATATCAGAAGATGAACAACTGGAAGTTGGAGTTCTTTTTGGACCATCCTCCCAACAAAGACATGGAGGAACCATAGTATTAAGACAGACCTTTGTTATGGACCAACACTGCATCCATTTTTTTTTTCAAGGAAATGCTTCACATTAAATGGATTTACCCTTCTAGTACCCCAGCTCTTTGATTGGGTACATTTCACACAAACATTAGGAAGTTTTTCTTTACATAGAGAACCATAGACACTTGGAATTAGCTACCAAGTAGTGTGGTAGACAGAAGAACTTTAGGGACTTTCAAAACTAGACGATATTTTTTTAGAAGAATTACAGTAAGTGGATAGGATTGTTGGGCTGAATGGCCTGTTCTCATCTAGATTGTTTAATGTCCTAATTCAGTGTACTTGTACACCTCTCAGAAGAGAAACTCAGCTGAACGCTTACACAACTTTAAGAAAGTGAAAAAGTAAACAAAATGTAAACACTGTTCAGCATTTACTGTACATATTTGAAGACAGCTGATAAAGGTTGGCATCTGGCAGGATTGTGACTCGTCTTAGAGGCAGCAGTTTATAAGAGGATGAAAATTGGGAGTAGGTCACTAAGGAGAAATTAAAATAACAAGGAAATCCATACAACATGGTTTGTAACCATTGCAAGAGGAAGACAAATAATCTGGTATGTTCTGCATCTTCTTCATCTTCATCTTTTTCATTGACTTGTAAACTGTGGACTAAGGCGTCTTGCAAAGCTAACATTATCAACACCCTGCTTCAGTCTACAAGGAAAGAAAAAGAAAGAGACATAGTGCCAGAGCAGTGGGGCAAGATGCCTTGTATGTCATGTGTGCCAGAAGCGTCATAGACAAGGGCTTTTGGCTTGGGGGGTTAGACATTTGCAGCCAAAGCAATGCTGTTCCAGGACAATTTTTGGTAGTTAATCCAACACATACTAGGGAAACACAACTCTATCCTTGTGAAGAAAGTGAGGTTATGGGAGAAACTCCAGAGGAGGCAACACCTCCTTGCTGTTAAACGGCACACAGTTCCATAAGACGACTAACACAGCAGAAAGCCGAGGAGCTGCTTTGAAGATCTTGCCCTTACCAGCAACTAAAGACTCATTATCAGTTGTACTTACAGCACGGTGCTCCTCACCCAATAACAAGGCCACGTCTGGATCTTAGAACAATTCTGGGGCTTAGATGGACTCTGGTATGGGATTTACATCTGATAGTGGTAATGAACACTCAGCTGACAGAAGGAACAGAGGCAAGGATCTAAGGAGAGTAGTAGAGAGGCAGGAAAAGTTAGGAGGGCATTGTTATAGTATTGTGGTGGGCATGTGGATGAGCCACCCAACCTGAGACACTAAAGTTTTGACCTATAAAGGCAGGCCCAGAGGTGACAGCAGATTTTGCTCTATTAAATTTATTTGTACTTTGAGTGCTGACTGTGATCATCTCTCCTTTTTTTTAATAAACATGTCATAATGTTGTATTTATTTTTTTTTTGCTTTCTGTGAAGTGCTCTGGATGAAGTGGGGCCCCTCCTTTTAGAATAAATTCGTGAGAAAGTAATCAAAATTAACAAACAGAACTGAAGGAAAACAGGTATAAGAGATAACTTCATAAAATACTAAATCAGAAAAATCAGCCTGTAATTCTATTGACTCGTAAGAATAGTATCTAAATAAAATCATATCATTCGCAAAATAAAGTGCTGGACAGAACTGATAAAAAATGCAGTCTTTTATTTTGCAAGTTTTATGCTGACATTTTTATTATCAGGGATCTGCTTCTTTATCACACACACTCAGGATTATGGGGGAACATTTCAACACAAAGGTTGAAGAAAGTTCATCTCTGTTTTTGCTCTGTTTTTGTTTTTGTATGTCACTTCTATCCTCCTTCTGACACATTAACCACATGTTGTACTGGTCTGCTTTGGAAGCCTGGCATCCCTGTCTCTATCGCTGCTATAAGGGATAAACCACAAAACCACATGAAATCTTGAAAGGCCCATAAAGTATAACAGAAATGCAGAGAATATTGTGCAAAAATGTCCAAAAAAAAAAAAAAACTAACTCTAGCAAACCACTGCAACATCGTTTTATGAAATCTGAAACATGTGATTTACAGTACATGTTAAAAAAATGTATTTGTAAGATAAGGCAAAGCCAAAAATAAAAACAAAAGCAGCATAGAAAAATTTTCTCACTTCAAAATGAAAACAAGCATCTCATAAAATGTGAAAAACATAAATTCTAATATTAAAGTATTGTGAGAAATGTGAATTAAAAGGAAAAGCAGCGATAACTATTTTTTTTTTTAAAAAAGCAAATTTTCAAAACTTATTTTGAAAAGGGAAAAATAATAACTACAATTTTCAGCAAAGGCAATCATTAAAATCACACACTGAAAATAAAAATATATTTTTCTTCTGCAAGTATGAAATTCTGCCACCGGCAACAAATGCAGTGTGTGGAACATTCACTTCCATTTGATGTGACAAAGATCATCTTCACTGTGTACTTGAGAAATATCATTGCAAATGGAGAGATCATCCAAAAATTCAAGAACTTGCCAGTCCTACACAGACCTCTGCATCACTGGTTTCATAGCTTAGCATTTATCCATATAACAAAATATTTCAGAATCCAGTGTGATACGGATGAGATGAGTTGTGGTTGGGTTACTTGTAATGATTCATAAATTTAATGACTACACAATATCCACAAGATCAGACCATATCTCACAGAGTATGCAGCACAACTCCTGATCCTGACTTCGGTCTTGTCATGTCTGGACTACTGTAACTTTCTGTGACCATGAGTGCTGGCATATATCCCCAAGTATGCAAGGACCGAAAAAGAGAGGAACACAGTGTCACAGTGACACAGGCCGTCTTGTATTCAGTGTGTGCCAGAAGGGCTATAGGCAAGGGTGTCGGCCTGGGCTTAGACAATTGCAGCCAAAGCAATGCTGCCATGACACAATTTTTAGTAATGAATCCAGGACAACCCAACCTTCTCCATGTAAAGAAAGTGAGGTCATGGAGGAAACTCCACTGGAGGCAACTTCTCGTTGCTATTAAAAGGGCACACAGTCCCATAATGGAACAGATAGAGCAGACATCTGAGGAGCTTGTTTGAAGACCTTGTCCTTACATGCAACTAAGGACTAACCACCAGTTATAGTTATAGTATGATGCTCTTCACACAATAACAAGACTAGGATGAGCTTTGATTGGGTTGCTTATAATGATTCATATATCCAATGGCTATACAATATAAACAAGATCAGACCACATCTGACAGAGTATGCAGAACAACTCCTGGTCCAAGCTTTGGTCTTGTCATGTCTGTAACTCTGTAACTCTTTGCTGGCAGGAGTACCGGCATGTGTCACTCAGTTGCTGCAGATAATTCAAAACACAGTGGCACGTCTGTTGTCCTACCAACTGAGGTGGACACATGTCACTCATTTTTTCAGATCACTACATTGGCTCCCTATAGTCACATTTACTAAGTTCAAATCTTTGATGCTTGCCTACAGAGTAATCAGTGAATCAGCACCTATATATAGCCTGACGTTTATTTGATTATGTTTACCTCTTCTGTAAGTCACTCTTGGACAAAATCATCTCCTAAACAAATAAATGTAAAATGTAAATGTAATGCAACATACTACATTTTATGAATTTTACAAAATATGTCAGGCAAATATTTCTATGTGAAGATTGTTAATATTGACTCCAAGTCAATTTTAAGCACATGGCATGAAAAATGACTTTTATCTATATAAAAATGTAGTATGATACAGTGGGTATCGTTTCTGATGAGTGCTGCAGCCTGTTTCCTAAAAGATAGCAGGCTTTTTGAGTAGATATACACTAATCAGTCACAAAATTAAAACCACTTGCCTAATATTGTGTAGGTCTCCCTCATGTCGCCAAAGCAATTATGAACCGTCGAAGCATGGGCTCCACAAGATCACTGAGGGTGTCCTGTGGTATCTGCCACCAAGATGTTAGCAGCAGACCCTTTAAGTCCTGCAGTTTATGAGGTGAGGCCTACATGGATCAGACTTGTTTTTCCAGCACATCCTACAGATGCTCAATTGGATTGAGATCTGTGAAATCAAGTCAAGACCTTGAGCTGTCTGTTATGTTCTTCAGATCCCTCTTGAACAATTTTTTGCAGTGTGGCAGGGTATATTATCCTGTTTAAATATGCCACTGTCATCAGGGAATACCATTGACATTAGGGGGTTAAAGTAGTATGTAACAATCTTTAGGTAGGTGGTACATGTCAAAGTAACATCCACAGGAATGCCAGGACCCAGAGTTTACCAACAGAACATTATCCAGATCATCACACTGCCTCCTATAGCTTGTCTTCATCCCATAGTGCAACCTGCTGCTATTTCCTCCTCAGGTAAATGATGCACATGCACCCAGAGGTCCACAAGATCTAAAAGAAAATTTGATTCATCAGACCAGGCAACCTTCTTCCATTACTCCGTGGTCCAGTTCTGATGCTAATGTGCCAATTGTTGGTGCTTTTGGTGGTGGACAGGGGTCAGCATGGGCACTCTGACTCATCTGCAGGTACACAGCTTTAAACAAAGCAAGCTGTGATGCACTGTGTGTTTTGGCACCTTTCTCTCGTGGCCAACACTATGTTTTTTTTAAGTAATTTGTGCTACACTAGCTCTTAGTAGGATTGGACCTGATAGGTTAGTCTTCACTCCCCATCTGCATCAATGAACTTTAGGTACCCATGACCCTGTTGCTAGTTCATCAGTTGTCCTCTCTTGGGGCACCTTTGGTAGGTACAAACAGCTACATAAAGGGAACACCCCCATAAGACCTGCTGTTTTGGAGATGCTCTGTCCCAGTTGTCTAGCTATCCCAATTTGGCCATTGTCAAAGTTGCTCGTATCCTTAAACTTGCTCATTTTTTCCTGCTTCCAGTCACATCACCTTTAAGAATGGAGTGTTCTCTTGCTGCCTACTATCCCTTGATAGGTGCTATTGTATCAAGATCATCAATGTTATTCAGTTCACCTTTAAGTGGTTTTAGTGTTGTGGCTGACTGGTTTATACAGGGCCGGATTTAGATGAAAAGAGGCCCTAGGCTATTCCACTTATGAGGCCCTTTCACCTCCCATTTTTAAATTTGTTCAAATTGCTAACAATTTGAATGTAGGCCCCTCTTGATCTTGAGGCCCTAGGCTGAAGCCTAGTTAGCCTATAGGAAAATCCAGCCCTGGGTTTATATCTCCACATCACAATTAGAACCATGTCTACCATGCACGATGTGCACTTTATATCAAAAGCCATTTGTAAACATAACACAATACAAGGTGTGAGCCACTAGGGGGCATGCCGCCACCCTAATCCGGACACAGTCAGGCAGGAGACAGGTTTTACCACACTACACATGTTTATTTACAGTTTCACTTGCCCAAATACCAGTCAACACAACACAACTCACCACACCAATACCATTTAGTCCCTTCTTGCCACCAGTCCTTCTCCCTCCACTCCTCTTCAGGCTTTGTCCTCTCCTCCCAACTCTGGCCAACTTATGGAGGGCACCTGGATGGACTCCAGGTGCCTAATGAGCTTCTTCCAGCCACACTTCCGGGTGTGGTGTAAGCATGACCAAATAAGGGCCTGGAAAGGTCCTTGCTGCACTGGAAACCAAGGGGGGCTGTCCTCTATCAGTACAAGGGAGACACTGTCCCACAACTACTCTCTCCCCTGGTTCTTCCACACTCTGGGCATCCTGGCTGGGTACGGATTCTGGCCACCTGCCACAAAGGACATAGATACAAGTGTGCTTACAAAAGATATGATAGCTTAAATGTTTTCTCTGATTTGAACATTTTAGTGTCATGTGCCCTGCTGTGTGTACAGAAGAAAAAAAGCAAATCATACAGAAACATAGTTGCCACAGAAAAGATTGGCAATGCATTTCTTCCTGATAGATAAGAGTAGGCAGTTTAGTGGGATTTATGGGTAATCAAAGTCATAAATCGAAGGAAAACTTTTACAAGCTGATTTTAAAGAGCTGCAATGACATGCAACGTATGTTGGTCTCTAACATTTAAATAGAGATTGTAGTAGGGCTTCAGATCTGTAACAAGTACTTGAGGTATAAAGTCCAAATAAATCTGCATTTCTGTTTAAATGAAAAGCAAAATAAAATAAGACTAATCATATTAGTGCTAGAAAAGTGGATTTGTTTTACAAATTTCTGTACTGTGTCATTTGCAAAATTTGGTAATTTTTCTAACTATATTGGCTCATACATATCGTTTACCTAATTTGTATTTGTATGTATGTAAATGATGCATTCTGCATTATAGCCTTAAACTTGCTACAGCTCTCTGTACCTGTGCTTATCAAAAGGCATTGTGCAAAATTAATTGAAAAGAATTCCATAACAATTTTATTTATCGGAGGCTCATTAATTTGAGAATTAATAATGTAAACATCTGCAATCTTTTGGTTTAGGCCCTTCCTCCTAATTTTCACTATTATTATTTAGCAGTGAAAGTGAGGGCTTTTACATCCCATTATTGCCCTCTTGAGTACACACAGGATATGATGTTAATACAGTGATTTGTCTTTAAGATAAATCTTTCAACCATAAAGTTCTCTAATGCAAAATGTTTTAAAAAAGCAGCTGGGTAATTAATAAGAGACACTTTTTTCAATGAAACACTACCACCACTCTGCTCCCTTGAGGAGGTTGTCGCTTTCTATTATATGTCAGTAATGTTACTTGATATGCATGGTTAGACTACAGTTAAGATTAGGGTTATGGAAGGGTTGTAATAAATAATGACAACTGTCGAGTAAACCAGGTGACATAAATGTCCAATCCAATTGGCTGTTTAGCAGACTTCCTCAATCGATGAGCTTCTCCATTTCCTTCTCCATGTTCCCCCTCAGCCAGGAAGTCACTAGCCTGGAAGCAAATAATGCTGGGGTCCTGCCTATCTGGCCAACTCTTCTAGTGATTTGTTGTCCAGAGTATCCTAAAGACACATCATTGTTGTCAGGAGAGTATAATTTACATAAGGCCTGTGTTGGTCTCATCTGTTATTGGGCATGGATACTTGAGACAGACTCCCTTATGAGATGTGCTTTTAAGTCACCTTATTATAATTTTGGGTATTATTTCGTGTTTAACATTGTGCAAGCAACCTCGTGACTTGAGGTATGATATGTTCCAGGAAAAATCCAGCTGAGAAAGACAAAGATCAATCTGTGTTAAAGCAGGTGACACATTATGGTCTGAGGCAGGCCACACAGATACAATGGAGATGGATACAGAGGTACGTAGGCCTTGCTCAGAAATGTGAAGTTGTGGAAGTGAATCCATCGGTATAACCCACATCTGGCACCAGCTGGATTTTAAGTTCTGGGTCTGTTGAGAATGAAGCTAGCAGCGATGAGTTCTCAAAAACAAGGTGGCCTTTTACGCCACGGATCAAAAGAACATACAGAAAATGTTACGGAATTAAGAAAATTAATATAGAAGAACAATGGACAATAAAAGTTAGAAATTAAATCAGAATGTGTGCCTGTATTTATCAAGTGTCTCACAGTAGGAAAACAGACCTAATTGTCTCAAAAAATTCAGAGTAGGGTTAAAAGCATCCTCATTTAGGACACTACTTCTAACTTCACCAGGATTTAGGAGAACTCGTCTAACTCGCTAAGAATAAAAAATATCAATCAGGCAAAACTCGGCACACACATTACAGAAAAGGGGAATGTTTTGGAAATGCTGGACAACAATGAACTCTTCAAAAGATATCGATTTGACAGAGATGGAATAATATTCTTTACAAATCTTGTACTGTATGTGATCGATGTACTGTATCTGCAGCATGCACAGAAGCTATGAGCCAAAATGAAAGTGTCGGTAATGTTACTTATTGGCCACAGGGATGATTTGGGTAGGCAACAACCAACCATTTCTCAAATTTTGCATCAAACTTTGAATAACATGTGAGACAATATGTAGATTTATACATTTCTCCACTACTTCATTCAAGCAAATAAGCACACACACATTAAAAATCATTTCCCCAAATGTGAATGAGCACACATGTGATATCACACAATCAACACACAGAGAGTCGTGGAGGTAAACTGTACTGCAGTAGCCAGTACAGGTGGAGCAGGATGGGTGGTTGACATGGAAATGTCAAACAGGTATGCTGAATTCTGCATTCCATAAAACCCTGAAACATTTGCATTACTCCTTAAAAGCCCAGGAAGGTTCCAGACAGCAGGCAGAGACTCTCAGAGAACTGGATAAGTATGGCCTGACTGAAGATAAAGGAGGAGGATTATGGAGAGAGACAAGGCATGACACAGCGGAAGATAATTAGAAATACTGGAAGAGTAAACGTGACTTCAGAAGCAGAACACCGACAACCATGGCTAGTTTCAGCATAACTGGTACTTTATGAAGCATATCCTGTTCCCACAGAGACCACACTAGGTAACAATGTGAACTTTATTTTGGCCTTTTTAATACAATATTTGGAGTCATTATTACTGGAAAAGCAGAGTTAGAAAGAACTTGTTTACCTAAGAAGTGTTCACCTGGCGTTTTCCTTGTCAAATTCAATAAAGTCTGTTAGTAAAAAAAGTTTTACTCCATACTAGAGAGAAGAAAGAAATCCTTTCTGTGAATACTTTAATTTATATCTTTCTGTACTTTTCTGTAGCAATTGCTAAAAGAAAGCCTATTGTAACCATTGTGAACAGAGCACACAAGACAAGATTATGTGTTGGGGCACCAGAAGACAAACCCTGTGTAGTAAATTAAAAAAAGTCTTTAATGTCTTTAACAGAAATGCCAAGGTAATGAACGTCTTTTCAGATATGAGTCCTGATGACTGCTGTAATATGGAACAGGTGGTAATTTTAATTTTCGCGCCTTAACTCAGGTCTGATGCTAAAAGACGAGAAAAGGCATTAGGTGAAAACACCAACCCTTGACCCGGCATATAATTACATTCAGGCGAGCCTTGAAGTTGTCTTCCAAGCGCACATGTGTGACACCAGATTAAACAGAATTTACATGCAGCAGGTATCAGACATGGCCTGCTTGGCCCTGTCAAACGGAGGTTTTTGCATGCTGGCTGTATCTACACATTTTAGAATTTTTATAAATGAATTTTTACTAAGCAGGTACATAACCATGCAGGATTTCATGTGAGGTGGAGCACATTGGTATGGCATATGTGTGTTTTCTGTTTCAGCAGCGGAGTAGGCTACCTGCTGTAAAATATTATGGCACCTCGCGCTCTAAAATAATGATAACAAGCTGACATCTCACTCCACAATGCTGGACGTTATGTAATGAGGTAATGAGGTGCCATTGCTAGAAAAACCATGGCTGTGGTTTAGCAAAAGCATGCCAAATTAATGGTGGCAAGATGATGTTACTGACATAATGATAAAAATAAATCATAATCTAAACAAATATTAATTTGATGAAATAATCTTTAAAAAGTAAGAACTTGGTGTCTTTACAGCGGTTTTGAGTCTACTGTGATTGCACACTCGCACTGTCCATTTAAATGGGAATAGCTAGGAGAAGAAAAAGAAGAAGAAGCTAAAAGACCAATGAGGGTCAAATGCCTATAACAGCTATAATGGATTTTCTGACCCCCTCCCCCCTCCCCCCTTATTTCCACCTTTTTCAAGCTGTAAATATTATGTGGTCCCCGGCCGGGGCTGGAGCCCGGCCGGGACGCCCAGGAGGACGTGAGGAGGGCTTGTGCCTCCTCCAGACCGCGAGGGGGCGTCCGTCCTGGTTCTGTTGGGGACCACGGGTCGAGGGCATGGAAGCCCTACCCTGTAGGGGCCCGTGGTCACCGCCAGGCGGCGCCCCGATGCCGGTTTATCCCATCTGGTCCTCGGCTGGGGCTGGAGCCCGGTCGGGACGCCTTGGAGGACCGGAGGAGGGCGTGTGCCTCCTCCAGACCGAGTGGGGGCGTCCGTCCTGGTTATGCAGGGGGCCTCGGGTACAGGGCTTGGAAGCCCAGCCCTGCAGGGACCCGTGGCCACCGCCAGGCGGTGCCCCAGTGCCTAATTATCTCGAGAGCCCGGCACTTCCGCCACACCAGGAAGTGCCGGGGGGAAGACGACTGGGGATGCACGGACGGCTTCCGGGTGTGCAGCCGGCACTTCCGCCACACAGGGGTGTGGCCAACGTCAGGTGCCGGGAAGCAGCTGGAGCTAATCCGGGTCCCCATAAAAGGGGCCGCCTCTCTCCAGTCAGGAGGTGGAAGTTGGGAGGAAGCAGACGGAGCTGGAGAGAGAGGACGGGAGGCGGCCAGGAAGGCACAAAGACTGTGGGCCCTGGACTTTGGGGAAATCGGTGCTGGAGGCACTGGGGTTGTGAGTGCAAAGACTTGTATATAGTGTGAAAATAAACGTGTGTTGGGTGCAGCCATGTTGTCCGTCTGTCTGTGCCGGGGCCAGCGTTCACAATTATTACATTATATCTGCCTGGCATGAATGTTAATTCTTCACTTCTCTGATACTCAAGGGTTACCTTTAGCTATTACTGCCTCCTCTAGAATTGAAAGCCTCTCTGTTATTGAGTGCAATTTTTATAGTACTGAACATGCCATTGTCATTTGGTACCTTTGTACAATTAATTTGTACAATTGCACTGCTCCAAGGACATCGTGATAAACACTTTCAGGATGTTTTCCAACATGTAAGGAACTGATTGCAAAAGCAATTTTGAAATGATGATCTTAAATCATTTTTAAAAATTCAAAAGCACCTCATGATAAAAATCAGATGACACCATCTTTCTCCACATCACATATCAGAGCTGGTGTAACTGGAGGTAGTTAAAAGCTTTATTTCTAAGGCGGAATTGCTGCATTGAGTTTTTTATTATACAAAAGGTTTTATTATAATGAAATATTCTGCTTATTATAATTTTGTAAGCTATAAATGAGACTAAAAATATGCATTGGTTACCAAATGCAAAAAAAGCAATATGTTTAAGCTTTGATGACTAATCAGAAACATTTTGAAAAAGTAGCAATACTATGAAAGATAGCTTTATTTTTTGTCATTTATTAATAATTATAATTATAACCTGTGTATTGGATTTGTGTGGTAATGACCATTTATTACGTACAGCGCTTGCATGAAGATCTTTTGGTGCACATAACCAGCAAAAACTACTTTAAATGCTGTAACTCCATACCAGAAAGCAGGAGACAGGGCTGGAAGTGGCAGAGTTAAAGATGTTAAGATTTGCATTGGGCGTGACGAGGATGGATAGGATTAGAAATGAGTACATTAGAGGGTCAGCTCAAGTTGGACGGTTGGGAGACAAAGTCAGAGAGGTGAGATTGTGTTGGTTTGGACGTGTGCAGAGGAGAGATGCTGAGTATATTGGGTGAAGGATGCTAAGGACAGAGCTGCCTGGGAAGAGGAAAAGCGGAAGGCCTAAGCGAAGGTTTATGGATGTGGTGAAAGAGGACATGCAGGTGATGGGTGTAACAGAACAAGATGCAGAGGACAGAAAGATATGGAAGAAGATGATCTGCTGTGGCAACCCCTAACAGGAGCAACCGAAAGAAGAAGAAGTTTAACATAGTCAGCAATCTGGTCAGAAGAAAACACTTGTTAGAAAATGTGTATTCAAGGAAGCAACAAACACTCTCTGCATAAAAACTCTCTTGCTCCCTGTCTCTCTGATTTACAGTTTATGGTTACACCTCTCAGCACTATTTCTGCACTTTGCTGAGAAGTGTATAAAGTTTTTAGGAACGGACACCCTGTCTTAAGTATATTCAATTTGTAAAATCTGTGCACTGTGATAGTAGCCCGGACACAGACAGACATTGAGACCAGTCAGATGTCTAAAACACACATGTTAAATGCTCTTTGCCCTTTTACAGAACCACACAATGCACTTAAACAGCTTCAATTTGCTCACAGTCCCTTTTTTTCTCTCTTCTTCTGCCGCCTCTACTCCTCTCCTCGCAAGTTCCATCCTCTTCCTCCCAACTCCGGCTCTCCAATTGGAGTGAGGCGGCCCCTTTTATGTTGCACACGGATATGCAGGTGTGCCCCAATGAACCTCCTGCAGCACTTCCTAGTGTGGCGAAAGTGCTGCCATCCAGGGCTCTCAGATCGTCCTGGCACCCCCTGTCGATGGCCACGGACCCCAACTGGGTTGGCCTTCTAAGCTCCCCATCCGTGGCCCTGATGTAATCCAGGGGGGCTGCCCTCTTGCGTCCCAGGGAAGATGGGCAATATCCATTGCCCCTCTCCTGGTCTTTCCCTTCTTCAGGTGTCCAGGTGGGGCAAGGTCCCCAGTCGTCTGTCACGCCCCATGCAAAGTCCTATACACAATTCAGTTTTCCAAGCACCATGATCTTCCAAATCCTTTGATTTGAGGCTAGCAGGAAATCTACTACTGATCTAATATACAGTAGATCAGGTGTTGGTTGATTTACTCTTATGTTATAACATTGTGTCACAATTTTTCTACAGGATTCCACTTAAACATCACATACTGTAGATTCCGTGTTATGTCTCACAGAAGCCCCTAACTATACCCTGTAAATGAAAATTGTGCACTTTCTGCTAAGATGCAGGGCACAGACATACAGTAATATGCAGCAGTGTTTGTTCTGCAGTTATTTCTCGACAGTAACACTTCACTGCCATTAAAAG
This sequence comes from Polypterus bichir lapradei, assembly GCA_026402145.1. Taxonomy (NCBI): domain Eukaryota; kingdom Metazoa; phylum Chordata; class Cladistia; order Polypteriformes; family Polypteridae; genus Polypterus; species Polypterus bichir. The sequence goes on from JANRMT010062809.1 coordinate 20,870,138, forward strand.
GGGCACATCATGAAAAGAAATAAGCCTCTGCCTCACTGGAAGAGTGTGCACATCAGAGTGCATGAAAAACCCCTATCTATCTATCTATCTATCTATCTATCTATCTATCTATCTATCTATCTA
>JANRMT010062809.1:20870270-20890736 GCA_026402145.1 Polypterus bichir lapradei
CTATCTATCTATCTATCTATCTATCTATCTATCTATCTATCTATCTAAGGACACTTTCTCTTTATTATATATCTTTTGTGTACTGTTTATTAATATTCTTATTTAAATTAATTTATTTTTCTTTGGCATGTAATTACTTCTTTGACATGTTTTAAAGCACTTTGAACAACATCCTTTTTTATGAAAATGTGCTATATCTACTCTATATATATAAAATCCTAAGCCTAAAAGTGCAACGATTTTGTGTAACGATTTTATGTGAAGTTTTTATGTCACATTTTTTGTCATGCTTTAAATTGGGCTTATTTTAAAACCTACATATATATGTTTGGTATCATTCTTTTCAGAATTTATTGAACTTTAATGTGATGTTGTTAGATTTTCATATTCTTATTCTGTTTTTAAATTATAAACTAAAAAATATCAAGAACTCAGGATGAGACTTTGTACCAACAGATTTAACCACGCCCAGGGCCAGAAATAAAAGATAAAGAGTAGGACAGCTGCTGTACAGGCTTTTAAACGTTCAAAAGCGCTGCACGAGATGCAGATCACATGGCACGGCAGCAGCAGCAAGGCAACAGCTGATCGAGCAAAGAGGAGGTTTAAAAAAAAAAAACTATGTTTCCCATTGTCCCCCCTTCCCGTTTAAGAGGGGGTTTTGGAGGAGCAACTGCGTCTCCTTGGGGTGCGTTCAGCCCCCCTCTTCAAAACGCGAGTGGCAGAGACTCTAAGTGGCTGGCGCATAGCACAGGCCGGAGGGGTTGGCAATTGAAGCGAGCAGGGGGGAACCCCCTAGTAAATAAATATTATTGTTGTTGCATGGTTACATTTTATTTTCTTTCTTAATATTTATTGAATAATTAAAACTCATAACAAGGAAATAGTTTAAATATAAAATGAGAAAACAGTGTTTGTTTATCTAGCCAGTTTCCATAAGCACATATCAAATTCAGAACAGTAACCAAAGCTGATTTGTTACATCCCATTGATGGGTTAAAAAGCTTTCTTGAATTCATACAGGTTTAACAGCCCCATCTCCTTATTAGAGTCCTAGGGGGGTCGACACTCTGACAGAAATGAAACCTACAATGGAGGAGCCAGCCCTGTGTGTAACACTGCTGTATATGCCAGGACATACTGACACTCCTGCACATACCAATTCCAATCTGTCATTCTTATCAGGCCAATGTAAAGTTTCTAGTAGTGTTAGCTGCATGGTTTTAGAGAATGAGAGGACACCTTTTTTTGCTTCACCAAACTCATCATCTGCTACAGCTGACACACCATTTGGGGAATGAGCCAATGTTAAACATTGTGTGAGGCAATACTGCTATCTGTGATTCCCTCCTGTTATGTTGCGGGTCAAATTTACCCATTTTAAAATTAAAAACTTTGGTCTTGTCCGTTACTGGAGATGGATGTCTGAAGCGGAGCTCCGTTGCAGCAGCTTTATTTTTTCTCTTATTTCTTACTATCCCAAGGTATCCTGTATTTACCTAACCTAGGGAGTTTCTACTACAGTATGTAAACATGAGTAACAAGAAAGGGGGTCAGAAAGAAACAGAAAAGAAACCTAAAACTACACCCAAGTCTAGACAGGCATCAAACCCAAGTGCAAGTGCAAGGTACGAACATTCAGAGACTGACCTGGAACAGGCAGGCGAAAGCACAGACGTCCCAAGACCCCGTTCCACTGCATCATCTTCAGTCGAGAGTGAAAATGGGAGCGAAGGTGCAAGTGATGCAGGTCACGATAGCTCGCTGATTCCAGAAGATCACTTGAAACTAGAGATGGCCTTGCAGTCCACGGATTCATCCACTCCTTGCGAGCTGGAAGCATCGGCTGTAATGGGGGTTGCCACTTCACCCGCGGAGCATGAAAGCCGAAACGATTTGTCCGAACTGAAGGAAATGATCACAACATTTGACACGGCCACGGCCATAAGTGAGTTCAAGAAAGACATTCAGAAAATTATGAAGAAAGAAATAAATGGCTTGCTCAAGACAAGCGAGAAGACAAACGAGAAGCTGCGGCTGGAGCTGCAAGAGATGCGGCAGGAATATAAAGACTTGGAAAAAATGTATATATAATTGTTTTGATGCAGTCTTTAAAGATATGTTGAGAAAAATTGAGGAACACATTCAGGAAAATGCGTCTAAACTGAGAGAACTTGCCGATCAGCTGGAAGACATTAAGCAGACATTCATGGCTCGATTTGAAACAGTGGAACAATTGGCATCTAACGCTGATGGAAAAGCTACAGCTGCAAATTCCGAATGCAAAAAACTCGGAGACAGACTTGCGGCTCTGGAAGATGGATGCAGAAGGAAAAATATTAGAATCGAAGGTCTACCTTAGAATGGTGAAAGTCTAAACCCAGTGAAATTCGCAGCTGAACTATTCTCAAAAATAATTGGAGAGCACTTTAAATCGGATACCGACATAGTGGCAGCTTATCGCATACGTGGATCAAATACCTCTAAACCTAGGACTTTAATTGTTCGCTTCGAGAGATTACAATTTAAGCTTAATGTAATGGCACTTCTCAGACACAAACAAGAGATTATATTTGAAAATAACCACATTTATATTTTCCCTGATTTCTCACCCTCAACAGCTGCTAAACGTGTAGCTTTTTACAACATTAAACAGCAGTTACGGAAAGCCGATATCAGATACAGCCTCTTGTATCCTGCCAAACTGAAAGTGGATATTCAAGACAAATATCACATCTTCTCCTCCAAGGAGGAAGCAGAAAAGGAGTTAAGAAAGCTGATCCCAACGCTTTTTTGAAATACGAAAGTGAGTTGCATCCTGTCATGGTATGGCAAGAAGATATTACCTGCTGTCTGATCTGCTTGCAATGATATGGGTACCATAATTATACTTCCTTTTTTCTTCTCTGCCACTTTTTGTTTATATTTTAATTACAATTACACACATATGTGTGGAAGAAATTAAAGTAGTTCTTTCTTTTTTATATTTATTTTTTTTTATTTTGGTTTTTAACTATTCTAAAGGAGACTGTTTAACATCATACCTTTTGGTTTATTGTTATTGTTATTATTGCATCAGGGTTCACTATGTTTATTCAGGGCCACTTTTTAACACCATTCCCTGGGTTTTCTGTCTTGATATTTTAAGACTGTTGATGATTATATTTTATGCTTATAGTATTTAGACTTTATCGGCAATAGTTATCTCTATTTTTTAATCCTCAATTGCCGCTGCTGGGGGACTTGTCTTGTTTTGGATATGTTCTGTCTCTAGGTATGTCAGAGGACTGGGACTTTGTGAAGTGGGGTTCAGCCTCATGTGGGGAGGCAAAATGGGGAGATGGGGGGATAAAGGGGGAGAGAAAGAGAGCAAGCTATAGCTAATCTATCCTTTTTATCCTTATAATTATAACTTCCAATGTAACAAAAGGCTGCACGGCAATAACTCATGGGAAAATTGGAAATTAAGGTTAAAGGTGTCTCACTTCCAGTTAAGACTACAAAATTACATAAAAAATTCAGAATCAATGTCTCCATGATGGGACAGTTAACTTTGTGAACTGGAATGTTAAAGGCCTGAATCACGAATTAAAGAGCAAGAAAGTATTCTCTCACCTAACAGGTCTAAACACTAAAACAGTATTTTTACAGGAGACCCACTTATTAAGTAAAGATCAGTTCCGGCTGCAAAAAGACTGGACTGGCCAAATGTTCCATTCCAGCTTTACAAAGAAAACCAGCAACACATTTCTTTCACTATCTTCAAATCAGAAACTTTGTCAAACAGAACCTGCCCAATTTTCCTCATCTCCTACCTTCCTCTATGCTGGAAAAAATATTGCTGTCTCAAGGACTCAGACACCATTTCTGCAATATATAAAAATATTTTACAGTCCCTCCCTTTCAAAGATCCAAGAGGACAATGGGAACAGGATCTCTCACTCAACATTTCAGAAAAGGAGTGGAAGGTAGCAATGCAGAGAATTCATTCAAGCTCCATATGTGCAAAACATACAATTATTCAGCTCAAAATTATTTATCGAGCACATCTGTCTCGCTTAAAATTGTCCAAAATGTTTCCAGGGCAAGATCCAACCTGTGAACGCTGCAATCAAGCTCCAGCCTCACTGGGTGGCATGTTTTGGGCCTGCATCAAATTAACACCATTCTGGACAAAATTTTTTAAGTGCCTTTCAGACAGCCTTGGTGTCACAAACCCTCCTAATCCACTAACAGCTGTGTTTGGTGTTCTTCCAGATGGGCTTAAAGTGGAGAAGGACAAACAAACTGTGATTGCCTTCACTACACTATTGGCATGCAGACTTATTTTGTTAAACTGGAAAAATCTTAACTCTCTTCTTTTAAGTCAGTGGGTAAGTGATGTTTTATATTATTTGAAATTGGGAAAAAAATTAATTCTCACTTTGAGGATCTGTGCAGAAAAACAAATTTAAAAATCTAAAAAAAAAACCGGTTAAAAGTATTATTTTCAGTAAGAAAGTTCTGCTTGGCTTAATACGTGTAATCAACATATAAAATGTAAATGGTTCATTTCATGTTTGCATACCCCCGTCCACATGTTTATATTACATAGATACCGTTTGGGTCACTTTGACCGGGCAGTCAAAGTGGAGGTTAAAGGGATCAGAAGTGTCAAATACTATTTGTTTCTTTGCATCTGTGAGACGTATTTCACTCCACTCACACACATACATACATACACAAATACCCTCTCCCTATTCTATTGATCTCATCTGTAAAGTGCGAGAATGCAGGTGTTGTTATGACTTTTGACGGGAACCTTTTCTGTTCCAGTGGGCAAACTCCATCACATTGAGTGGACACTTAGCAGGGGAGGAGCAAAACATATAAAGATTCTCTGCAAAAGGAGTCCTACCAACATTACACTCTGCAGCTACATATGATATACTCTCTGTCAGAGCTTTAGAAAATGAGCAGCGGAAGTAAACAGGTGACAGCCCTGGCGGCTCTGGAACTCATCTTTGATCATGACAGTGAAATAGAGGAGGATGTGTCTGAAGATGAAGACCATCTTGAGGTCAATTCTGAGTCTGATGATTCTGATTATGAACCAAACGAGGAAACTGCTCATCATATTCCTCCAAGCAGGACATTCCAATCACAAAATGGTGAAATACAATGGTCTTCATCCCCAAATGTACGTCAGGCAAAACTGTGCGCAGAAAACATAATAAAGAAAGTGCCAGGGTTCACTAGGATGGCAGTGACTCGTGTGACAGACATCTAGAAGGAAGACGTGTTTTGGGGCAGAAGTGGAAGGAACTGGATAAAATGCATTTACATGCATATTTGGGGGTGCTCATCCTGGCTGGGGTCTATAAGTCAAAGGATGAATCAACAGCCAGTCTGTGGGATGAACTTCCTGCTGAGCTGCTGGTAACCAAGAACAGGGTCCCCTCAGTCTTCCATGTTTGTCTTCACTGACACCACAACCCTGGTGTCTTACTGACCCAAAAAGAGGAAAAATGTGCTCATGAGCACTTTGCACAAAAATGCTGAAATCAGCACACGAGAGGACCAGAAACCAACTGTGATCCTAAACTACAATGCCACCAAAGAGGATGGCGACAACTTGGACAAAGTCACGTGGTCCTACAGCACCAAGTGAATTACTGCGCGCTGGATGCTGGTCATCTTTTACAACATGATTGATGTATCAGCCTACAACGTATGTGTCATTTGGACGGAGATATTTCCTGAATGGAATGTGTCCAAGCTGTACAAGAAGGGAATCTTTCTTGAGGAGCTGGGGAAGGTGCTTTTGGTACCGCATATACAATGGAGGCAGCACATGCCAAGGACCCCAGCTGCTGCAGCTACAACGAGGGAGACCCAGGAGAGGACTTCACCTCGTATGTGAGGTTGTGTGTGTGTGAGCATGTTGAGCGTGTCTTGGGATCAGCCAAAAACAAAGTAATCATTGTCCTCTTTTTTTTTTTAGGTTGCTGCTGGGGGAAAAAGGAAGAGGACGAGGTGCCAGGTCTGCAAGCCATCTGATGATGTCAGATGAGCACGACTTGCGTGGAATGTGCAAAATTCATTTGCACAAAGCACACTGTGATGACATGTCCCTCATGTGCTGTGCAGATGCACACACTTGTGCCTTGTTCATTTCCACCTATTACTTTTTGTGTATTTCTGATTTCTAAACATTGCAGTGTTTACTATCACAACGTGATGACATGTCACTTGAGTGCTGTGGAGACTCACAGACACAGCACCGTGTTCATATTGCTAATCTCTTATTTTATTGTTTTGTTGTTTTTTTGATTTCTGCTTCAAAAACAGTGCTTAAATAAAGTTTACTTGCAATACAATTCCTCATGACTCATTTGACTTGATTTTAAGTCAGCGGGTCAATTTGACCCTGAACAGAAGAGGTGTCTTAGGTTTATTTATCAACATCACTCTATAAAAAGAAAAAAAAAAAAAGTAAAATAAAAAAAAAAAATCAATATCATGTAAAAAAAACTATTGCATTTTATATGCAGTTCTTTCAAATGTTCATTAAAAAACATTTAAAATGCATTTTATATGAAAAATGAGTGAATTATATCCTCATTGAATCATGATCTGTGAGAGATTAAGAACACCACTGCACTACATATTGATTGAAAAGGTTAGTAATGGAGATATAAACAATGTTTATTGGAATTTTTTAGTTTCTGACACTTTTTGATAATTAAACATGCCCTGGGTCATAATGAACCAGGAACATCATTGCTGTTCCCGAGAAACAAGAGGGTTAAAAAATGTTATTTATTTAGAAAAAGGGGAAAATATTTCCTTCAGAAATAATCAGACATTGCAATTTTACATTTAGCATTTTATTGAAATTCAAATGGAAATTCAAGATAACAGGAACATTAGAAAAGAACAGTATCCTTAAAATTAAATACATCTTTAAAGCAGGATATACTTCTATAATCATACGTTCATAAACTGCAGAAATAAATACTTTTCATTTAAACAACGAAATGAATAAATGGACAGAACATTCTTTAAAATTATAAAAATGTAACAACAATCCAATATACAACAAAACAAGAAAATTAACATAAAACCCAAAATATACATAGAATTCAGAATGTCTTATAGACTTTGAGAATATATACATCTTAGTAAAAAGCTTTTACTTTATACAACTTACTTCTATATACAACAAAACAAATACTGAAGAAAATAGTATAAAAGGGCTTGAAAGTCCAGTTATATAAAACAATGGTAATTTTTGACCCATGTAAAAGAAATAAATCCTTTGTAATATTGGTAAAATGGGATCATAAAGAGTTTGGTAAATGGACCTTTTAACGTACACTCTGCAGGTTTACTTATGTACTGACAATTATTCACATGGCAGCTATACCTTCACCTTACAGTAACACTTTATGGACTTTACAGACCACAAACATTTAATGGAACTTTTTGTTTGTATACACTTCAGCACAAAGACATCTTTCTTACCATGGTCACTCAGAATTTAAAGAACAAAAATCTGAGCATAATGTACTTCAGCACTTTAACAAGGCTTGCTTTATGTTGATATAATTCCAATAACAAACAAGATACCTAATTCAACTAAGGTTAGGCAGGTTAACATCTTTGTCTATGGTAGATATTACAGAATCTACAGGGAAAAACTGCCAGTGTCAAACTCACTGTACAAGATTTAAACTAACATAGCAGTGTCTATATGGCTGTGGTTTTAACCCATAAAACACTATTTTTGCTGTAGAGGTTGCTGTTTATGATTTGAAAATCTGAATATTAACAGTCTATAGTAAGATAATTATACATTCTTTCAAGATCTGAGCAGTGTTAAAATAAAACAACCACAGAATTATCTACAATTACCAACGAAACATACTGCACGGTATCACATTTGCAATATTCCCTAAGAGGATGGTAACTTATCTGTCTGTGATATTGAGATAGTGAGGTTATCTCACTTATTCATTTAAATAAGCTTCAGAGAAAAACTGATTATTTGTGAATTAAACAAAAGCAATTAAGCCTATCTTGTTAAGTTAGACAGTTAAAATGTAAAGCTAAACATCAAGAAAAGAGCTGAAGCAATGCCCTAAAGATAAATGGAAAAACAGATCTCTAATGATTTGCTAACCAAAATTAATCAGTGTATAGAAACTTCAAACCACCATCACAAAAAGGATTTACAACAATATACATGTGCAAATTACATTAATGAAACATATTTCAGTGGGCCAAAAACATTTCAAGCACCAGTAACTGCAACCATTAATATAATGGCAGTTTATAAAGTTACAAGATCTGAGGCATACTGGGTGCAAGGTGCCAATCATAATTTGGAATGATTTAAAACAGCTGTCTACTTAATTTTGACAAATATGTTTAGTCATCCACAAAATGATGCTGTAATGAGTTTAATACGGTGCTATCAGTGTTTATAGTATGCCCCATTGACTCTTTTATAGCTTTTAAATAGGATCTCTCTTTCTCTTTCCTTAGCTACGGTAAATCCAGAGAACTCAAAACAAAACAGCCAAAATGGTTTTGTTGTGTATGACCAAATACTTTTAAATACACATCCACACAATATATAAAAATACTGGATTTTCTTGCATGTATTTATATGTACAGTATATGTATCACACACATATATAATACCTTTGATAAGTGCAAAAAGCTCAAATGATAAATATGCATCCTAAAACCATGCCCTCTTGACAAGTTTGATTCTGCCTCATAGACTGAAAGCTCAAGTAGACGGGGAATTTACTTTCTTCCTACAGTAACCTAAATGTCCTCATGAGTGATCTTTTTTCAGGAAGTCAGGCTTCTATGCAAATGGTTCAACTTAAGCCAAAGTTGGAATGCTATGCAAAACAAGAATATGTCAGCAACTCCAATAAATAAGAAGGGGGTAAACAAGCAGTACACTTTCTGATGTGGTAAACAAGACATAGAGAAGTACAAGGACCTCAACCTGTGCACCCCAAACTGTTAACTTTGACAAAAATAACTGAGCTAAAAACTCTTGTATGTATTGGAAAGCCAAAACAACTGTAAGACTTGATAAACATCTGGCACCTTTGAACCTGTAAATATAAAACATCCTCAAAATGTTGAAATGAACAAACCAAATCATGACTTCCTAATGTCTGTCAACAGAAAAAAAAAAAAAAAACTATAAATGCAGCTAGAAAAATTGAAAAACTCCCTGCCTCATTAATTCCTATATTCAGCACAAAGAATAAAGCAGTGCTAAAATAAAAGTAATACTACACAAAAACTCTAGTTTTTTACTATTCTTATATCTATATAGCTTTCTTTGATGCAGTATTTTTCATTCTTCACATACTGATTTTTAAAAACCAAGTTCTTCATGAAAATGACCTTTACCTCCGCTACACAAATCACCATGATGAACAGTGCTTGCAATTGTTATAATATGCTGTGAAGATTTATTACGTTTGACAGTATAAACAGCATATTTATTAAACACTGTAATCCCAGCACATCATCTTCTAATCACCCTTCAAAAGCAGTTGCACTCCGAGGACGTATAAAGAAAAGTCACACGTTTAAGCTCTTGTTTCTGTGTTCGTCCTCTATGAAAATATCATCAGCGACAAGAAGAGGCTGAGTAGATGCTGTGTTACTAACCACAGAATTCAGTCGCTTAGAATGGAAAGGCAGGTCTTCTCTGTTTGAAAATTTGGTTGAGAAATTCAAATAGATCTATAAGCAAGAATAAAAATAGAGTATATAAAACATTTGTATAAAAGCTGCACGGAAAATGTCTATTTACAAAAGAATAAAAGATCATTATTTAAAAAACTGTAATTTAATTTCTTAAGACATTTACAAATTCACAGTGTCAAAAAGTAAAAAAAATAAAGATATAGCAAGGGGAAGGTAATAACTAAAGATATTAGAAGCCAGTAATATTTAAAGCATTAAACACAATTTCTACTTTACTACAATATTTCTAGTAGATTCTAGTCTACAGTTGTATTTAATTTGTAGTTTTTACTGGGAGTCAGATGGTATTTTAAAATTAGATAGATTTCAAGGTAAATTTCAAACACAAGTTATTTTTGAACCATGTCTCCAATTCAGAAACAGCCATCATACACACGTACATGTTTGGTGGCGTCTGAGAGCTGTCGTTCAATCATATCAACAATCTGCCCAAAAGACGGTCTTGCCAGTGGATCAGCATCCCAACATGCTTTCATTATATCATACCTGGAATGATAAAATGAATCAAAAGTTCATTTTAAAATCATAAACAGTATTTCATAACTTGTAAACAAGTTCACTTGTTATTTTTCAAGGTAGTACAGCAGACCCTATACCCTAGCTCTCATATCCTGATCACTTGTTCCAAGTTAATTTAAATTTATCAACCCAACCAGGTAAAAATATTCTGAACACAGCAGCATGTGTGCTGCACATACAGCATCCCTAGCCTAGGAACAGGGCCAATACGTACTGCACCTTTCTGCTACATTCAAAGTCTTTTTGTTTAAAATTTTCAAATGACATCTTTTACAATATACAAGGAGAAAAACCATCTGTGATTATAGACTCATTACAGTTCTAACCCAAGGTTAAAATTGGCAAAATATATTTATATTTAAGCCAGAGTTGACTAGATGACCCAACGTCATCATTTTACACATGGCCACTTGTTAAGTTGATGGTTTTCGTTTTATTTTAGTATGCTTGTGATTTATTTCTAAATGTATTAAATTTAACATAATAAAAGGTGACCACAGGTGGGAAAAATATGTCCTGAATTAGTATTTTGCATTCACTTTAACATGCGTTTTTCTTTAGATTGATTTGACAAGTACAATAGTTTAATATACAATTGCATATATGAGACAATTTACAAAAGTAAAGTCTGCTTATATTAAACATTTCATCCATGAGCCTTCTCTGAAGGTTATAAAGTTATATTTGAGGTCATCAGAGGATTTGATTAAACATCTACCATTGTGTATGTAACTCTGAAGATGAATGTCCCAAAATATCGTCAACCATAGAGGTGTACTACAGTTACACCTTGGACTGCATGTGGCAGGCTATTGGACCTCTCCACAAAGGAGTCGACTTGTTAATAATGTCAGCGCATACATTGTGAACTACCAATTCTGAATTAGTGTAATACTTTGAGTGGGAGGTGTTAAACCATCCATCCTTCAAATCTTGGCTCTTACTTCAAGCGATGTTCATTTTTTTGATCTTTTGAAAAACATTGGGTGGTAAGCATTAACTGATAACTTCCTTAATTTAATAGTAGGTAAACTGACCCTTTTAACAGATATGGGTAGTTATGTTGTTGGTGGTGTTATCTTTCATGTATGCAGAAGGTTTTGCAGTAGGTAGTCATACAAGAACATAGTGCTTTACAGGGTGTTTTCACATTCAGCATATAAAGGCAGGTTAAGTGAAAGCAGTTTCAGTACAATAGTCAGTCATTCACAATCAATCACTGATAATTCCATGTTTACTTATGGTGTTATTTTTTCCCCCTGTTCTTGTATTTTAAGGAGCAAAATTGTTCCATTTAGGAGCATTTTTGCTCTATACCCCAATAATTTTAGATGCTCAAATGAATGGAAGAAATATTTGGGCACATTTGTGAAAAAACAGGAAAGTTGTACTTAACCAGATGCTTTCTTTAGCGTAGAAATGTACAAACTTTCAAATAAATGTTCAAGTGTATTGAATCATATATCTTATGAGCACAATATCCATAGAGGGATTGAACTCATCAGGACAAAAGCAAACTGCATGAATCACTGATATTCAGATTATAAATAACTATACATTAAACATTATATTAGTCTTTCATTTCTAACTAAGAAAATATATATTGAAGCAATTTCACTGTAACATTTTATAGGTAATTTCAGAGTGTAAAACTGTATTTATAATACATAGGATACACATGTTTTATTATAAAAAATTAAACGTTAAGTATATAATCACTCCATTAGCAACCCAATATCAGTCAGTATATCAGTATTTGATTTTATTGGGCGGGCCCCAGTTGAAATGTTAGGTTAAAAGGACCTTGTAAAACAGGTATTACAGATACATATCAATCTACCTGTATATATTTGGAATATGTGAATAAATCTCTCCTACAGAAAACATGCAAGTGCTACAGAGTGGAATAATTTCTACCTGAGGCAGCAATGATAGTTCTTGAGTTACTGTGCTAACTATAACAAAAGTATTTTACCATACATAACAATAGCACTCTTTTAATTTGCACAATTTCATAGGACATGGCCTCAAGTCTACCTTCACTGGTTTCTTGTTCAACCTTAAAATATCAGGCATCCATTGATAGGTTTCCTAATTCTAGTGTCATAGAGGAATATTACATTTTTCCACCTATGTAATATTACTTGGTCTTTGTTTTCCTGCTCTCTAGTGTCCTATAAAAATATTAACAATGTTCCCACCCTGGATCTTTCCAGTTGTCTGAGTGGTTCTCTTTTCTCGCAGAGTCTCCTGAAGAACCTCCACTTGCCTTGTATCATCCTAAGGGTGCCCCACTCTTGGCAATATCTTGCTATTCTTATCTCACAACACACTGACAAGTATGCCGATAAGAAGTTCCTTGACAACAATTTCAATATACAGAAACCAAAAAGTAACATTAAGAAGCTAGTATTATGGAAAATTTCTCATTTTTGTTTTTTTGAGTTAAGAAAAAATCACCATTGCATTCTCCTTTATATTGCATACTGGTAATGATGTAACAGAACCAAACTTGAAACATATACTGTATTAGGGTTATTCTGTGGTATTCTATTGTAACTCTTCCTCCCCATTATGTAGTTTCAAAATGTATTTTTTTAAAGTTCAAGATAAATTGATGCATGTAAAAATCTGCTTGAAGTGTGACAACTTCTTTGTTTGATTCACAGCATCAAATAAAACTTTAAAAAATTTGTATTTCAAAACAACAGTATAGCTCCCCCCTAATATTTTTTGCTAAAAAAGGAAAAAAAGACTAAAGAGAAAAAGATGTTTTTTCCTTAAGAATGTGTAGTTCTAATTGTTTTTTATTCATATTTAAAGCATACTTGAAAAATGTCTAGTCAGTCAAACAGATTAATAAGTAGACAATGTGTTTCTAAAAAATATAGTTTTACTTTTCACTATGTGTATAACCACTTAATTCCTGTCATGAGCTGATTGTCTTGTACTCTTTGCCAATCTATTAAGATATAGTATACTGTATAAAACAGATGGCCCTCTGTTTTCTTGTATGCATAATGTTTTAGACAACTACAGGTCCAAAATGATATCTAAAAATTGGTAGCAGGCGTGGGCCATGAATTTACAAAGGTGTCTGCATGTCAGCTGTAGCTTAAGCACTGTACTAATGATTAATCACTAAAGTTTTGTAAATAGTAGGGCTGGTCTGGATGAAGTGCTTTTATTACTGTAAACATGGGTGTGTGGTTCTCTCCTTGCAATCTCGTTTGTGTAACTTAAACCATCTGGTGTGCAAGCTAGTTATGGGACAGCTATAACTCTTTACTGAGATCCAAGGTTGCGAATTAAATCTAAAGTTATAGAGTTAGTTATAATCTAAATAATAGCAAAACCAATTTATAAAATGTTATTCTATTTTTTATTAAATAAACAGGAAGACTGAAAAAAATGACATTATTAATAATCACAGAAGCATTGTTTCGCACGGTACACTAGTTAACTGCAAACTTAAAAGTGCATATATATGACTAAAACTACTGGCTTAAAATAATTAAACATAGCAAGACAGAATATTCATATTGATTAGTTTTTGATTTCTTCATCTCAAACTTGTGCAAAAAATGTTTAACTTACATTTCAGCAGGGGCAAATTCAGGGCCAACCATCCTATAGCCTTCCTTGATCATTTTGTAGAACTTTGAATCTACTGGCATTCCTGGGTAAGGGCTGCTTCCTGTTCTCATTAAATAAATGCCACTTTATTAAATTAATATATAGAAAAACATAATATAGTATAAAATTAACATAACATACTCTAATCCAGGAAAGACTTTGGGTAAATTAAAGCAATAAAACAAAAAGTTAATGCTTCTTTATAACATATCTGAAAAAACAAAATCCAAGTACGTACCTAAAGAGAATATTTCCCAGAGTAATATACCATAAGACCAAACGTCACTTTCAAATGTGTACACACAATCAAAAATACTCTCTGGTGCCATCCATTTTACAGGTAGACGTGCCTAGAATCACCAAAAATAGGAAATAAGCAAATGAAAGCCTCTAAAAGGAAAATAAAATTTTAATTGTACCAAATCAGTTAGCAAGAGACATTATCATTTATGTAAGAACAAGTGTTAATATTACCAAGTCACACTAATATCTGTTCTTCAAAATATAATGAAGACTATTCCAATGTATAACAAAACAAATTAAAATTATACTTAAAATCTTTCAAAATAACTAAATTATACAAAACTGGCAAGACAGTACGTACAATTAAAGAGTTATATTTTACATATTTTAAGGAGACACTTACATTTCCTTTAACTACATAGTTGGAGTCATTTTTAATGTCCCGAGCCAAACCAAAATCACAAATTTTGGCCACTCTTCCCTCTGTAAGAAGGATATTTCTAGCTGCAAGATCCCTGTGGATACACTATACAAGTACAAATATTATTAAGATAGTTAGCTAGACACATAACCAGTAAGTAAAAATGACATGACATGAGAATGCTAGGTTTTGAATTAAACTGTATGATTCACTGTATTTTAATGAAGGAATTAACATTAAAAGTTAACAGGCCCAATAACTGATTAAATTTGCAGTGCATGCAATTAAAGTTTAAAGCAGGGTAATAATACTCTATCAGCAAAACTTACATTTTTGGAAGCAAGAAAACTCATTCCTTTTGCAACTTGATAGGAAAAACTTAAAAGATCCTCAGTGTCCAAAGCCATTGTATCTTCTTGCAGTATTTCATTCAGAATGTCATTATCACTGCAGGATCCTAAGCAGCATACAAAAATATAACAACAGCAAAACCGTTAGAATTACACTTTCTTCACTGTTTGTCTTATGAATTCCAGCTATAAAAACTCAGTGGAAACAATCATGTTTTGAATATTAACTCTAAATATTAACTAAATGTAATGCTGAATACTTAACACATCTTACAAACCAGTGCAATAACAATGTGGTTGAGCTTATGTTGATGGTATTCATTTTAAGATGCAAGAGAAGTTCAATGGAAAAAAAAA
This sequence comes from Polypterus bichir lapradei, assembly GCA_026402145.1. Classification (NCBI taxonomy): domain Eukaryota; kingdom Metazoa; phylum Chordata; class Cladistia; order Polypteriformes; family Polypteridae; genus Polypterus; species Polypterus bichir. Next base: position 20,885,583 of record JANRMT010062809.1, read on the forward strand.
ACTTTCAAAAAGCAAATTAAGGGTTAGTATTGTAATGAAATATCACACTGGTTAAACGGTGTAATAAACTGGATCACATTTGACTTGCTTCTTTAATTGCAAAAAGGCCATCATTATTTAGATTCATTAGAAATAACTAAATAAGCACATCAGACATCCTTAGTGGGTCAACTAATATAGCTCCACTAACAGACAATTGTAACTTTCACCCTCACACAACACAGAAGCTGTTTGAAACTCAGAAAAGTGAAACGAGTTCAGAAAGACATTTCAAGTATTGAACGCTTCCGATTAATGGGTAAAAATCTTTAAAAAATAACAAAACTTCTCCTTAAACTGGTTCCTTGCTATGACCTGGTCAGAGGCCCATCTCTTTGACAGGCAGGGTAAAGCCAGCAGATGAGAACAAAAGAGAAGAATTCTACCAGCGATTCATCTAACCTGAAGGAATATTTGTCCAAAATACCTGTATATTCTGATTTTAAATCTCTTATGATATTGCACTGTAATGCAAAAAAATCCATATAAGGTACAGTAGATAAATAGAAGAGGACCCTAAAAAATATAAAATTTCCAAAAAAAACCCCAATGATTTAACAGTTATTAAGCAAATAATTTAAGTTATTTATTGGTTATGTCTGTATTGAAAGTGTGGATTTTGTAATTGATCAAAAAAAAAATATCTAAAAAGACTTTCATATACAATCTAAGCAAAATGTTCTTAGATTAAAATATTTTTCTGAAAAGTCAGCTTTGATAGAATAAAAAATATCTTCGAAGTATCCTTTTGATTTTTTTTAAAAAAGATGTAAAAGCCAGATAGCTTCATAATGATTTAGCAACTGTGTTAAACTTTCTTGCATGTTACACATATGTGATATTGTTATGTGGGGGGAAAGTGATTTTGAGTCAATTGCAGGAGATTTTTTTTTAAAGTACAAGCATTGTATATAAGGAGTCTCCATGTTCTACCTCTTTTCACAGACTTTTTTTGGGGTATTGTCCAGTCAGTAGTATAAATAAAGACAATTACTTTCACATGGTAAAGTGATAATAGCAGTCAACTCCAGGGTTTTTCCTTATGCATGTTGGCTTTTTCAATTTTATTGGGGAAATCTGAAACTCCTAGTAAATAGCCATGTTATCTATCAACTCCTTAGATATGGGTTCAATTTCAAGACTGGTCACTACTGTTGCATAATTTGAGCAACCCATTCTCCTCCTATATCCTGGAACTGTACAGTACATGTTAGCTCAAAATTGGATAGATGTGACTGATTGCGGGTATGTATGTAAATGTACTCTACAATAGCTGATGTCCCGTTTAGGGCTAGTTCCTCCCTTAATTGTATAGTTGTTATGACACGTTTTGTCTCTTTGCAACACTATAATGGAATAAATAAATGTTAAAGTTACTGTTTTAATTTGTAAGGTGTTTAGAGCCTGTTTTTACATACTAGTGACTTAGTTATGTTTATCTGAATTTGGAGCAAATATGTATGTTTACTTGTGAATATAAGCTATCTCTACATCTCTTATAAAACTAAATTTTTAAATTTATCATCACTTCCTCTTCTTTACCTTTTCTTATAGACCGCCTCTTGTCTAGGACAGGAATCTGAGGTGTTGTAACTGTAACACCTGGTTTCATTGTCATGTAGCCATTTTTAGCATCATCAGTGTAGCCTGAGGATCTTAAAGCAAATTAAATAATTAGCACATTAATGAACTACAAGGAGAGACTTTTAAAGTATGACAGACAACACAGAAGCATTCAAATACTGTTACATAAAAGTTATTGCAATTCATTTATCACACACCGTGTTTATAATAAACAAAAAAGTTATTAATGACAATAGACTGATCTAAATATTTACATCTAAGGACAAAAAAGTTATATATTTTCAGCTTATTTAGCCTAAGAGCCAAAAACTGTGATTCCAGCAGTATTTAACAGTCAAAACAAATGTCCTAAGAAATTGGCTCATGGTTCATTAAAAGGTCTTTAAAATTACAAATGACAGTCTGGATCAGCTCTTTTTAAATCATTTAACACAAGTAATGATCACTTCCCATACATTTCTTTTGTATATTAGTTTAAATTAAACATTTATCTGAACACTCAACCAGAATTTTTTTACTTATAGACATAATATAAAGCACTAAATTATATGTAGTAGTGACCATGCATATTCTCAATGCATTAAATTCTACTGCCAAGTACTGTAATATGGCACAGCATTAAAAAAACATGTCCATTTTTGTAGCAATAATTAGGAAGCACGCTTCCATTACCTCTGATGAAAATCTACAGAATATGGAACATAAACATGCAAAGAATCTACTAAATACTGTAATTAAAATGTTATAAAGAATTCTTTTGGTTCATTAACTTACTGAATTGTTTTACACCACAAATACAAAGGAAACTATTACAGCTTGCTGAAAAGCACCCTTCCAACCATTTCCTCTCTAACAGAGGAGCAGGAAGATGGACAGATGTTTGTCTACTATTACTCTGGCTTTTTTCATTTCCTTCAGGAACTGCAAACAATTAACTTATTTTCAATCTACTTCATTTGTCTTTTTTAAATTTGAAGTTGGCATGGCTTGAGTAAAAACCACTGGAACTATACTTGGAAAAAGTAAATGACACTAAAAAAATACTTTCCTTTCTTTAGTTATTAAACATGTAGAGTACTTTAAATATTAACTCTGAAGCATTTCTAACAAAAAGAACAGAGCATGGGATAGCTCACTGCAATTAAATAGGGTTACTTGGTAATCTGTCACTATGGTTATTTTCAAAAACAATGTAACATTTGTTGGGGGTAAAAGGCTATCTTATGAGTTTTAATTATTATATGTTAGGATGTATTTAATTTTATAACCAGGCTAAGCGTAGTCAATAGCAGTAAAGCACATGGTTGTTGCATGTTAACATTCTTTCTTTTATTTGACTTAAGACTGTGCCTTGGATAAATTAAAAAAATAACACACTAAAATGCTTTTATTCACGAGTACGAAATATGTTTTGTTCTGAGAAATGCACACTCTGTGCTAAGAGTGGATATGAAAATGAGCTGCATACAAATTAAACTTCCCTTAAAAGGTTATTTTTATATACAGTCTAAGTATAGTCAGAAACCAAAATAAAAGCAAAAAAAGGACAGGTATCTGATTAGTTTTCAGTTATATAGTAATTCTGTTTCTAAACAATGTAAAACTTTACCTACAGTACCCGAGGCTATCTTTGCATGATAAAACAGTATATATATTCCTCTGGACACAAAATTAAAAACTATGACTATATTTTCTATTGCTGGTTTGACTGCCTATTAAAGTAAACGACTTAAACAGGAAACATTCACTTAGCCTTTGCCAAAAGGGCAAGACAACATAACTCTTACCTTAGAAACAAGACAACGGCTGATTTAGCCTCTTATGTTAACTTCATGTAAATGAACTGACTTGTTTTGTACACACACCCGATACTGAATTCTCTAATTTTCTTTCAGGGAAGCATAGCGGTGCAGTGGTAAGCATGGCTGCCTCACAATTCAAGTCAGCATTTGGCCACGATAATCAATCCAGCATGGCTGGCAGTCACTTTCCTAGCCCTCAGTGACCCTTAAAAACTATCACACTATTATAATCCACTCAAGACTAGTTCAGTTTCTCCTTCCACAATGACTTTAATGCAAAGTTACAGAACATTCCTGCAGTTTCCCCAAACTCTAGGCAAAGCAAATTCAGCAGGGTTTGCTCACCACTAGTTCTAATTTAAACCCTAATATGTAAATACTGTAGAATGTTAAATATTATTTTCATGTCATTTTGATTTGAAGCTCAGACATTCTTAACTCTGCCTTGCAGCTGGAAAGACATCAAGGCGTATATGTAATATATGTACTTACACATGACTTTAATGCCATGTAAAAGAAACTTCGACATGAAGAAATGGTGTGTGTGTGTGTGTGTGTAAGGATGTATGTGTAATGAAATCTTTCCTGAATTTGTATGGCTTGTTTTTCACTATATTATACTGTAGATTTCTGCTTCTACCTCATGTTTGGACTCATGTACATCAGAACAGGTAATCCACCTGAAGCTAAACGTGATCAGGCCCAGCCAGTACTTGAATGGGAGACCAACCAGGAAAAGACTGGGTGGCTGTTCGAAGAGGTGTTGGCGAGGCCAGCAGGGTAGCTTAACTTGTGGTCAGAGTGTGAATCTCAATGCCCTATGCAGTGTTGTGGACACTGTGCTGTAAAAATGGTGCCATCCTTCAGATGAGACCTAAAATCGAGGTCTTTCCTCTCTGTGCTCATAAAACACCCCTGGGTATCTTTCGTAAAAAGTAGGGTGAATCCCAATGTCCTGACTAAACTGCCCGCCATGGCCTAGCCTTTCTGGGCTCTAATTACCCCCTGTCTCTAATTGGCTAACTATCTCTACCCTTTCACTGACTAACAACTAATGTGTGGTAAGTGTACTGGGGCAAAATGGCTGTTGTTGTATCATCCATGTGGATGTTACACATTAGTGACGGCTGAAGTGCCTCCCCACTCAATATGTAAAGGGATTTGAGTCATGAGAAAAGTGCTATATAAATGTAAATAATTATTGTTACTAGTGTACATTATTAATGTTAAACCCTACCTTGCCAACTCAGTAGCTTCTCAACTTTGGAAACCTGGGACAAACAAGAGTGTTTAAAAAAAATGTATATATGCAAAAGTGTTCAGTCCTTTGCCCAATCCTCTAATTTCAAAGTACTAAAGATAATTTCTTTAATGTGTCACTGTTTTATGTATTAATAAAAATCCAAATAAAAAAGGATATATTCAAGCTTTCATACTTTAACATTTTGTTGAGCCACCTATTGAACAACAATAAATACTGTATGCAGCTTTGCACAATGTTTGGGTCAAATTTCGGCACATTCCTACAAGTTGATTTGCACCAGGTTGATCAGGTTAGTTGAAAGACACAGATTCTCAATAATTTTGAGTTTCACTGCTTTGAAACAAAACTATGACAGAGAACAAAATTTCAATATTGGATTGGCTATTCATTCAATTTTGGGAAATAGTCAATGGCCTGGTTTGACCCAAACATTGTGCAAAGCTGCATACAGTATTTATTGTTGTT
>JANRMT010062809.1:20891136-20922289 GCA_026402145.1 Polypterus bichir lapradei
TATATAAACATAACAGTCAAACACAAATGGTGATAAAAATGTATGCCAGGAAAACCAAGTTTGATTTTTCAACATGCACACATCACAACATTCATAGAGCTTTTTTATATCACTCAAATAAAACGTTTGGTTAGCTTATGCAACAACCCTTCTGTAGCTGATTTGACATCTTCATCACTGGCATAACATTCAAATTAGGAAAACAGATGGAGTTCCATCTGGCTAGGTGTGAAGGACGGGGTGGGTGTGGCATCTGTTCAAGAACACAGGATTGCAGAGCAGCTTCTACAGCTTGTGCAATGTAAGTAGGAGGATGGGCATGAATGCCCAATAGGTCTGATAAAGCTTTTCCCTGAATGACTGCTGCATATAGTAAACCAGCACTATACTACTGAATGATGGACCTTTGAGGCATGGACTCAATTAGGACTACAACCTCAACTGAACTTACTGGCAGACCTTGCCCATGTTAAACTGTTCATTCTATCTAAAACATTATGGTTCACTCCTAGGTGGCAATATTTTCTCCTGTTGTCAACGTCAAAGATGAACTAGACCTCGAGTCATTTTTGAATGATGTTCTGCTACAAGATCATTACGAGATGGTACAAGTACTAGGTGAGACTGAATATCCAAAGTCATAATTTTCTCTAGCATTAGAAAGTAAATAATATTTAATCTGAAACCTAAAAGACATATTCTAAAAAAAGCTCTTGTGGTCTAAAACAGGCCAATTTTATGTTTAAGTCTTTTATGGTTTGTATAGTAGTTTATGTTTCTTGTTTCAGACCCAAGTGAAAGCGGATGATAATAAATCAAGTATCATACTATATTCCAATTTAAAATGATCGAATCCTTTTGTATATCATACTATTTATATAAAAAATAGGTAACACTTTAGGTATTGCAAAAAGGCATCAATTACTCATTTACTCAAATAACAAGACATTAACAAAGGCTTCTTTTGTCTTCATAACACTTATAAAACTCTCTTTTCTGTGTAGAATATTGTCAGGATTGTAAAAGTACTTGTTAATATGAAGGATTTGCAGTTCTTATACTAAATAAGTAATATCAAGTTAAATGTGTCTCAGTTAAGTCACTACAGACTACTCCAAAGTGAAGTACTGTTAGGTTATATTACACAGATGAATAAAGAGAAAAGCCAAGCAAAATGACACCTTTTATTGGCTAACAAAAATATCACAATATGCAAGCTTTCGAGGCAACTCAGGCCCCTTCTTCAGGCAATTACATCACATGAAGAAGGGGCCTGAGTTGCCTCAAAAGCTTGCATATTGTAATCTTTTTGATTAGTCAATAAAAGGTGTCAATTTTGCTTGGCTTTTCTCTACATTCATAATGGCTAAGACGGTACAACACCCTAGTACTACAGAGATGAATGAACAAAAAGACCCAAACAAATGCATATTCTTGTTACATATTGGTAAATGAGTCATCGATGCATTCTGCAGTACCTAAAGTGTTACTAAAAAAATTATGCTGGATACAGTATTTCATTCAGCAGGCAAGAGCATGTAATTTGCAAACAGAATATCATTTGAAAATCAATATAACATAAAATAACTTTGGAAATACTGCATATTTTTAGCTGATTGCTCAATTTAAATCAACTCTGTGTGACTGTGGTTGAGCACCTTGCATTGAAGTTGCATCTACTTAAGAAATGGTCTCCACTTTGCACCAAATGCCACTGAGACGGGATTCAACATTATGTACTCAATAAAGTGGGTTCACAACTTGGATAGTTGAACAAGTTTGTAAAGACATTGAATTTATGGCTTAAATGCATCCAGGAGGAAGTATGCACATTTTATTACATTTGGAATCCCAGATTTTTTTTAACCACTTTTTCCTGTTTTCTAATGTTTTGTAAGATACTTTTGACAAAGAAAAAGGACAGATAAGTTATGTGAACCAGCATGAGCTGAATTAACTACATGCAGTCCCCGGTTTACGTATGAGATAGGGACTGTAGGTTTGTTAAGTTGAATTTGTATGCAAGTCGAAACAGGTACATTATTTTAATAAATGCTATTGTTGACCAACTGTAACCAAGTGCTCTGCCAATGAATGATGGAGTTTCACCTCTCTTTGAACTTTTTATTATTTCTAATTTATTTTCCATGGTGATGGTTTTTCTCTTCTTTACTGTATCACCAGCACTTGCATCAGATTTGTGTTTTAGAGACATTGTTGAAGGGTGAAGACAAAAGGTTAAGATGAGCTCTTCAGCACAGCAATGTACACGTTATCACAGCAGGAAGGCACCCCTTGTCAGCACATCTGGTGTACTGAATAGAGACAACTTCCTGCTATGTATGTAACAGTACAAGCAGGCTTGCTATTGAGAATGAATGGGGGCGGCAAGGGGCGATTCACCATTCGCCCACCACACAGTCACCTCCATTTGCATACAGTATGCTGCCTGCAGCGTCTGGCCACCGAAAATGAACAGGGTGCAGCCAAAGGTGGGTAGTGAATCGCCCACTACTGCCCCCATTCCACAGGCAGCCACCCAAGGCACACTATACAATGCTGCCTCCCGCCGCCCCATTTACCCATAATGGCCTCCGTTCAGCCACAACCGGGTCAACGCTTGCAGCATCACCAGCCGCCCACCTAGAATGAACGGGGAAGTCAGGAGCAGTAGCTGCGGCGGCGTGGTGGGCGGGCAGCGAACAGCCCCATCAAGCCTCCGTCCTGCACACGAGCAGTAGCTGTGGCCCCAGCAACTATGGACCCTGGGTTACCGCTTGCCATGCACCCAGCCGCTCACTTAGAATGAATGGGGTGTGGCTCTCTATGCCCCATTCATCAACCGGAGCAGCCCAAGGGACACTACACTATGCGAGAAGCGTAACTGCCCCCTCCATCCACCGGTTGCAGCGTCCCCAGGTTGAAGATGACGGAGTGGCAGTTACTGAGGAGCCTGCATCACGTCCCCCAGAAAGATGAAGGAGCAGCTGCAGCCCTGTTTGTAAGTCGTATGTTCGCAACTTGGGGACTACCTGTACTATCACCTTAATATTTGTGCAAATCACTATGTTAGACTATAAGCCAACTGCAAATGAAAAAAGTTGGTTTTACAAGGTTGTTAAAATTTATTTGCACATTTATATTACAGGTGCTTGGTAGTCTTTATAATAAAACCATAGTTGTGATTTCCTAGTTATAAGATATGTTATAATTCCTAGCTAGTAGACAATACTTGTTGTACTCTCACCTTTTTGTATCAGATAAAATATTTTTGTAGGGGGAATCTTCTGTAAACTTAAAACAAAAAAATGAGTCTCTTTTCCTCCTCAGGTAGTTCAGCAGGTCTCCAAAACAGCAATACTCAGTAATTACCAGGGTTGGACCTTAGTAAGAGAATAGAAAAAGGGAATGTAAAATAAAAGGTAAACACTACGTACTTTGACAAAATAATTATTACAAATGGCTTACAATAGTAAATTGTGTACAAGTTTACTGAATCACAGAAAAATCTCGATAACTATATTTTAATCAAATTTGAATCGTACTAAGTACAAAGAATCTAAAGCAGAAACCAGTCACATTAGAGAATAGTTAACTCACCATTTAACTAGAATGTATTCTGAACAATTATCATTAGAATAAATTGTGTGTGCCCTGAAGTCTGCTGTTTCCTGTCCACATCTGGTTTCCTCCTGACTTGCATTTTATCTGCCCAAAATAGACTTCAACCCCATGACACTAAACTGGATTCAGTATGTTTGGTAACAAAAGGATGGATATTTTTTTAGCATCCTAGAATAACAGTAAGTCAATAATTCAAAAAACAGAAACTAACATTTCATATAATTTAGATATAGGTTTTGCTTCTAAACCTAAAATACAAGTAACAAAACTAGTGTTGAATCTAACTAGATCTGTGTTTTACCATTAACCTATAAATCCTGGCATTAACTCAGATTTTATCAATACCCTAAACCTGTTTATATTGACCACAAAGTCAAACGAGCTAGCAGCATCTTTTTTCCACTTTTTAATTTTCATATTATTTACAAAGCAGATTGTAGAACAGCTTGTTCAAAACAGAGTATTCATATAAACCCACCAAATGTCAAAGGTAAGTATCAATGGGAAATAAAGTGCCCAGTTAATTGAATTAGGTTGGTTTGAGACTCCCTAACGGACTGGCTTCTTTAAAACAGAAATAATATAATTAAATAATTTAATTTCTTGAGGATATTGTATTTTATACTTTTGACTTTACTGAAGTTGATAACTGCTGGATGAAGATCACTCCTGAATACATATCAGATATAAATAAGCAAATTCACTGGCAGCCACAGCGAACAATATCTTTCACCTTACTACAGCCAAACATAAACAAAAGTTTTTCTTGTGAAATGTCAGATTCCTCTCAAGAAACCTCAGTCAATCTCTGTAGACTAAGGATTTAATAATACCAGAAGTTTTGTATTCAGCCTGATACCAGCGAAATTTTAAGATACTCAATACCTTTTAACACAATGGCAAAAACCGGGCACAGCCCGAAGAGGTAACGTGGGTCCTCCTTCCTATGGGCTCACCACCTATGGGAGGGGCCAAGGAGGTTGGGTGCAGTGTGAGTTGGGTGGTGGCCGAAAAACTCAATGCTCACATGGGCAATGACAGTGAGACCTGGAAGGGCGTGATTGGGAGGAATGGCCCCCCCGATCTGAACCCGAGCGGTGTTTTGTTATTGGACTTCTGTGCTCGTCACGGATTGTCCATAACGAACACCATGTTCAAGCATAGGGGTGTTCATATGTGCACTTGGCACCAGGACACCCTAGGCCTAAGTTCGATGATTGACTTTGTGGTCGTGTCATCGGACTTGCGGCCATATGTCTTGGACACTCGGGTGAAGAGAGGGGCGGAGCTGTCAACTGATCACCACCTGGTGGTGAGTTGGCTTCGCTGGTCAGGCCTGGTAGGCCCAAACGTGTTGTGAGGGTCTGCTGGGAAAGGCTGGCAGAGTCCCCTGTCAGAAGCAGCTTCAACTCCCACCTTCGGCAGAACTTTGACCACATCCCGATGGAGGTGGGGGACATTGAGTCCGAATGGGCCATGTTCCGTGCCTCTATTGTTGAGGTGGCTGACCGGAGCTGTGGCCGTAAGGTGGTCGGTGCCTGTCGTGGCGGCAATCTCCGAACCCGTTGGTGGACACCGGCGGTGAGGGATGCCGTCAAGCTGAAGAAGGAGTGCTATAGGACCTTTTTGTCATGTGGGTCTCTGGAGGCAGCTGATAGGTACCGGCAGGCCAAGTGGAATGCGGCTTCGGTGGTTGATGAGGCAAAAACTTGGGCATGGGAGGAGTTTGGGGAGGCCATGGAGAACGACTTTCGGACGGATTCGAGGAGATTCTGGTCCACCGTCTCAGGAGGGGGAAGCAGTGTAGTGTCAACACCGTATATGGTGGGGATGGTGCGCTGCTGACCTCGCTCGGGACGTTGTGGGTCGGTGGGGGGAGTACTTCGAAGACCTCCTCAATCCCACTAACATGCCTTCCAATGAGGAAGCAGAGCCTGGGGACTCTGAGGTGGGCTCTCCCATCTCTGGGACTGAGGTCACCGAGGTGGTCAAAAAACTCCTTGGTGGCAGGGCCCAGGGGGTGGATGAGATACGCCCGGAGTTCCTCAAGGCTCTGGATGTTGTAGGACTGTCTTGGTTGACACATCTCTGCAACATCGCATGGACATCGGGGACAGTGCCTCTGGATTGGCAGACCGGGGTGGTGTTCCCCCTCTTTAAAAAGGGGGATGGAAGGGTGTCTTCCAACTACAGAGGGATCACACTCCTCAGCCTCCCTGGAAGTCTATTCGGGGGTTCTGGAGACGAGGGTCCGTCGGATAGTCGAACCTCGGATTCAGGAGGAACAGTGTGGTTTTCATCCTGGTCGCGGAACAGTGGACCAGCTCTACACCCTTAGCAGAGTCCTGGAGGGTGCATGGGAATTTGCCCAACCAGTCTACATGTGAAAAGGCATTCAACTGTGTCCCTCGGGGAATCCTGTGGGGGGTGCTCCAGGAGTATGGGATACCGAACCCCTTGATAAGAGCTGTTCGGTCCCTGTACAACTGGTGCCAGAGCTTGGTCCGCATTGCCAGCAGTAAGTCGAGCCCGTTTCCAGTGAGAGTTGGACTCCACCAGGGCTGCCCTTTGTCACCGATTCTGTTCATAACTTTTATGGAGAGAATTTCTAGGCGCAGCCAGGGTGTTGAAGGGATCCGGTTTGGTGGACTCAGGATTGGGTCACTGCTTTTTGCAGATGATGTTGTCCTGTTTGCTTCATCAGGCCGTGATCTTCAGCTCTCTCTGGATTGGTTCGCAACTGAGTGTGAAGCGGCTGGGATGAGAATCAGCACCTCCAAATCCGAGACCATGGTCCTCAGCCGGAAAAGGGTGGAGTGCCCTCTCAGGGTTGGGGGAGAGATCCTGCCCCAAGTGGAGGAGTTCAAGTATCTCGGTGTCTTGTTCATGAGTGAGGGAAGAATGGACCGTGAGATCTACAGGCGGATCGGTGCGGCATCTGCAGTGTTGCGGGCTCTGCATCGGTCTGTCGTGGTGAAAAAAGAGCTGAGCCGTAAGGCAAAGCTCTCAATTTACCAGCCGATCTACGTTCCTACCCTCACCTATGGTCATGAGCTATGGGTAGTGACTGAAAGAACAAGATCACAAATACAAGCGGCTGAAATGAGTTTCCTCTGCAGAGTGTCTGGGCTTTCCCTTAAAGATAGGGTGAGAAGCTCAGTCATCTAAGAGGGGCTCAGAGTAGAGCCGCTACTCCTCCGCATCGAGAGGATTCAGATGAGGTGGCTCGGACATCTGATCAGGATGCCTCCTGGACGCCTCCCTGGTGAGGTGTTCTGGGCACATCCAACCAGGAGGAGGCCCCAGGGAAGACCCAGGACACGCTGGAGGGACTATGTCTCCCGGCTAGCCTGGGAACGCCTTGGGATTCTCCTGGAAAAGCTAGACAAAGTGGCCGGGGAGAGGGAAGTCTGGGCCTCTCTGCTCAAGCTGCTGCCCCCGCGACCTGACCCCGGATAAGCGGAAGAGGATGGATGGATGGATGGCAAAAACATAAATCCCATTCACGGACTTTTATTAAAGTACTTCAGTCTATTGAAGTGAACAATATTGTGTCTTTTTCTGTAATACAAAATAAAATAAACTGCTCAAAAAAATTAAAGGAACACTTTGAAAACACATCAGATCTCAATGGGAAAAAAATCATGCTATATATACTGATATGGACTGGGTAATGTGTTAGAAACGAAAGGATGCCACATCGTTTGATTATCAACCTACAGAGGGCTGAATTCAAAGAAACCCCGAAAATCAAAGTGAAAAAACGATAAGGCTGTCTAGTCCATTTTGCCGAAATTTCATTGCAGCAACTCAAAATCATACTCAATAGTTTGTATGGCCCTCACGTGCTTGTATGCATGCCTGACAATGTCGAGGCATGCTCTTAATGAGATGATGGATGGTGTCCTGCGGAATCTCTGAGGGCATCACTGAGCTCCTGGACAGTCTGAGATGCAACCTGGCGGTGTCGGATGAACCGAAACATAACGTCCCAGAGGTGTTCTATTGGAATTAGGTCAGGCGAGCGTGGGGGCCAGTCAATGGTATCATTTCCTTCATCCTCCAGGAACTGCCTGCATACTTTTGCCACATAAAGCCAGGCACTGTCGTGCACCACGAACCCAGGTCTCACTGCACCAGCACAGGGTCTGACAATGGGTCTAAGGATTTCATCCAGATACCTACTGGCAGTCAATGTGCCGTTGTCTAGCCTGTAGAGGTCTGTGCATCCCTTCATGGATATGCCTCCCCAGACCATCACTGATTCCCCACTAAACCGGTCATGCTGAACAATGTTACAGGCAGCATAACATTCTCCACGGCTTCTCCAGATCCTTTCATGTCTGTCACATGTGCTCAGGGTAACCTGCTCTCATCTGTGAAAAGCACAGCGCACCAGTGGTGGACCTGCCAATTCTAGTATTCTATGGCAAATGCCAATCGAGCTCCACAGTGCCAGGCAGTGAGCTCAGGGCCTACTACTCATGAAATCTTTTTCTGATTGTTTGGTCAGAGACATTCACACCAGTGGCCTGCTGGAAGTAATTTTGTAGGGCTCTGTCGGTGCTCATCCTATTCCTCCTCGTACAAAGGAGCAGATACCGATCCTACTGATGGGTTAAGGACCTTCTACGGCCCTGTCCAGCTCTCCTAGAGTAACTGTCTGTCTCCTGGAATCTCCTCCATTCCCTTGAGACTGTGCTGGGAGACACAGCAAACCTTCTGGCAATGGCACATATTGATGTGCCATCCTGGAGAAATTGGACTACCTGTGCAACCTCTGTAGGGTCCAGGTATCGCCTCATGCTACCAGTAATGACACTGGCCATAGCCAAATGCAAAACTAGTGAAAAAAGCGTCAGAAAAGATAAGGAGGGAAAAATGTCAGTGGCCTCCAATTATTAAGCCATCCTTGTCTTGTGGGTCGTCTCATTGTTGCCCCTGTAGTGCACCTGTTGTTACTTTCATTAATACCAAAGCAGCTGAAACCGATTAACAGCCCCCTCTTGCTACTTAACTGATCAAATCAATATCCCAGAAGTTTCACTGACTTGATGCTATACTTTGATTAAAAAGTGTTCTTTTAATTTTTTGAGCAGTATATATAAATACCAACAATAATAGCAGCTTTAACATACTGGTTACCCATCTATGTATAAATTAAGGAAACAAATACTAGCATTCATTAATATCAAAATACAATGCAAGGCTTGAACTTAATGTGTGACAGAGGTACCAGTGTAACAACAAATGGGGTGTTTAATTTTGGGGGGATTTCAGTATAGGGTCAATAAAAAAGGAGTATCACAAACTACTGGATACTGGATTTTACTTAGAATGTACTCATTTTAAATTTATTCTCTGACATTTTTCTAAATATAAAAAATAAGCCACTGAATATATATGTAGTGTTAAATTAGTGAATTAAAAGAAAATTCCAGATTTTTCCATTTAAACCAACTCTTTAAAGCTGTTTTCTGTAACAACATGCCTTTATAATCTATTTGTTAGTGAACCAATTGGTTAAGTTTGTAATATTTGCTATTGATATATAGTCTTTGTTAGCTGGTTAAAATATATTACTAAAGATTAATATTTAACAGATTTGTCATATTAATTAAAATATAAAATATCAGAAACTCATGGTGCTTTAATTTTGCAAAACCTCCCCTCTTTTTTTATTATTAGTTGTCTCAACTTCATGTGTGATATCAAACTTGTCAATTTTACCTGACTCTTTTATTACTCCTGTTAAACAGCTTTTGATTTTCTTTTTTCAAGGTTTCAAGCTTGAGTGATCAGACTTTGTTATTGCATATGGCTGTTTACAAATCCGGAGCTTGAACATGACTTAGGCTGTCATTACCTGTACTCAATACACTGTCGAGCATTGAGTGCCGCAGGGTAACCTTACGGGTTCACCTAAGGTAAACAGTACCACCCAGGGATGAGAGGAAGCGCTGACGCTAACAGACTTGTCTTCCTCCCCCAAACCCTTAGAAACTGCCCCTTGAGGAACCAAAAGAAGCCTTGCACCTTCCGGTTTGCACAGTATAAAAGCAGAGCAACCACAGAGGATGGCATCTCATTTTGATGAGGAACTGGCTTCTGTGCTGACACAAGCCTGAAATCTCTTCTGTGATCATCCTGCTAGGATAACTACCTTCTGTTCAAAGCTGTACATGGTGCTTAATTTGTGTTATTTTTTTGCCTTTATGTTCAAATTAAACAGGGTATTGTTGCCCAGTTCGCACCCCTAACAAATTATCTTGTCCTGCACGATCATTTCTCCCCGATACAACATTTAAAGCTGTGACACAATGTATCATTCAAATATATGGTTAATGCTTTCACTTATGGATTATAGTCATGAACTTTAAGTTTGCCTTCAAAAGCCAAACAAACAACGCAAATGTAGTGTATAAAGATTCATATTTAGCAATGAAATACTGTATGCTGTTTTGATTGTCCTGCTAAATGCGCGTTTCGGCGATTATACATTTTTGTTAAAAATATATACATTGTATTAATAGGGAGATGTGCCTTGTCCTTCAAAGCATTCAAACACTAAATACATTTTATTTTGATATGAATAAATGGAGCAACTCATATCCCTGGTGTAGACAAGCCAAAGCCACTTAGTTTGAATCTTGCATCAGTTTAAACTGTTGTTTGCACTAGCACTCCTTCCGCATCCCATAGTGCTATATGTGTACTTAACAGATAAATAATATTGCTAGAGTCCAACCCTTGTTAACTCTGTCAGATACAGACATATTTTTGTCTTTCTTTCAACTTTAGAATTGATGTTCTAACACTTTACAGAAACAATGTAGACTTCATCCCTTAAGAAGCTTAACTTTTTTTCCTTCCTGTATATTACATTCAAAATTATACAAGAGCAACACTCCAAATATTGCATGCCTTATATAAACCTACCAGACACCTGACATTATCTTGATTCTTTAATTGACCAAATCTGGGACTCTCACCTTTAATTTAGTTTTATTTGACATAATGTAGAAGATACTACAGTGTGAAAATTTTTAGTTTTTAATTCATTCAGCTAACATTAAATTAGATTAAATTCACTAAATATTAAGCACAACCCTACAGTATAGTATTTGCCAGTACAATCAATTAAAAAAAAATAGTTTATAGTTTTATGATCAGAATGTTCCAGCCTTGAAATTCATTGTTGAAGTATTTGATTTAACCACTCTGTAGCTGCGATTAGATTTAACCACTCTGCAACTGCAAATATAAGCATTTTCTAAAAAAAAAAAAACAACATACAAAATGAACTTTTTCCAGTTTATTTCTAAATAAATCTTGTTTAAAAAGGCAAGTTTAAATTTAAGAAGTGAATTATACCAACAGCTCTCAACAATTAATCCTCAGAGCAACCTATGGCTTCAGTTTTTTGTCCCCACCAACTTTCTAGCCATCTGGAAATTACAAACTGTGCTATATTTTTACTGAAAGAATCAGATATTTAAATGTGGTAGATAATGTAATAATTTCTTCTCTTTCCCTTTACATTTTTTAATTATTTTTTTATGTTCTGGTTATTTAAACAATTATATAAAACGGAAGCAGTGTTTCAAATAATTAAAAAAAATGATGGGCACAATGGCTTATTGGTCCCGCTGAGCTGCAGGTTTTGTAAATAAAATTTTTACATAATGGATAATTTATATAAGCAGAAAAGGGGAAAAAAGTTGGTATGAATCAAATCTTTAATTCAGTCACAATACTGGATGAATCCAGGGCATGCCAGATAAATTGCAAATATTCTTAAATGATCATGTTTTTCATTACAAGTGTGATGATAGTGTGATAGTGAAGGACATGTGTAAAGTGCAAAGACTTTAAGTTGTGCTTTAAAACAATAACCTACCTCCAACTGTGCAGGCTCCTAAAAGATTTACAATGTTCATATGGTGTCCAAGATAACTTAAAACCTTCAGTTCTGACATGAGTGCTTCTTTCTCGGTGGCATGGGCACTTGCTGGAAAAGAGATATACAGTCCTCAAAGCTTATTTGACAAAGCCAAAAAATGTAATATACAATTTATAATTTAGTATAAAATAAGAAACATCAGTTTCTTAACTTCAACCATTTTTTAAACAGGTGAAATCATTGCGTAGACCATATGAATGCAATCACTCGTACAGTTCCATCACAGCTTCTACATTAGCATCGTACTTGCCAGGTTACCCTGCTATGGCAAGGGACATTTTGACCAAAGCACATTACAAGTAGACCGGTTATATTCAACTACTTTAAATGATTAAGAATTCCTACTATTGATGCATTTTATTTTGAAGCATTACTTTGACTTACGTTTTAGCATTTTAACAGCAACAGTCATTACTGTGTCGGCTTTTGACAGGCCATAAGCAGTTGCTTCTACAACCTTTCCAAATGCACCAGAACCAAGTATCTTGCCTGAAAAAAAGAATTATTATGTACTAATAATATATACTTTAAGGCAACTGGTTAATGATAACATAAACAGATTCAATTGCATAATGTGCAGATTTATTTACCCTTACTTTACATTCAGTTTGATATAACATGCTATGTTTTGGCTACTTTGTGCCAGATGAAATGACTATTGTGTGGAGTGTTTCAACAGCAAAAGCAACATAATTTATGCTGGCATTATTTATAAAGTAGTCATGATTATGCAGTTTTCAAAGCTACTGGCCATTGGTGCTATGTAGTAGTATCCATACATTTTCATTAACAATGTATTCATACAATCACATATTTTAGTTTAAGACATCTATAAAGTAGTTCATCAGTAGTAGGATGCAAATTAACACCCATTTAAAACGAACTATAGTACTTAATATTCTAAAACCTCTTGAAGAAAGAAAAAAAATAAATCTCACCAAATCGAAGTTTGTCCCTTGGGAATTCCCATTTATGATCATATGGTAACTGCATTGGGTCAATATAGACATAACTGTTTCCATTTATCCCCTCTATAACTTTCCACTGAATTTCATACTTTGGTTTCTAAGAATAAAAATGTTATTTTATATGTTATAAGTAGATGCAAAAAGGTAGAGGATGACTTAGCAAAATAAACAAGACAAAATGACTAGTTGGCTTCACCTGAATGTATTTGTACACAAGGATCGCTAAGATGAGACAAAGCACTACAGCAGCGGCTACAAACCCAATCAACAAAGGAGTGAAGAGCTCATGGGTCACAGGTCTCTCTGAATCAAAAATAAATGCAGGAAAAATTTAGGATGCCTCATGCAATATCTAAGAAACTTACATACAGTTTAAAATCTCAGTTCTAATGCATATTTTGAAGTTTCAATTTCTGGCAAAATAATATTGTACTACTGCTCATTGTTCTTGTAAAAAAAAAAAAAAAAGAGTTGAGGCTTTTCTATATAAACAGCACACAAACACGGCTAAATACTTAAGATTTCCTTATGACATGGACAAAACTGAATGTCCTTGTTCAGACAGCACGATAAGCTTGTGCCTTTTTGAAAATACATTTCTGTGCAGCGGAGTAGATTTGAAACCAGCATACAACAATGAAAAAGTCCTGTAATGAAGAATAATTTAATAGATGGAACCGTAATCTCAATTGCACAAAGTTTCCCAACATTTCTAAACAATCATTAACAGTTAAAAATTTATTTTCATAATATTTCATATAAGCATAGAAAAACCTCTGCATTTTAATGTTACTGCTGTCAAAAATATGCAAGTGAAGGAAAAAACAAAACACATGCAAAAATAAATATATATTTATACCTTTAACTCCAATTCTGAATAATCTATGATCTTGACCAATATCATTGTGAGCTAAGCATTCTAGTGTAATGTTGGTGTACATCTTTGAAACATTCATTATACTTTGCATTTCAGTTCTGCTAAAGTCCAGTTTCCTTGAAATGTACTTGATAATTCCTCTTTCCTCTTTCGTAGCATTAGGAAGATCAGAACACTGACTAAAAGAAAGTGCAAGAGGCATTGTTAACATTAAATACAGCAAAGGGCAGATCTTTTTTTAAGAAAAGTTCACATATGAAATAATATAAAAGTATATTAGCAAAAGATCAGAAACACATTGGTGCAATAGTTTGTGCAGTTGTTTCACAGATGCAGCAACCAGAGTTCAAATCCCAGTTCAGGCACTGCGGATGTGGAGTTTAAAGTATTTCTCATGTCATGTGGATTTTGTCCAAGTACCCTCGTTTCCTTCTATATACAAATAAAATGTATTATTATTATTAATATTCCAGTATCATGCATATTAGGTTAATTTCCAATTTTAAAGTTGTCTTGTATGAATGACTGTGGGTATATTCATAGCATGTTCTACTATAAAAAGGCATTCCATCCAAAGCTGCTTCCAGCCTTGTGAATGATGCTGTTGGGATATGCTTCAGCTCCGAGTATTCATTAAACTAAGGGGATTCTAAAAATGAATGAGTTGACAATTACAATGAAAAACGGAAGAGGTTGACTAATAAATCTTTAGTATGACCATAAGAACAACACATAATCCTGTTATGAAGAATATAAATTTCCTTATTCTACTTCAGTTAATCTAAAATTCTAACGTCAGTTAATGGCAAATGTGTTCTGAGATTTTTCTGGCAAGGAAAACAGCCGATTTGAAGTAGGGTAGTGTTGCTCATGCTACATGTTGATTAATACATGCACGTAAGACTTTTGCTGTGCGCTGCACATGTGGAAAATATTAACCTTATAAATTTAGAATCTTCACAAGAAACACAGCAATATACTCTTTAAAATATGGTGTAAATTAATCAGATAATCAAGATTCATGTAATTTTTATTACCATTAAGATTGAGAAATAATAATTTACAAAGCACTATTTTATTGTACATTATTTTAATCAGTATGGCAAACTTTATCCAGAACCGGTTTGGTTTTTTTTTTTTTGATACAAGATTTTGAAGAACCAGATTTTATTTTGGCAGGATCATAGTCCAGGCAGGGAACAAGCCTGGATAGTATGCTGGAATGCAGAAGTTAAAGAAACACTGATATCATAAATAAAGGATGAAAAACTAAACTGCCAATCTCGTATTACATCTTATAAAATAAAAGACATCTAGGAAAACAAGTTGGTATATACATATAGATTTATTTAACTTGTTTAATTTTAGAAAGCTTTCAGTCTAAAAGAAATGTAACATTTACAACAACTCTGTATGGAAAATGTTTTTTTATTCCAAAACATTTAGGCAACCTTCTATATAACTGAAAATGTTCCTTACTTTAAAACTGTACTTTTAAGAATCTAATAAACAACACATACCCTAGCTCCTGCTTAAAGGACATGCTGTGTTTGGGAGGTGCAAACCCTAACCCTTATACAAATGTATTAAAAATAGGGTTATCCACAACATGAATGATAATTCCATATCCATAGCTCGTAATGTTCACTACTGCACATGTTTTAAACTAGTGAAATATAAAAGAAACAACAAGTGTAAAACTAGTAGCTGTGTAGTAATAAGGATCACTGCATTTTTGACAAAATACATAAACATTTAACATAGATACTAAAGATTTGTTTGCATTTTAAGAAACAAACTGGAGTGGGAGATGTGTGTTCTTCAAAAATCTATGATAGTCAAAGTAAAAAGTACATGAAATAAGTACTTGAAAAGCATGATTATTCAAGCTGACTGTAAACTAATATATGGGTCCTATTAAATTATGTGTGGTAACAAACAAGAATTTCTACTCTATTTCTAAGTTTATAGTGCACATTTACTAAAATTATCCTAGGAAGATTACTATTCTAAAAACAATTTTCCTCACAAATTAGCAAAATAGTGGTGAGATGTTAATGATTAACTGCTCAATTAACTTATGTTAAGGAAAATAATTTTATTGATCATATGAACATGGAAATTTAATTTTTCCCTAAGAAATGCAATCAACTTATTTTGAGACCTGATGTTCATTTGAATTTATCCTTGTATTATATTACCATCACACAGTCATATTAACAAAGTTTTTTTTTTTTCAGTTGTGAATCAGTTGTATTTTCTTGTACTTTTTCAAGAACATTCGTTTCATCTACTTCGTAAAGCTATAGCAATATCGCTGTGCTAAAGAGCACACTGAAGGAAGCTTTGGTACTTAATGTCAGACACTGCTTCAGTCTTCTGCATTTGTTGGTTAAAAAAAGCTTTTACAGTTTCTGTAGTCCATGTGAGATCACTAGACACTAATCAATTTTTTATCATCATTTTTATAAAGCTGCTTTTATGATAATCATCATTTTTTATTCCAGATGTGCAAGTTTTTTTCCATATTTAACATACAAAAACATGATCTGCTTCAGACATTTTTACTCATAAATAACCAAATCTTCATTAAATCGAGGAACAGATACAGTATATATACAAGGAACACGTTAGAATTACTTGGATCTACTCTTTCCTTGTCTATGTTACATATTTTCCTGGATTCCTTTGCATATGAAAAGCAAGTATTTTTCTTTACTTTGCTGGGAAAAGTCTGCTTGTAACAGGAAATTGAACTACTTCTGCTGTATACTTTTCATGTTAACTCTTCAACACAAGGATGGTGAAATATCCAAACTAATATTATCAGTTTTCTGCAAGCACACAATTAATTTCTTTAACAGTTTTAAAGCTGCAAATTGCACCATGTTGTTAAGTACATGGTCTCATTCCTGCGTATACTATTTTAACAACAGACTAAGGCTTAAATTTTTCATTTTTAAACATTTGAATAATAGTATAAAATATGCAAATACTATTCCCTTCGGCTAGATCCCTTTCACACAAGGATATGAAATAATGTTTGTTTGCTTAGTAGGACTAGTTTTGTTGACTCTGTCACCTTTAATCCCATGGCCTAAGCTTTGAAACACAATTTCTGGCATGTCTGATGATTGTTTATTCTAGCTTACAACACGTTTCTATAATACCTTTTAGGAAGATGATTAAAAGCTAATAAGGACTAATTAAGACAGCCAAAAACTGTCTCATGACATATGTTATTTTAAAACAGAAAAGTGACTTTGGATAGTAAAGTAGGGAATATTTTCTACACAATTTGTATAAGACCAGAGTTATATACAGATGACACAGCTTTTTTGAACTACTATCTTTAACATCAGGAAAACTGGTTTCAAATCCTGGACTCACTCAGTTTTAGGGTGCACTTTGCACAAACCATATCATTGTTTATTTCTTGTCATAAAATAATTCAACTAAGACATTATTACCATTAAGTATATACTGCAGATCATGAGCTCTCTGTATAATGTAGATGAACATTAATGTAAAAAATAAATCTTTACACCAGACTATGTTCACATCAGCTAATATTTTTATTTTACTTTAAACAATATATTTATTGCTTATAGGCTATCATAATTAAAGGAAGCAACCTCATGACTGACGAATAATCTTTCATGGTAAAAGCATGAATACTTTCTTTTGTTGGGGGGCAATCTGAAATGTTTTCAAGTGGGAGTCTGCTACAAATTCTCAAAACCCCAACGCCTGCTTTAGTAATCCTGAACTGATTAAGCAGCAGTCAGTCTGACATGTGGTCTGTGGAGATTTCAACGTAACAAAACAGAATTAACAAAGTATACCCTTACCCTTAAGCTCAGTGAAGTTAACAGAACTCACCTTCATACTCTTAATACTTAAAAATATTAAAAGGTATTTATCTATGCAACACTTCTACTACTGAATTGGTAACTATGGTTACATATGTTACCAGCAGAAACAAACTTTTGCTGTGATCATTTTTATAGTAATTTCCCATTTGAAGGAGGTGTTTGGTGCCAAACGTGCAGAAGACAGGGTTTTAGGATTTAAAGCATAAATCAAGACAGTACTTGCAGTCTCCTCACATCCTGATCCGTGATCAAGATGATGAAAATGTGAGAATAAGATGAAACTTCTGTCACAGTCAGGTTTTATATAGGGAGATGGTGCTGTGCAGTTGTTTCAAATAAGAACATATAGTATTGAATACAAACTACATAAATCTTTGTGTACATACATAGTGTACATTACAGGGTTTGCTGTGCATGGTCAACATTTCTGTTGCCAGTCAACTAACTTGGGTATCTCAATTCAGATTCTACTTTTTTCACACAAAGAAAATGAGTACCTGTACTTATTTGCTTAACTCCATTGCTCTATTTGTCATTTTTTATGACTGCACGACTACAACTATACAGAGTGCTACAAATGGTAGCTGGAATTCAATGAATGCTGCAGTTGAACTTTTCCAGGGGATGAAAGAAATAAATAAAGTTAAAAATGAGAACCTACTATTCACTTTACTAGATTCTTTCAAGATCTTATGCTTACAGGAATTGACAAACTCCAATGTGGTGACAGAAGATTTCAAATAGATGAAAACTGAAATATTTTCTAAAAAGTTCCTTAGACATGAAAAAAGGTGAAACTACTGCCATTGCTGCTACTACTACTATTTACATGTACTACCATTTGAAGAAATGAAACACATTTATGCTAGTTTTGATCCTAAATAAATTTCAAAGTAGCTGAAACTAAAATTCCAAATCTTTGTTGTCTTTCACTAGAAAAATCAATTTATTTTTAATTAATCTTGGTAAAATTATAAACTCAAGTAATCATTACATCAAGAAATTTAATTTTTTAATTGCATTTCTTAATTTTTATGAAAGTTAATTATTTGTAAGAATTGTTTGGTTTCTTGATTGTGTTATTTGTGCAAGAAATAAATGCAGGAAATAAAAAAAATAAAATATAATCTTTTCAATAACAACTGGGTTTACTGTACATACAGTGCTCTCTAAGAAAACGATTCACTATAAATCAGTGGAATTTACCTCTTTTGGTGTCCCAAACAATAATACCACGATATTTCTGGAGGTGGATAACCAGCTGCAATGCAGTGAACTTGGCTCGGGTTTATCTCATCTAGTGAGATTACCTCTGGCTTGCCTAATTATTCAAATGAAAGATTATTATAAGCAATAATACATTTCATTACCCTTTTTATTACATGATTTTGGAAAAAAAAAAAACTTACTTATGACATGTACAACAAATGTTACATTTGATGATATGTCTGAATTAGATGCCAGAAATGTATATATTCCTCCTTCTGATTTCTTGAGGCGAACAAGATTAAGGTAGATAGTGAAGCTGTTTAAAAGAACACTTAAGATTAGTGAATATACAGTGCAAATTACCAGGTTAAACAGCATGGCAGAAGAGGTGCTAGGCTGGCTCAGGACAAAAGGCTTAGAAGAGCTCTGAAAATGGGACAACTACAGTACATGCAAGTGTGGGCAGCTAAAAGCTATAGTGGGATGTAAGCCCTGCAACTATGCAGGGTTCCTGAGAAGACAAATTCCTCAGAAGCACTACAGCAAGAGAACAAAGCCTGTGTTATTTTCATATGTACTGGAGAATTCTGCTACTGTATGACAGTATATAATGAAATTATTCACAAATTGAATATTATAAACATACCTGTAAGCGGTTTCTTCCAAAATAATGACGCGGTCCGCTGTGTGCTGTATTGTTTCATTCATGAACATCCATATCATTGTATCAGGTCTTGGATAAGCTTCAAATTGCACTGATAAATTTAAGCTTTCCCCTTCTTTTTTTTGTAAAACTTGACCTTCAGGAGTGGATATATTAATAAATCCTGCCTCTAGTAATAAAAAAATAAATAAATAAATATATATATATATTTCATTCAGCCAAGTGCAAAATGTATATAAGGTAAGAGTATTAAAAATTTGTATATGGATGATGGAAAGATAGTAACTTTGTGAATCTAGGCTCAGTCATCACCTGTGTTGGATTTACACTTGGTTCTGCATATACTTTGAGTAGTAAAGGTTTCTTCCCATGGCTAAAAAGATATGCATGCTAGGTTAATTGCTGACTTTAAAATGGCCCAATACAAGGGACTGCGATTGTGCCCTGTGATGAAACTGTGGCTTGTTCAATCGGTTGTCAGTACAAATTACCTAAATTACCCTTCGGGGATGAAGGCTTCAGAACTTTAAAATACTGCACTGTAAATGAGTTAGCATAAAAATAATAAATACGTAACAAGTACACATAACAAATGTACAGGGTGGTCCAGATCTAATTATGCAGATCCAGATCGTCTGGATGACTTTGATTTATGTGGGGACAATTCCAGTTCAGCTCAGAGATGATTCTTCATGTCATCAGTTCGCACACTTCTCGATGGTCCGGGATTTTTCAGGTGATTTTCTATGTAATAAACTTAATAAGTTATAGCGTAATGAAAATTGCATAATTAGATCTGGACCACCCTATAGTAACCACAGCAAAGACTGCAACAGGACCAGTAATCAATCAGCGAACTTATATTACTATATTCTATACTTGCTTAAATGTTTATACAGTTGCAAGTTCTAAGCTCCGATGAATTTTAAATAACCACTAAACAACCTTCCTGTTCTGAGTGGCAGAGAATTTTCAATGTTTAAGTTTACATTTAAATAGAAGTATATTCCATTTCATGTTACCACTTAAACTGAAAACATAAACAAACAAACAAACAAATATTAAACCATATCTGACAATTAAACTAGGATAGGGTACTAAAGAAGAATTACCATTACTACTATTACTATAGTAAGCACATCCCATAATTTTCATGACATTGGAATTTAACTTGTATACACTGCATTGATACATTTTAGCTAAGTACTAACAGAATCACTACTAAGTTTTTGACCAGTGTTAAATTTAACAGCAAGGCTTTATCTTTAGGAATTGGCAAATAAAAAAGGCACTAACAATTTGTATCATTCTCTGTTTCAATAAATATACATTCACATATATAATTTTAAAACATTCTGTAACTCTTTGGGATAAAATGTACAGTTTTGCTACACAGAGAATATACACTATGCCTTCCCAAATATTACTTTTTTTTTTTTACAAAAAGAAAAGATAAATGCAATTAATACAAATATCTATCATCCCATTCAGTTTTAAGTATCCTTTATTCAGGGTGTTCTAAGATTTCTTCAACAATAATATATTTACAGGATACATACTGCATAAAACTGAGACTGCATTTAGTTAATTTAATTGAATAATTTGCTTATTAAAAATAATACAGAAATGAGAAGCTAATGTGAAACAAAACATTTTACAAATAAACTTACCTAATACATCCACTAATACAGTAGCTGATGATGATCCAAAAGTATTTTTGGCTTCACAAGTATAAACTCCAGAATCAGTGACTTCTGCAGACTCAATGAGTAATGTCAGCTCACCCTCAAAGTAATTTCCAACGTATCCTGTGCGGCGCATCTGAACAGAATCCTAAAAGAACACAAAAATAATAAAATATCAAAATAAAACATGTATTTGACACGTTTTCCAGCCTAATCTATATCAGCCAACAAAATTCCCTAAAAATATTTCACAGAGGAAAAATACCCAAACATGAGGAAATGTGCTACCTCCTTCACTGCATTATTCAGCTCTACTTATTTATGCGAGTCAGCCTTTTCCCACATGAAGATTATTAAATCCAAATACTGTAGTGACCATAAATGTATTGAATTGTTATTGTGCCATAAAGGTTATTCAGTTATGCAAGGTACGGCAACAGATATTTTATGTATAAAGTATACTCAGTATGTATCATTTTTAATTTAGGTAGATCATTTTGACCTGGTCATTTTAAAAGTAGCTTGCAAGCCGAAAAAGTGTGGGCACCCCTGCTTTACCCCATTGTACTTTAAATTTTTTATCATTTCACTTTGTACAAAAAATGGAGGATGAACAGCCTTACATTTTTCTATCCCTGTTATTCAAAAGCATGTTTGCCAAATACTGACAGTGAAAAGAGTAAATTAAATAATTAAGGAGACTTCCTATCCTTCACTTTATCACTTAAAATCCTCACCCTTTGAGAAGTCAACTGGTTATTGCTCCTAATAAAGTTGTTAAGTACTCATATTGAAATCTATTAAGGTATGACATTAAAGGAAAGTTTTAACTTATAAAGATTCTTTTCATTTATCTTGTATACTCATAAAAGTAACATTTACCCATTTTAAAAACTGGAAACTTCGGGAAAATGTATAATCATCCAGCTAATCCACCTGTATTTTCTGCCTGGATAACCCTTGGTGTATTCTGTAAGACTTTAAAGCTTCTCTAAAACCCAAACTCTTAGCAGTACCATAGTTAACAGAGCATAATTTGTACAGCACACACAAACGATTAAAAATAAAAACTCACCTTAACATTTTTTGGGATTATCCATTCTCCATCCACTTTGAAATTCAAGTTTTTAAAATTACATTTGAGTTCAAACTTTTCACCTTTTACAAGAATTAGTCTAGAAGTTGAAACACTAATTTCAGGAGGATGGACACTGACTGAAAAACAGAAAAACAAAATGCGTAACAGGAAGGTTTTACTGGCATAGTAATAAAACATTTACAATAATAAGTACAGTATCTGCAGAATCATTCTTGTGTTTATTTTGTAATTATCTGTTTAACAAAAAATATGCAAAAACCCAAAAAAGTGCATATACCTATGCTGCTTCCATGTCAAGTTATTTAATATAAATAAATTACTTCAGTAATGGAAGACTTATAGCTATTGCTAATGGCTTGCTATTCACCTTCCTTTTCGAGCACTAATTTCAGGTAAATGCAATATAGATCTGGATGTGTTCTAAACCTATTTAATAGTTTTTCAATTAACATTTTTATTTTGTTGTAAATTAATGGACAATAAGCACACATTTTTATTACCATATGATGTTGACCGCAGGCTGAAAGAAATGGGCACACACAATACAGCATTAAATCTCTCTAACCCACACTAATCCAGTCATCAATTTTTTAGTCCACACCTTGAGTTTCCTCTTGAATTTACATTATTGAGTATACCTTAGTACAGATTAATGTTAAATAAAACTACATGCTTTTCTGATTATTTCTTCAACTGCTAAGGTATAGTTTGTAAATAATGTGCACGAATGAGGTACACAAAGAATTTTACTTATATTCACCACCTAGCAGAGATAATAAAACTTCTATACACAGTATTAAACATCTGAAAATAATTTTTTGTATGTATAAATTTCAATAGTTTTACATAGCTTTTTGCAATTATAATATAAAGTCAGCTTCTAAGTGATAAGTAAATAAAACCTGGACAGCCAGATTACTTGTGTGACTGCAAAATATGAGAGGGCTTCTGTAAAGTTCTAGAATGTAACAAATCAAGCTATTTTACTGGAAAATGACCTTATAGTTGTTTTGGCCTGCAACCTAGCTAAAACCACAATTATATCAGTCCTTCATTACGATAGAGCAATTACCACATTTTTGAAGATGCCAGAAGCAATTTAAGACAAGAACTTCAGAGTTTTTGTACAGCTAATGGGAAAGGATTCCAAGATGGAATTGCTTTTATTTGTACTAGAGTAATTAAAAAAAAATTCTTCCAATCTATCCTATGTAAAAATCCTTTTTTTTGTAAAGCAACAACAGGTGCTTAAAAAAAGAAAAGCATACTACTAAATTCAGTCAGTCAGTCTCCAACCCGCTATATCATAACACAAGGTCATGGGGATCTGTTGGAGCCAGTCACATCCAGCACAGGGCGCAAGGCAGGAACAAAACCTGGGCAGGGTACCAGCCCACCACAGGGCACACACACACACACACACAGCACACACTAGGGACAATTTAGGAACGCCAATGCACCTAACCTGCATGTCTTTGGACTGTGGGAGGAAACTGGAGCACCTGGAGGAAACCCACGCAGACACAGGGAGAACATGCAAACTCCACGCAGGGAGGAGAAGGGAAGCGAACTCAGGTCTCCTTACTGCGAGGCAGCAGCGCTACGCCGCCCACTACTAAATTCAGACTTCTACAATACAGAAATGTGTTTGCTCATGCTATGTGCAATTTACAGTTCTCTGTTAACTCTTCTACAGTTGTAAAGACAAGTATATATACTTTCTGAACTAAATTAAGCTTGATTATGATTCATACTGCACTGTTTAGTTTCATTTCAATATACTGAGTAAAAGGTTTGCTGTCCCGATTATGTAATCCAACTATCCATAGTCCATCATCACAGGGCAAGCGCACACATGCCAATGTAGCAATGCCAATTCATTTAACCTTTGGACTGTGGGAAGATACTGGAGCACAGAACATGCCAACTCCATGGAGAAAGCATCTAGGATGCAAACCCTGATATCCTTATTGCAAGACAGAAGAACTACCAATGTGCCACCCTACCACACTGATTAAGTAATGATTTAAAAAATTAACAATTTTATAGTGTTGCAAGGCCTCTAAATATTTGTCCTTTCATCTGATAATCTAAAGTAATATGACAGGTAAAAAGGCAGCCAAAAGATGAGCTACAATAAACACTGCACTTATTAAAGGATAGGAAAATAGATTTTTGAATAAATGTAACCTCTTTTAATAAGGAAGTTAAAGAGAATTGTATATGCAGCACCAAACAGAAATAACAACATGGCTTAACATCTTTAAATTTGCATACTGATAACCGGGGATCTTTCTGTTATAGATATTTACAGGTTACAGCTTATAAGTATCATTAAATAAACAAATCATAAACAACAATTTTGCATTATTTATGCTTAAGAGATACTTAGCGTATAAGCAAAATGGGTG
The DNA here is from genome assembly GCA_026402145.1 of Polypterus bichir lapradei. Classification (NCBI taxonomy): domain Eukaryota; kingdom Metazoa; phylum Chordata; class Cladistia; order Polypteriformes; family Polypteridae; genus Polypterus; species Polypterus bichir. The sequence goes on from JANRMT010062809.1 coordinate 20,915,512, forward strand.
TTATTAATATCTAGTACATCAATCATGAATTGATCAACTGCATTCAAATAAAATTTTGGTTCTTACCTTCTTGTACTTTCAAGTCATATTTTTGTGAAAATTGTTGTGCTCCATTATATTTTACAGAACATAAATAGCAACCTGAAAATGATGTTTGCACGTTTTGAATAATTATTGCTTTTTCCACACTGGAAACAAAGATGAGATTCTGAGGAACTGGCTGTTTATCACATTTAAGAAGTTTGTACTCTGTAACATTAGGATCTGTCACAAAGCAGTGTATAGTAGCATTTTCACCAGCACTTTTTATAATGTCTTTGACTTCACTTTTGTGAAATATGTTCATTGGATCTGGAAATAAATAAAAATATTAACTAGTAAGCTTACGGACACAGAAAGATATCAATCTCAGTAGTTCCTTAAGTAAAGAAAGAAACAGTTTTCCTCATTTTATGAAGTTGGCCCCATGACCAATAATGCACATATTAGGATGTTCCAGGTATCTAGTCCAAACGTGATCTTTATAATTAAAAGTTCATAATTAAGACAGAAATCCTCCTTTAACAAGTTACTTAAAAAGAACAAGGGATAAAAATTTTGTAACACATAGCTTGCTCTCCTCAATGGTACTGGGTTAGAAAATCCTGATACTGGAAAACCACATTGATTGCAAGCTTTTACTCCAAACACATTCTTAAATTAACATTACTCCTTACTATTAATTTAATATCTCATTTACTCAGATAACTTGTGTAATTTTAAGCTGAGTGCTACTTTTTGTTTTCACTATGTTACAGCAAAAAAATATTCATCCATCCATTAACCAACCCGCTATATCCTAACTACAGGGTCACGGGGGTCTGCTGGAGCCAATACCAGCCAACACAGGGCACACGGCAGGAAATAAACCCTGGGCAGGTTGCCAGCCCACCGCAGAGCAAAGAAATATGAAAAATGCAATTTGCATACACTGCCACATTAAAATTAGGCATCTGGCACACTATGTCTATCTCTCCACCTACAGCTGATAGGAGTGCTTGAAGCCCGATTTTATGTATATTGAATTTAGAATTCACAAAATGATCAAAGAGAAAGCACAGAAACAAGAAACCTCAGCTTAAACCTTGAAACACACTGTATGCAAGATTTTTCTGTGGACATATTGGTTGTTCCTGTCTTGACTAGTCAAATTTCAACCACCCTTCAACTAAAACAACGCTTCAAAGATCCACAAGCAAAAGTAAAGAAGCCTAATGACCTTAAAACAAAAATTTCCCCCAATAGTAAATTAACAAATGTTTATCAGAATTTGAGCACTAGTAGTATTCAACAATTTTTTACTTGTTGAAAGTTTAGTATAGTAATTTATTAAAGAAACAGCAAGTTGATTGTACCTCTACAGGTATATGGTCACAATAATGTAAAAGGCACAACTCCATATATTCACAGAATATTTTAAACAACTGCGGTGGGTTGGCACCCTGCCCAGGATTGGTTCCTGCCTTGTGCCCTGTGTTGGCTGGGATTGGCTCCAGCAGACCCCCGTGACCCTGTGTTCGGATTCAGCGGGTTGGAAAATGGATGGATGGATATTTTAAATAAGAAACATTTCAATCTTAATTATGTGCTGTCACTTACATGCATTTTATTTAATGTTACTGAATATTCCCAGTGTAACTATAAAGAATGTTGAGATACTTGAAAATCATTTGCTCTATAGAATTAAGTGGGTTAGACTGAATCAAAGTTTTCTCTAATTAGATGCAACAGAAAGACATTTTTACTTATAGAGATAATGATGTCAGCTTTGACTTCAGTCAAATAAAAAAAACACAAATTGCCACATGCCCACATGTTAATTTGCAACTCTTAATTGCCTGTGTATATTTGTGAGAGGACTGTTCATCAGTCCAAGGTTATATTCTCCCTGCACCTGGTAATGGCATGATAACCTCCAAATGACAACCACTGTAACACCATGTGTCATGCACAGCAAAAAATACTTTTCTATTTATTTTTACACATTTTACTCACCATTTTTCATAATCTGCATTATTAAGTATTGGGTAATTGTCAGCCAAAAGCCATCATGATTGATTAATATTGGAATATATTGTAAGTACAGAAGGAAGTTCAAATCAGGAATTTTTGAAAGTGCCATAAGAATGCCTTCTTTCAAATTATCCACCACAAATTCAACAAATTTGTATATACATACATACTCTTTAAAGACAAATTACATTTTATAATAAAGTTGTAATAAAATTACCTTTTATAAACACATAGACTGAACTCTCATCTGTACCATTTTTACTGGCACAAATGTATCTACCCATATTTTTGCTTGTTGCATTTTTGATAACATATTCACAGTAACTGCTGTTGCTATTTTTTACACAAGTTGACAGCTTTCGTCGTTGACTTCTTTCGATGAACCAGTTCACACCAGCATCATTCCGGCACTTGAGTATGAAAGTTCTACCCAATTCCACAACAATCTGTGATGACGCAGGTTCAATCACAGGTTTTCCTACAACTGAGAAAAAAAAAAAACAGGAAAAACTAAACTTTAGCATTTATATTTTATATATATATATATATATATATATATATATATATATATATATATATACATACACACCGGTAAGTATGAGACAAACTGCATTTGTATAAACTCATACACTTAACCTGAAAAAAAATCAAACAACTAAAAATACATAATACATAAACCTCAAGCAATAATAAATTATGATTTAAGTTCAGTGTTCAACTTGTCACTTTAAATAAACTGCATTACTGACTGTGAGATTCATAATATACTTGCATTTACAACTTTCAATATTTTGTATTATCTGAATGAAGCATGAACTCTCAAAACCCATGAGCTGACTTTGCAGCCAATTCAACCTTTCATTTCGCTTAGGACAAAGACAAGAATATTGTACATATGAAAAGACAGACAAACAAGGACAAGCTTTAATGATAATTATTTAAAATTAATCTTGTCAAAGTAAAAACAGCATTTTTTTCACTTTAGAACCATAAGTAAAGTTAGACCTCTTATATCACTGAAAGATGCTGAGAAATTAGTTCACGCGTTTGTTTTCAGTCAACTAGATTACTGTAACGCACTCCTCTCAGGACTACCCAAGAAAGACATAAATCATTTGCAACTAGTGCAGAATGCAGCTGCTAGAATCCTAACTAGGAAAAAAAAATCCGAACACATTTCTCCAGTTTTGATGTCACTACACTGGTTACCTGTGTCATTCAGGATTGACTTTAAAATTCTGCTTATGGTTTATAAAGCCTTAAATAATCTTGCCCCATCTTATATATCGGAATGTCTGACACCCTATATTTCAAATCGTAACCTCAGATCCTCAAATGAGTGTCTCCTTAGAATTCCAAGAACAAAACTTAAAAGAAGTGGTGAGGCGGCCTTCTGCTGCTATGCACCTAAAATCTGGAATAGCCTGCCAATAGGAATTCGCCAGGCTAATACAGTAGAGCACTTTAAAACACTGCTGACAACACATTACTTTAACATGGCCTTTCTATAACTTCAATTTAACTTAATTTAACTTAATCCTGATACTCTATATGTTCAATTTCCTCATAATAACTATTCAGACTGGCTCTAAAATCCGTACTGACCCCTACTCTCTTTTCTGTTTCTTTTTCCGGTTTCTTTGTGGTGGTGGCCTGCGGCGGTCTCATGGTCTGGAATCCCTACAGATTTTATTTTTTCTCTCTAGCCATCTGGATATTTTTTTTTTTGTTTTTTTCTGTCCCCCCTGGCCAATGGACCTTACTCTTATTCGATGTTAATTAATGTTGATCTATTTTGTTTTCTTATTGTGTCTTTTATTTTTCTATTCTTTATTATGTAAAGCACTTTGAGCTACTGTTTGTATGAAAATGTGCTATATAAATAAATGTTGTTGTTGTTGTTAATATACAATATAGAATTTTAGCAGTATGTCAACTGATTATCTACATGTCAGGTCAGGTTGAGGAGCATGCACTTGTACAGCACATTGCTGCACCCACTACACAACGAAACAGCTAGGGATCCTGGACACACAATCCAGTCCCACCCTCTGGAAATGACTATCCATCTGCCACAGAAAGGTGTTAGGTGGGTGTCCCCTTGGCCTGGTGCGGCTGCTTGGGTCCTCAACAATGAGGCTCCTGCGAGTTGGACCACCCTCTGGGAATCAGCAAAACAAGGATGTAGTGCAATAACTAATGCTCCCTCAGAATGCAGGTAATATGCCTCATTCAGGACTCCACGAGCAACCGCTCATTCGACAAAAAGTCAAACCAGCAGTACCCACGAATTCTCCGAAGAGACACAGTATCGACAGCGTCAATGTTTCGCAACCACATAACAAAACAGGAAGCACCAGGACTCTAAAGACTTGGACCTTTGCCCTTTAGCAAAAATATCGGCAGCGCCACACACCCCTTTTGAGTGACCTCATGACACTCCATGCTCTCCCAATCCATCATCTGACTTCATAGGAAAAGTCACCAGAAACATGAATGTCGCTGCTGAGGTAAGTAAACCTCTCGGGAAGGTCAACACTCTCTCCGCAGAAAGACCACTGCCGATGGATGTGCCCAAGTGGTCATTAAAGGCCTGGATCTTGGTTTTTATCCAGGCACTTGGTTTTTAGCTCTGACACTCAGACTTCTCGCTGAGTCTTTCGAGAGCTTTGATCAGAGCCTCCATTGACTCTGCTAACATCACAGCATCATCAGCAAAGAGGTCAATTACCTACTATTAAAAAATTCAACACTTCACTGTGCCAGTTCTTGAAAAATCGCAATAAATAGTAACAGATAAAAAAAAAAACAAATGATATGAGTAGCTTATAATCTTAGTTGAACCTAAATAATTTCCAAAAATTAGTCTACTTTGGTCTTTATAAAAATATTCTTTTGTGCTGTTTAGTTGCAGAACTACAAAAAGTACAGTTTTTATCTCTTCCTGCTTTCATCTAATAATGGACATTTTTGATTCTGAATGTCTTGAGTATTCAAACAGAATCTAATATTAGACAAATGGTGCCTCAGTAAACAAACAATGCATTTTCTCTTTTGTCATTTATTGAATGAACATTTAGGCAACACCCTCTGGCAACGTATGAAAAAACAAATGCCCCCTTACACCTTTCATCACTTTTAAGTGCAATGACTATCTTTAACCCAAAATCAGTCTTTCACACTGCTGTGGAGGAATTTTACTCTGCTCTTTCTTGCAGATCTGCTTTAATTCAGATAAAGAGTAAGAGTAAGAGTAAGGCCACCCTTTTATTCAATCCTTCTTGAAATGCTTGGGTTTACTAAAAATATTGTATGACCCATTTAGGAATTATATTTTTCTGCATTGCCCCCACCCCCACCGCCTTTTCCAGGGGCTTAGAAGAATATGAACATTTGACTGACAAGGTGGTCCATAGGCAGGAGGGAGCAGTTCCCTCATTATTTCATCAACTATTAAGCAGGTCTGAAATTGATTCAAGAATGGACTTTGCATTTGGAAACTGCCACTGAACTCTCAATATGAGGTCCAAAGAGCTGTCCATGCAATTAAAACAGCCCATCACTAGGCTGAAAAAAAAAATCAAACCTTTAAACCTTTTAGAAAGACAGCAGAAGCACAACAGTGGTCAAGTCAATCATTTGGAACATTCTTAAAAAGAATGAAGACACTGGTGAACTTAGCAACACCAAAAGGACTGAAAAACCACAAAAAACAACTGTTCTGGATGACTGCAGAATTCTGTCCTCGGTGAAGAAGAACCCCTTCACAACATTTAGACAAACCAAGAACACTCTCCAGGAGGTAGACCTGTCACTGCCAATGTCTACAACCAAGAGAAGACTTCATAAAACTAAGAAAGAGGATTTACCTTAAGGTGCCAACCACTGGTAAACCTCAAGCATAGGAAGGACAGATTAGACTTTGCCAGAAAAAATTTTAAAAGCCTGTCCAGTTATTGAACAAATTTCTTTGAACAAATGAAATTAAGATCAATATATATCAGAGTGCTGGAAAGAGAAGAGCATGGAAATGAGAAGAAATGGCTCATGATCCGATGAATAGCACATCATCTGTCAAACATGGTGGAGGCAGTTTTATGGCATGATAGTGCATGGTTGTGAATGGAAGTCAGTAACTACTGTTCATTTATGACATGACTGCTGGTGTTAGTAACAGGATGAATTTTTAAACGTTTAGGGGCTATACTATCTGCTCAGATTCAGCCACATGCTGCAAAGTTGATATGACAACACTTCACAGAACAAATGGACAATGAGCAAAAAACTGTGAAAGTAAACCAAGTGCTTTTCGATGGAAAATAGTGGAATATTGTTCAAAGACAAAGTCAAAGTCAATCAACTGACCTCAACCCAAGTGGACATGCATTTCACGTGATGAACACAAAACTGATGGTAGAAAGTCTGGCAAAGTATCACTAGGATGGAAACCCAGCACTTGAAGATAGCCATGGGTTACAGATAGGGATGAATATCATTAGGATTTTATTGATACCAATATTAATACCAATACTGTTTATCGATACTGATACTTATTTATACTCTTGTCAATATTACATTCATAATGTGATGCAAAAAATAAAGACATTACAAGATGTGAAAAGATTCAACAGTTTTAATATAACTTTTTTCAAAAATAGCAAAGTTAATCTTCATGCATTTCCTATATTGCTGTAGTGATGCTTCACTAACAGAAGCTAAACTTAAA
>JANRMT010062809.1:20922689-20966453 GCA_026402145.1 Polypterus bichir lapradei
CTTACAGTGTAGTGCTGGGCGGTATACCGGCTCATACCAAAAAACGTCTTTTATTTTTGTTATGATATGGATTTTTCTTATACCAGAACACCAGTTTAAATAGCCTAAACAACATTCGGAACGTGGCACAGCAGGAAACTGTTTAAGAGGCGACTTTTTTCACTGGTGCACCACAAAATACGCATGCAACGAAGTACATGCATTAGTGAAGCTATTGAGAGGGGAAAATGGACAGAGAACATTCTGAAACTGAAGCTGTAGCAGACGATAAAGTTGAACATGATGACACAGAAGAACTTTTGACGAAAAAAGGTGCCGTGTCTGTTGTCTGGAGATACTTTGGTTTTAAAAGGTCGGATGTGGACCATTATGTTCAAATGTGTGAATACTGTTTCTATACTACTGATTAATACTGCAAGCCAAGTTGTACTTGTTTTATTTTTTTTTTTTTCAATACTGTGTAATGTACCTGGTTACTGTGTAACAGCGTGACAATGCCGGTCCTCTGCATACTCCCTATTCCTACATGGGAGTCTGTTGAACCTTTATTTTTTTTCAATACTGTGTAATGTACCTGGTTACTGTGTAATAGTGTGACGATGCCAGTCCTCTGCAGACTCCCTCTTCCTACATGGGAATCTGTTGAATCAACACTGTCGATAGTTATGACTGAGATGAGCTGAGAAATCTCATTGAAGCCAGGGAATGGTGGGAAGTGCTCAAGTGCTTTTGTTAAAAACAGTCAAAGTAAAACCAAAAGTGTCTGTTGTGCAGTGTTCAGAAAAATACAGTACCCAAATAAATAGCAAATTCATAAAGCCAGTGAAACGTGGGGATAAAATCCATAATGAATAAATCCGTTAAAATGCAGTCTCTCTCCCAATCACATCACACCACCTTCTGTCTCCACGGCTCACCCTTCACTGGCGTTGCCTTTGCAGCACGAACTGCTTTCTGCCAACCCCTGTTTTGGCTTCCGCCACACTGTGCAGCCAGACCGTACGAGGTCTTCGTGCTCACTCAGTCACTCCTCAGATCCATTTGGAGGTCTTACATTTCGCTCACCCCACTCTACACGCTTAGTCAGTGGGGTGAACCAGCCCCTAGATCGCCTAAGCCTGCGCTCCCTCACGGAGCCCCAGCTCGTGCTGCCTTCTCCTTCCTGGTGTCTGGATCATCTCCCATGACTGTCTTTTCCCTTCTTTAACCACCTTGTGTTTTATCTTTTCATACTTGTGTGCACCTTAAAATGTTTTTTTGTACAATGTACAATTCTCATGACAGTGGAATAGGTTATTCTTAGCCAGTCTACTGCAGTAAATGCAGTGGAAAATGTGGTTAACTCATGTATGGGAAAAAAATACCGTGAAACCATTACAATTTTGAAAAATACCGTGATATAGAATTTTGGTCATACCGCCCAGCACTACTTTACAGTCTAATATATTAACAAAGAAAAGAGTAGCATACCTTCCCAGAAACAACTAAAAAAAAAAAAAGAAATAATGAGGACAGGGTGTTATGTAAACAGCTCCTCCCCAATGCCTATCTCTATATTATAAAAACAAATCTTGGAAGGAGACAAGACGTGATTTTCTCGGAGAGACAATTATACGTCTCGCGAGAAAGAGATTTAACCATGCCATAAAGGACAAAGAGTAGATGACCAAGTAGAACGTCGCTAAAAAATATATCACACATGTCCGCATGGGAGGCAGCTAAAGGGCTCAAAAGAAGGTAATTCCCGGTCAGCCCAGGGGGAGGCAGAGTGCACTAATCCTTTCCCTTATCTGCCCACAGACAAAATGCAGGAAATTCCGTCTGGCTCACATGATGTCACTTCAAGTTCCACACCAGAAGACGTCACTTTCAGACCAGCAGAACATCCCACTTCCTAATAACGTAATTTCCACATCTCAAGAAGTCGCAGCCTGATAACCTCATTTCCAGCTCCGGTCCCAAGATCCCTCACCTTCCTGTTTTTCAACTATATATCCACCACGTTTCCTAACCTGTTCAGTTCTGCTTTGGACTCTTGTCTGTAAAGACCATTTCCTCAAACTTTTTGCATCGACAGCCAATTTTTAATTATACGAGAGGCTGCCCCAAACCTTTTTATTGTGTTGAGGCTTGATTATTCACCACAAACCCTAGTTCTAGATTTCAGGTTGTCAATGACTGTAAAGGATTTTCAACAAAGTATTGAAAATGGTAATTATATTTACGATTATGTTCATTTGTCCAGATACTTTACAGCCCCTGAAAATAGGGGGACCATGTATAAAAATGTCTGCCTTCTCTAAACAGCTCATACAATATTTTTGTTAAACCACTTGAATTAAAGGCGATTACAGTCTATACTTCAATTACATCTTGACTGCTTTGTTTCACATCCATTGTGGTGGTGTACAGAGCCTAAGTTATGAAAATTGTGTCAACGTCCAAATACTTATGGACCTGACTGTACATAAATAACAGAACTATCAAGTCTTGTTTCATGAGTACTTTCACAATATGCTATACAATGCTATACAATGCAAAGCAAATACTGTAACCTTAAATCTGAATTAAGTAGCAGTTAGAGCACTGATTATACTATGAAGATAATGAAACTGTAGTAATATCAGGAGAAGAGTATCGTCAAAAAGAACAAAGGAACTGCAGAGGTATAAGTTAAATATTACAAACTTAAGTTAAATCTTTTATGAGATATTTTTTATCATTTTACTGTTTATAGCATGTATATTATAGAATTTTTGAGTTAAAGATGGGAAATGTTTTCATATTTTTTAATATTGCAAGACAAGATACCATACCTCATTGCTCATCCTTTGATTCTATTAAGCAGCTAGTAAGGTTACAGAAAGGAACAAACCCCTGCACCAGACACTAGCCATTCAGAGGGAACATTTAACACTCCTCCATACTTGATCAATATACAGATACACAACTTTGAAATGCAGAAGGAAACAAAAATACCAAGATAAACACAATACAGAACTCCAGAGTTTGGTGCAAACTCCACAGAGACAGCAACAGAAACTGAACCAAGTCCCTAAGAACCTAACAGCCACTGTGTCACAAATACTGACTTATATATGATTTTTAAAATGTCACATAAAAGGACTTTGTTTCACTCATGCCCTATTAACCATCTTAGGTAAAAAAAAAAAAAAAAAAAAACCAGTTTCAAATCATTGGCTATATTCCTGATATACTTTAAAGTTTAGGGGCTTAAGTACTCTGGTGATTGTAAATACCCCCCCCCCCCCCCAACTCCAGGGTTTGGTGCTATGTTCTAATGCCTTTTCTATTACTCCCTTTGCAGACTAAACGATTGACAGCTGTAACATCTCTGATGTCACTTCCAGTATGCAATTGCCTGGACCTGCCTTTTCCTGCCAGAAGGACTTACAACCAGAAGTTCTGCCATTTTGAAGGCTGTTCACTTTGGAACTAACATCTGAAATGGCGTTTTTGCAATTATTCCTTTTTTTGTTTTTGCTGCATTCCAGTTATGGGATAGGGGGTGCCCGACCTTTTTAATCGTGGTCTATATGATTTCTTACACTTAGCAGAAGAAAGATAACTGCCTTTTGAAACCACAACACTGATTCTTAAGCTTGAACTTAGGCATGGCACCACTATAACAAATAACAACCAGTGTAAAAATCCAGCATAATGAAAACAAGCTGTTCAAATATAAAAAAGACAGCTTATTATATGGTGTGGGTTGCTAAAATGGTCTTTGTAAGCTTGTACCCATAACTCAAATTATTTTCAAAATATTACCATCAAGCAAACCTTTACCAATATAACACACTTCATTGTATTTAATCAGTTGTGGTGCTGTTAGGAAAAATAAATAATCAGCATCTAATTAATTTATTTTCTAGAAAATCTAAACACTTTTTAAAAATGTAAGAGGCTTAAAAAATTAGTAATGTGGAATGAAATAGGTCAAACAAGTTAAGATTTTTAAATGTTTACTTCCAGTGTTTCATAACATGTGTACATGAACTAGTGATGTTGGAACATTTTTGTTTGTAGAATCTTGAAGGTGATGTCATGCGTGGCATCAATTTGCCTTATATCTGGAGGCATAAAATTATGTCACAGGTAATGAACACACCCTGTGATATCATTTCACACACTGCTTTTAAAGATGATTTTCTCATTCTTTTATATATTTTTGCCAAGACATAACCAAAAACAAAGCTACTGCAATGCTCAGCAAAACTGCTAATTTTGTTTTTACTGACTGAATACTTAAAAAAAAGGGTATTGTACCTCATAAATCTATTGGATATTCATCAAACGCAGATGAGATTCAATCTAAAATGTTGAAAGCACTGGATATTACAGGGGTGTTTTGGCTAATAACCCTCTTCAATGTCACATGGAAGATGGGACCGACAGACTATAGTGGTGGTTACCATTTTCAAAAAGAAGGAAAAGCCTATGCCAGTGTACTAGAACAGAGACTCTGACATTTAAACCTCAGATTTAGGAGGAACAATGAGGATTCCACCCTTGCCCAGATCAGCTCTTTACCCTTACACAGATATCTGAGGAATAATGAGAATTTCCTAATGCTGTCTATATGTGGTTTATGGAATTAGAAGAAGTTTCTGACCGTGTATCCTGTAGTATAGTGAGGGAGATATTTCATAAGAGTTTGATTCCAGAGATACTAATGTACAGTATATCTTTTGGCCACTGTATTTGTGGACCAAGAGTTGTATCTGTATTCTTAATGTAAGTCAAAACCATAAAATTGGTAATCTTGGAAGTCACCAAAGTTGTGCCTTGTCTCTTCTCTTGCTTCATGATTTTTTTATCCACTATAGGGATCCTATGGTTTTCATCTCTGCTGTTTGTTGATTGTTATCCTTTTGGAATCAGCCAACTGTGATCTCTGTGATTTACTGCATATGGCTAAAATAGTACAAAGTGCCTCCGAATCTAAGTCAAAGTACTCTTTTGGAAAAGACTGGCTAGTTCCTTTAGTGTGTGGGGTGTGTAGCTGCCCTAGGAGAGGTGATCAAGAAGTTTGGGGTCTTCTTTATGTTTCAGGTGACTACAAGATTGACCAACTCTGACAGCATTAACAACAGTTTTGCAGACATTGTTTAGGGCCTTGTTAGTGAAGTATGGTCAAGTCCTTTAACTATGCTTCAATTTAATAATTAGTCACCATTTACATCCATAAATATAAACCAAAAGAATGTGATCTCTTTGCATAACGAGGTTAGGAGCTTAGCAAGAGCTAAGGAGGATAATTTCCCATAAGGCCACAGATTAACTGTGGTAGAAAAAACAGATCTCTACAAGCAATCATTTTTTTGCATCAATCAAAATTCAGATAGAGGAGATGAGTAAAACTGAAGCTAGCTGTATGTGACCATAGATTAAACATATCACATCTTTCAGATTGAAACATTTCTTTCAGATGAGAAAAGTGAATTGAGAAAGATGCAAAAAGGTAACACAACCAAACCACTAGTGTTTGTTTGAATACATACAAGAAACCAACAAAATAAATTCCTGAATTATTTTTATCACCATGAACACAAGTTGTTATTGTAGATACTTCACTTGGTTTTAAATGAATAGAGAAAAAATTCCATTTCCCTAGCTTTTCATGATGATTTTTTCAGAAATCCTTAATTAAAAATGTCCAAAAACTGGGATTAAGTTTATAACCCACAGAACATCTGGAAACTATAATCTGTATGCAACGCTAATTAAATTATGTGTTGAATGACATGTGGCAAATTATCATATTTGACTTTATAAATTGTTTTGGAGATTAACTAAATTTGTTGGATTATGTATATAATTTAGGACTTAATTGACCTTTACGGATTGTAGCAATAATCAGGGTTCATATAAAGTGTAAGGGACAACATGCTGGGACCAACATCCCAGTCGGAAATTGGTTTGGAGTCTTTATCTGGATGAGATGTCCATAACAAAAAATGACAGGGGAGAGGAATAGTTCCTGTTTAATATACCTGGAATTGTAGTCCAGTAGCATACCCCTGCTGGGGTCCATGGGTGCCGCTAGGAGGTGCTGCAGGGAGTTACACACCCTACTACTTGGGACTTCTGTAAGGCTCGAAAGTACTTCCAGTGGGTGAAGCCCTGGCACCATAAATACTCCTGAGTCTTCCATAGAAGAGACCACATTGCCTTGAGTCGGAGCCGGGAGCGGAAACAGACAACACTCATCTTAGAGGAGTAGCAATGCGGAGAGAGAAACACAGAGAAAAGGAAGAATACCAAGTGTTTGTCAATTTTATTTAAGATATTTGTAATAAACTTCCCCTTTATCTTAACCCTTGACTATTTTGTGTGTGTGTGTGTGTGTTTGGGGTTTGAGGCTCAGTGGCATCCCCTAGCTTTCACAAATGTTTAAATGTAACTATGGGGTAAAAAAAAAAAAAAAAAAAAAAAAGACAAAACTATTTTTTTCATTGTTTCAGAAAGTTCCTTCAGTTTTAATACTGCAATGGCCAATTTGCTATACAGAGTAGTAAACTGTAAATGATTTGGCTCTGTTAATAAACTTCATTATAAAATACTCATGTTACAACATGCTTCTCTCAAAAAGCGTCTTATATTCTCAACTTCAGTCTGTTTGTCCCTGGAACTTTCTAAGTTTGTTGCAAGGTTGAAGGAAACTGCATCCTATACCAATGGTATTGGGCACAAGGCAAAACCTTTCCCCAAATGGGATACCAGTCAATAATTAGAGAACCACTGTCAGAAGTGATCAAGGGCAAACACCACAAATGGCCCCAAATTAAACAGATCTGCAGTTATATTACCTCAAAATAGAGATGCATGCTTGAAAATTACCTTGAATATACCACAAGGCTTATATTCAATTCAATTCAATTCTTTACTGTCATGTGTACAAGTACCATGTACAATGAAATGCTTGCTTGCATGTGCCCCCGCAGACAGTGAACATAGACAAAAAAACACACAATAAATAAATTAATATAAATAAGTAAATAAATAAAACCAGAATCCTAGGAATAAATAGAGACAGTGGCAGAAGTATATGGGCAGGTAGCTGTGGAGGTGACACAAGGTTACTGATTGTTCATGAGTCTGATTTCAGTTGGGTAGAAAGTGTTCCTGAACCTGAAGGTGCACATCCGAATTGACTTCAGTTGCTTCCCAGATGGGAGGAGGGTGAAAAGTGACAGTGCAGGGTGGCTGGGGTCCCGCCTGATACGATTCACTTTCCTGAGACATTGTGTAGTGTGGATGTCATGGATCACAAGGAGCTGTGTGCCCATGATCTGCTGTGCTGTATTCACCACATGCTGCAGAGCTCTGCAGTCCTGAACTGAGTAGTTGCTGTACCAGGATGTGATGCATCCTTTCAGGATGAATTCCACAGTACACCTGTAAAATCTGCACAGGGTTCTGGGGGACATCCAGGCCTTAGTCAGTCTCCTGAGGAAGTAAAGGCGTTGTTGGGCTTTCTTGACTACTGCTGCAGTGTGACTTGCCCATTTAAGGTCATCAGTGAGGGTGACTCCGAGGAACCTAAAGCTGCTGATCTGCTCCACAGCCACACCCACAATGTAGATGGGGCTGTGCTCTGTTGCCTGTTTGTGGAAATCCACAATCATCTCCTTAGTTTTGCTACCGTTGAGGATGAGGTTGTTGTCCTGACACCATTCTGCCAGGAGTCTGACATCCTCCCTGTAGGCCATCTCACCGTCCTCGCTGATCACACCTATTACAGTGGTAACGTCAGCAAACTTGAGGATGGTGTTAGAGCTGTACTTAGCTACGAGATTGCCCTCTCAGTATAGCAGTCCTTCTGGCGATTTTCTGAAGGGAAGGCTATGTAGCGGAGGAGGAAAATATAAAAGATATGTACCTTTTCAAGTATTACATGTCGATTGTTTATGAATTACAACAACAACATTTACTTATATAGCACATATTCATACAAACAGTAGCTCAAAGTGCTTTACATAATAAAGAATAGAAAAATTAAAAACACAATACGAAAACAAAATAAATCAGCATTAATTAACATCGAATAAGAGTAAGGTCCAATGACCAGGGGGGACAGAAAAAACAAAAAAAAAAAAAACTCCAGATGGCTGGAGAAAAAAAAAAATAAAATCTGTAGGGATTCCAGACCACGAGACCGCCCAGTCCCCTCTGGAATTGGTTAATTTCTATATATAACAAGTTCAAAACTTTTGTTAATAGTTAAGGAAATGTGATCCACTGACCACATGTGGTACAAAAATGTTAGGGAAATGGATCACAAAAAGGACAGTGATCATGCAGTATAATAGCCAAGTGATATGTCAATCTATTAAATACTAGCAAAATACCCGCGCTTCGCAGCGGCGAAGTACTGCCTTATAATTTTTATTAAGAAGAAAATTAAACCTTTTTAAACTGAGGGAAAATATACCAATAATTATTTGTTAAGGATCTCTTTGTATGCCACGTTGTCAGTTCGGCCCTCCAGTTGCAATATGACCAAGCTGTAGCTGTGCGCTGAGCTTACTCTTGAGCATGCAACGTACAGTTTGCCATGTGAACAGTAATCTTGTTTCAAATCTCACAGCTTGGATTGCTACTGTCATAATCGGTTTGAGTTTCATGGTTTGTTTCAATTACGACAGTATTTGTAGGACTTGTGTTGAAGAGACATTTGGCATCTGTCAAGCGTTGTAAGTATACAACCAGTTTCATTGATAACTTCACATCCAGCTTTTGAGAGTTTAAACATTTCTAAACATCAAAGTGTCCACTACTGAAATCGTCACCTGTGAATCTAAGATGTTTAAGAGGCATTGGCGGTTGTCCAAAGGTGTAAAATATTTGGCCATTTCGGTACACTTAAGCATTTCACTCTTCTAGTGCTCCTGTGTAGTATAATTATCTCCTGTACCGTCATCAGTCCACACCTTGAACCTGTCCCAGTCATTCAATACATAAGACACAATGTTCCTCCGGATATCAAGAGTGAGCCTGATATGGCCGTGCAATATGTAACAAAGAGAATGGAAAAGGCAGGTGCCATCTCCGGGCATGGAAACCACTTGGTAAGTGACAGTACTTTGATCGATGGTGATCACCTCGATAGACATGTTAATGGGGGTACGGTTGGAATGATAAAGGAAATGGGTACCTGAACAATGTAAAGTAAGTCTAAAATACCTACACAATAACTATAATCGTAATAAATGAACAATAAAACAGCGGAGAAGCCGTGGATTAAAAGAAAAAGGCTGTAGTTATCAGCAGGGAGATGTGAATACCGTGGCGAAGCAAGGAAGGGAATGTAGAGACTGGAGCGACAGACAGCCTTATATAGGCAGGCAGCCAACAACGTGGGAGGCGTTGGGATGGGGGACCCAACGCCGCCTCACATGGTGACCGAGCTGCAGGCTATGGACGTATATATGTACGTAAGTAGGATTCAGTTAGCATTGGGAACCCGCATACCAAATTTCTTGAAGATGGGCCCATAAGTAACAAAGACCGTTGAAAAGTTCAATATGACGGCCGACAGTGGCATCATATCACCGAAATAAGTACCAAATTTCAGCCTTCTACATACACGGGAAGTTGGAGAATTAGTGACGTTGGAAAGTTCAATATGGCAGCTGACAGTGGCGTCACACCACCGAAATAAGTACGTACATTGGTTTCGGTTAGCGCAGGGAAACCGCCTACCAAATTTCGTGAAAATGGGGCCATGAATAAGAAAGTTCAACATGGCGGACGTTGTTGACCGTTATGACCGTTACTCGTAGAATTTCGAAATGAAACCTGCTTAACTTTTGTAAGTAATCTGTAAGGAATGAGCCTGCCAAATTTCAGCCTTCTACCTACACGGGAAGTTGGAGAATTAGTGATGTTTGGAAAATTCAATATGGCGGCCGAAAGTAGCGTCATACCACCGAAATAAGTACGTACATTGGTTTTGGTTAACGTAGGGAAGCCACCTACCAAATTTCTTGAAGATGGGGTCAGCCTTCTACCTACACGGGAAGATGGAAAATTATTGACGTTGTAAAGTTCAATATGGTGGCCGACAGTGGCGTCATACCACCGAAATAAGTACGTACATTGGTTTTGGTTAGCGCAGGGAAGCCGCCTACCAAATTTCGTGAAGATGGGGCCATGAATAAGAAAGTTCAACATGGCGGACATTGTGAAAATTAGTGACGTTGGAAAGTTCAATATGGCGGCCGACAGTGGCGTCATACCATCGAAATAAGTACATACAGTACATCGGTTTCGGTTAGCGCAAGGAAGCCGCCTACCAAATTTCGTGAAGATGGTGCCATAAATAAGAAAGTTCAACATGGCGGACGTTGTCAACCGTTATCGACCGTTATGTGTAGAATTTCGAAATGAAACCTGCTTAACTTTTGTAAGTGAGCTGTAAGGAATAAGCCTGCCAAATTTCAGCCTTCTACCTACATGGGAAGTTGGAGAATTAGTGATGAGTCAGTGAGTGAGTGAGTGAGTGAGTGAGTGAGTGAGTGAGTGAGTCAGTCAGTCCTTTGCCTTTTATTAGTATAGATAGTTTTATGTATTTAGAACAATCAGGCTGCTTCCTGACATCTATATTGCTAAATGATCACAGCTATGCGTCTAAATCTACAAGCATGTAAAACACAATTTGACTTTCATGTAGACAGTAACTTGTAGTGTTTCATTAACTTGTGTTGTATGTGAGCATATATAAAGGTTTTAAACTGAGCTAACAGGTATAATGAAAAACAATATTCATGCTTTCTAATCCACTTCTAAGGCACAGGCTCACAGATCATTTCTGCTTTACTGTAATTTTTTTAGTATGGTGTACACTCTAATGTTTCTTATAATAAATGTGTATGCCGTACTATAAACAATTCTATAATAGGGGAGTCAAACTGAGATACTGGAAGGCCACAGTGGCTGCACTGTTCAGTGTAGTTACTTTCCTAATAATAAATTCATGCTTCCAAGGAATATACTTCATTTGCCTTCATTTTAATTAACTTGCTTTTTTTATTTCCTAATAATAAATTCATGCTTCCAAGGAATATACTTCATTTTAATTAACTTGCTTTTTTTATAGTTATAACCCTTAATTGACTTTTTAATTAATCAGCAGTGAAACAAAAGAGAACAAATACATGAAGCCACTCTAGCCCTGAAGGATGTATGTTTGACAGCCATATACTAACAGTAACAACTTAATTCACTGCTCTTACTTCCTGCTCCTGTTCCTTGATGCGATTGCCCCCTCTTCCTCTCACTCGACACGCCTTCAAATTATGTCTTTCTTCATTTCAGCCTTTACCAGTCACTATCCCTCTTGATCTCAGCCTGGAGAGACTACCTCTGGTCATTGTAGTCCTTTAATTCCATGCAGCCAGTAACATGTGCCACTTCAAGCACATTACTGCTGTCATGCCACCCGCTGTTATAGTATCTTCATGTCTAATGGACTGTTGTGGATAATTGGCTGCAATGTGGGCGTTTTAAACACAAAGCCAGCAACACTTTAGTACTTTTAAAATAAATATTGCATCTTTAGCAAAATTAATGTGGTATTTGTAATGTGCATTAAAACTATCACGTGACAATTGACCATTGATGGTGCAGTTTATTTGACTTTAGCAAATTCGTCCTGAGTCTAAAACACTTTTAAGTATTATCAACTTATATGAAGCAAGATGTTTTCTTCTGATTGACTGCCTTGCACCCAATGATTGTTAGGATAGGCTGCAGCTTCCCCAAATCCCAGCCCTGGATAAGAGGGTTAGGAAAATCAATGGATGGATGAATGGATGGATGGAATCAATATATTATTTTAAGCTTTCAAAAAATTGTTTCTTAAAAAAGAAAGGAAATTGACTCTGCACAGTTCTTAATTTTTAATTTGTTCAGCTATTAAATATAGGTAATTTACCTTCACTATTCTGATAAGGTAAAATGTTATTTTATATGCTTTACACAATGCCCCTATTTGGTTATATAATGTCTCTTTATTTCAATAACTGGGGGTAAAAAAATGCCCCTTAAAAATTATTTACTACCCTGTGGAGAACAGTAATACTATTGGCCAAACTCGCTCAAACAGGAACAACACAAAGACACCAGTCAACATCCTTGAAACATGGAAGGAAATCAGGGGCGCAAGGGAAAAATGCACATGGAAGCAGAGAGAATGTGCTGATTCCAGAGAGATGGAAACCTGGTAGGGGATAAAATCTTAGGCCCACTGGAGCTGTAGGGCAGCAATGGTAAGAGGATGGATGGATGGATGAAAAAGGTGATAAAGGCAGAGAGAAAGCATGTTGAATGGCACAACACAGTTATATGGTGAACAAAAATATGGTTGCTCACAATCCATTAAAACTAACAAATCTACTATGCTCTTATAGAATAAATAAACTGAATGCAGCTTTCAGTGCCAACATCTAGCTTTCTTATGAACAGGTCATATTAAAATTAAGGTGTGTCATTTGTTGAAAATGTAGACAAAAGTGGTCTTTTTAACAAACTGTGTAAATAGCCTTATGACAGGGGTGCCCACACTTTTTCAGCTTGTGAGCTACTTTTAAAATGACCTACCTACATTAAAAAAAAGAAAGGGACAGTAATAGCTTCCGGGTCACAAGGGGGCAACCGCTCTGGCTAAAGAGAGGACCACGGGAAAGGGACAAAGAGATTTTAACCCGTAAGGACCCGTGGCCACCGCCAGGGGGCGCCTCAACAACAACAACAACCACATTTATTTATATAGCACATTTTTATACAAAAAAATGTAGCTCAAAGTGCTTTACATAATGAAGAATAGAAAAATAAAAGACACAGTAAGAAAATAAAATAAGTCAACATTAATTAACATAGAATATAGCCTCATAGGACCTGGAGAACCGTCACTTCCGCCACACCAGAAAAGATGGCGGATGAACCTGCCAGGGACACCCGGAGTGCTTCCAGGGCAAAGGGCAGCACTTCCGCCACACCAGGAAGTGCTGCCGGAAGATTGTCACCAGCCACCTGGAGCACATCTGGGCGAGAATAAAAGGTGCCGCCTCCTTACAGTCTGGGAGCCAGAGTCGGGAGTGGGAGTAGGACGAAGCTCCCAGGAGGAGAATAGAGGCAGCCAAGGACAGAGAGAAAGAGAAGGTTCATTGTGGGGGATTATTGCTAAGTGCTTTGTGTGTTGTTCGGGACTGAAACCTGTGTATAGTGGTGCTAAATAAATGCATGAGTTTTATAAAGATGTGGTTTCCGACTGGTGGTGGGTAGTAATGAGTTACATTTACTCTGTTACATTTACTTGAGTAACTTTTTAAAAAAATTGTACTAAGAGTAGTTTTACTGCACCATACTTTTTACTTTTACTTGAGTGCATTTGTGAAGAAGAAACACTACTCTTACTCCACTACATTGGGCAACACTCAAATCGTTACTTTTTTTCCATTAGATAAAGTCTGA
Organism: Polypterus bichir lapradei; assembly: GCA_026402145.1. Classification (NCBI taxonomy): domain Eukaryota; kingdom Metazoa; phylum Chordata; class Cladistia; order Polypteriformes; family Polypteridae; genus Polypterus; species Polypterus bichir. The sequence goes on from JANRMT010062809.1 coordinate 20,936,190, forward strand.
CAGACAATTTTCAATCTGCTCTGTGTAATATATGCTGTCAAGTTGCTCACACGCCTTCCATTGCGTCTCATCTGCGATTTTAGTTTCCTCTCCTTTCTCTTTCTCAGATCGGTCAGTTTCGTAGTTTTTATGAACAGTTCGAAAGTGCCTTTCCACATTTTCCTTCTTTGGAATAGCAATGATAGATTGACAGATCAGACAAACGCACTTCGATTGTGACATTGTGAGAGAAAAAAATCCTCTTCCAATTCCACATCCAGCCCATAAACAACAATTTTTTTTTTTAATCCCTTCTTTAGTCGGTATAAATTGGAAGGCTAACTAGATCACTTAGATAGCCGGAGTTTTGCAGTAGCTCGCGCGTTTCATCGTGCGTGCGGGATGACCAGTGTGTTTGAAGAAAAGAGATCTCAGACTGGCCGCCCTGTATGTCAATCAAGTGGCAAATGCCATAGGGAGGATATATGATAGCCTAACATTTAAAAAAATTTTTTTTTGAATGCAACGTGATCTACCTGCACTCCCTTTCCTTTTCGACGCATTGGGCACCCCTGCCTTATGATATATGACATGTTCACATACAAATGCCAAAATTCCTTATTGGAACAGTCAGCTCAATTTATTTATTTTAACTGCATCTATAGTATTTTTCATGCAACAAACAATATATTTTAATTGCTCTATGAAGTAATTCTTAGGGATTTAGATAATTAATAGGTGACAGAACATACAGTAAACCCACCTGGCTCACAATTAAATTTTTTCACCACTGGTCTTTGCCTATATAGTAACAATAACTAATTAGTAATCTTTTTAAAATGCCCAAGTGGTTTTCATTAAATTTAAAGATGTGCTTTTTCTTATAGCTCATCTAAGTTCCCATATACAGAAAACAAAGCTACTTTCAAATGGTTGTGCATTTATTTTTAAGTGCCGAGTTTCCTTCATATATTCTTTTTTTTTTGTTATATTGGATTTCTTTGCTTTTCCATCATATAAAACTACATTAAATATAATAATATAAAAACCCACAATACTGCTAAAACAAGATGAATGCTTCTAAATCCTACTTTGGGAAAGTTTGCTATATGCACTTACGTAAACTAAGTTTCATAATAAAAGGTAATTTACATCAGACTAAAGATAAGATGGAAAATGAGGTTTTAAATTATAATATCAATTATAAGTAAAATAAACATAGTGAGTGAACAATAAATTCATTACCACAAACCTAACCTACACTTCACTGTGCCCCTGGACCACTTCATGAAAAGGCCTCAGTCTCCTGCAACAAGTAACTAAAATGAACATAGAGCTGACAAAACCTTTGCTGTTAGGGCAATACATACTAAATTGTAAGCTGAAACGTACAGTAAACCTGCAACTCTGCAAAATTAAAATGATCTGCTTTCTTTCATTTGATAGGAGATTTAAAAATGCTTACATTTGCAAAATGGCAGTTCATACTTTGTTAGTGAATGATCATGGATAATATACAAAATAATGAGAAATTATCAAAATGTTTTTTAATGGATTGTATTCTATGCTTACTCCATAGAAACGTCAAGGATAACACAGATTATCGTTCTGTTAACATCAGCTCTTTTTCTATCCAAATAAATGTATTTATAATGGCTCTAATAATAAATAATGTTATAATGTTAAGAGTGTACCTTATTTTACTGATATTAGTTATTGGCATGTAAAAAAAAAAAAACAATGTTTAAAAAAATCCCCTAGTTTCTTCTAATGTCCTATTTAACACAGTTACTACCACTTTCTTATCAAATTCAGACACTGCTAACCATGTAACAAAATATGTTACAAGGTATAGAGGGTTGGATAAAGGATGGATGGATGAAACAATAAGAAATGTTTTTGTCATCAAAATAATTATCCATTTCACACTGCATTTGAGGACAGTATTTTGGAAATGTGCAGTGTATAAAATGGATAAAATAATCAATGCTATGTTTTGTTAGCTTTTCTAGAAAAACCCAATCATTACATTGAATAAAAACAGCAACACTTATGTTTCTGCAAGATAAAATGAAGATGGAATTATACTCTGTTTTCATACAAAACATCCATTTAGTGGGAAACTGTAAATGCATCAAGTTAATGCATAGACAATCTAATCACAAATCTTCAAAAATAACACCTGTGTCTCCACAAATGTAGCTTTTGCACCATGTTGCACAGTGTTTAACAAACTAATCATGCTGCTTTTAAAATATGTCTATAGTAATGGAAGGTCAGCTGGATTTATGTCCAAATACTCACAAGATACTGCCAATTTATGGCATTTTACAAATAATGAAATGATAAGAGTATTATGTACATGTTTAATGAGGTATGAATGGAAATAGATGAAGAAGGATGGTCAACATTTTAACACAGTGATGTAAAATGTTTATCTCATTATAATCCATGCAACAGGTTTAAAAATGCAAACAGCTGTAACAAGTTTTTAAAACTGCTAACAAGAAGGCATATGTCTGGAAATAAAAATATGAATGTTATTTTCATTCTGTTTATCTGGCTTGAAATACAGATCATAACGGTGGAAATAATTTCAATATGTATTTACATCTAAAGAATTGGGGGTTAAGTGATATGCTAAGGGTCGGACAATGAGTCAGTGGTTTGGACTAGACTAGGCAGCAACATTGTGATTTACAGTCCAGCACCATAGTTACTAGGGTAAACAGAAACTAGTAGAACTACTGATTACATAGTCAGGAATGGTAAAACAAGACTCAATTACTCAAGCAATCAGCACGCCTGTCATTTTCACAAACTCCTGGCTAGTTCTTATAATACATAAATACTAGCTTTTAGAAACCTTTGCAATATAGTAGTTTCCTTTATATATTTTCATTGGGAAGCAGGTCTCCTTAAACCATCACATGTGATATAAATGTACAGACTACCAGTTTCTGACAATCACAACAACAAAGTAAAAGCCACAGACATGGAGATTGGAACTGCTGCCCAGGAAAACACTGAAGAGCTTTATTTCCTTTACGTATTTGTAACTGGTCTTCTCTGTATCATCACCTACTGTATTTTGAGCGACAGCCAACAAAAACATCAACAACTTTTAATAAAACATGCTTCTTAAAGCAGATAAACTGTCAAATGAGTCAAAGTTAGTGTTCTAGCATTTGAACTACTGGGCCAGTTGCAGTTCAAAGCTGTGAACCTTCCTCTGTAGAGCTTATATGTCTTATCTGTAAGTTCAAATAACTAGCTTCAGAATCTGAAAACATACTGCTGCATGTCTAAATAGCACAACCAAGTTAGCATGTATAGCTCAGCTTTTGTGTGTCCTGTGTTAGAGAAGTACAAGACCATGTCACGGTGTGCAATATGTAACCACAAGCTAACATCTACTGTATTCTGCTGTTAGTTTAGGACTGCAGTTACCCAGATATGACTTTCCATGGTGTCTATGTGGTCAAGCTATGTTAGTATATAGTAGGATCATCATATGTTTATCACCACAATAGGAGCACCATTTGATCAATCATTGATTACAATCTGTTAGCAGTCATTATTATTGTACAATTAGCTCAGGGGTTCATAAGCCCCCTTGTTAAGTGAATGTGAAGTATTAGAGTGCCATCACCTTATTTAAAAGAAAGCAAGCTAAGAAAATACATGGTTTAGCAGTGTCATTGAGATAGATAAAAGAAAATTTGGAATGTTCTTTCTCTCTGTCTTAGGTCATTATGTTCTTATACAACATTAGTACCATGTCTATCAGTTAAATTTTTCTAGACATGGCATCCCCAAGGAAAAGAAAGCATGCATCAGATTTCACTTATGCTCTCAACCTACAAAACTAAAGTACTTCCCATATAAAGCACTACCCATCTAAGGTAAGCAGAGTGTTGTGGTAGCTACCACCATAGAAGGGCTTAGCAACCTTGAGTACAGTGGTTCCCAATTTCTGTCTTGTGTGAGCCCTGTGGCTGCAGGTTTAATTACAAACAAGCTCTGCTTTTTTAATTAAACTCAACTTCAATTAAGCCAACTGTTATTTTCAAGCTTCTATGTTCTGGTATAGAAAAATATATAAATTAGTTAGAATTAGTTTTGTAGAATTTTTATTGGAATGCAGAATAGAATTTCTGCATGTTACTTGGATAAATTTTTAGAGGATACATTTTAAGATTTTTATCATTGCCATTATTGTGATTTGCATTCTACTTTTCCAAGTGTTCTAGTAATTTAAGATATTATTTACTAATGAGCAGGTTAGTGGCTCTGACACTGAGGGAGCTGCACCCCTTCATCATTCTATGTTATTTGCCCTCATGTTTACTCTCCTTGCTGTTGTGACTTTTAGGATAGAATTAAGGCAGCAGTAAAGGTGAAATAATAGCAAAATGACAAATATTCAAATTTTACTACGGGGAAAATATACATGTTTCAAACGTTTCTTAGAAATTTTACATTATTATGCTTTTTCTGAATGCAAATTATGAAAAAGAAAAAAAGACCATCTAACCAAACATTAAGATCAATTGTAGAAATAAAAGACCCAGATTGTGTAACTGGTTGGAACAAAAACGTGCAGCTACAGGGTCAATCAGGACTGAACTAGGGACGCATTGTTCAAAGCAAACCACCACAGTAGGCATGGTAGCAGTTTCTGTAAGTTAGTCAACTGCTAATTAAGGAGCTTAACACAATTTAAGTACAGCTACTATTACCAGTTGGTTTGATGCCCTTCTTAAATAAGTTTACTGAAATATGCTGCTTAAAATACATCTAAAAGGACAGTCACAACTGACTATATTAAAGTATACTGTTAAATGACTAGCTGTTATAAGATGTAAACAGTCAAGGATTACAAAATATACTACACATTAATGTACCATTACTGTTTAATTGTGGCACTACCTTGTCTGAAACATATTACAATGTGTCATAGCTTAAAGTGCATAATTTCAAATGTATTTTCTATGTTTTCTTTATTTTAATTGCTCTTATGCTGTGATTCATTGCTTTTTAACTCATCTGATATTTATATTATTATACTAACACTATGTTATATCCTTTGCTTGCCAAACTATCTTCTCTCAAACTTGCTTCCTCTGAGGTTTATTCCTCACTCTTGTAAGTGCAGACAGAGGTCAACTCACCTAGTAGAACATGTATAAACTGCACAGAGTAATTCAAGCTGAAAGCTTAACCCAAAGTAAGAAGTATTTGTAATACTGAAACCTACTGATTTTATGACAGTCTAGAATAAACTCTGGCCTTATTGCCATTAATCCTGGGATGGTCACCTACTCTCTTTGGCCCTGACCACAATAAGCAAATAAATGAATGGAGGCCCTTTAGTAGCTTGTCCACTGTAGGCTTGATGAGGATTTTTACTTTAAACGTACTATAGTTTATTAACAACTTTATTTTCACCTTTTCCTTTATTATGAGTGTTCTAAGCATTAATACTTGAGATAACCCTGTTGTAATGCTTCTGATTGTAAACCTTCAAAAGATCATATATGACTTTGGGCTAATTTTATGCACAAACTAGCCCAACTAGTTTGCATTGCTCATAACAAAACACTACCCTTGTGCTTGCTTACCTTCCTACTTATTTACTTCCTCTTCAGTTATATGAAACTGCTTGCTTGCCACTGTTCAATACTCTTCACAACATTTGCTCACATTTACCCTTTAATCAATGTTTCCCATATGGATTTGACCACCAAAGGCGCTACACTGGATTCTCATAATTTTCTGCTATGGATACTACAGATAGTGTACATTGCTCTGTAAAATTTTATTTCAAAAAGGGAAGACTTACAAATGGGCACTGAGGAGTAAAAATGTCTAGCTTGTGAAAGACTTTGGCATTTTGTGTAGAAGCAGAACATGTACAATTCTATTAGTTTTTTTAACACTCAGAAACAAAAGCAAAACTTAATACTTTACATCAGAGTAGTAACAATAATTAAAATCAGCCCACATTTTTTTAACCTGTTTGAGACTTCTATATAGTGGCTCAATAACAGTGAAATACAAGCCCTGAGTTCATTGTAAGCTGAAATTCTAGAATGTGATGGAAAGGAAAGCAGTCATGCAAGACCATTATATTGCTCCCCTTTCTTGAACACAATGTTACATTTTCCTAAGGCAGTGGACCAGTGGCCTTACCAGCAAAATAATGGATCAGTTCGAATTTGTGGTTTATACAAATAAAATAGGCACAAACAGGGTTTTAGTGAATCAGGAAAATAGGCACAAACAGGGTTTTAGTGAATCAGGGTAATCTACCTATCAAAATGGAACACAAAAAAAGCATTTGACATGCCTTTCATAAACCATGTAAATCAAAATGATGATTAATGTGATAAATCAGCAGCAAAATAAGTGTAAAAATGCATATGACAGCTGCTTATCATTGAGTTTACTTTGAGACAGAAATCACATTGTCCAAGTACATCTAAGATTTAAAAAATACCTTAATCAGCTTTTTTAGTGAATCTTCAGATATAAGATAAAAAAGATAATTACTTTTTCATTGTTTCAGTAAACGTTTATCCTTCTGACACAAGAAACAAAAAAGATAATTACTTTTTTAGTGATCAGCTCAATTAATAAATTATGACCAGCACTCTCTAAAATATTAATAGCTTGAACCGAAGGATGTTTCACAGTTTCAATGGTACATCTACCATCCATAATATCAAATGTCAGTCGAGTCAGTTCACTGGGCAAAAGCTCTAGACAATACAGAGCTAGTAAATGAAATGCAAATAAGCTTATGCTTACAGTAATGGGAATTTTTTAAATTGTCTAACCAGAAATAAAAACAGAATAAGTGGCAGGTGTAGGAGAGAAGAGTGAGGGTCTAGAATAAAGACAAAGTTAAAATGAAGATAACTCTGTATAAATTGTTACAGCTTGCTAAACATCTGAGATGCAATCATTTTTTAAAACGTATCAACTACTGTAACTTGTATTAGGCTTAAAACAGCAAGAAAAGCAAACACGCAAGTAGGAATGCATGAGCGATTCATTATTGTGCTAATTCAACTAGTCATTGCATTTCACTATAAAACCCCAACCTCACATCTTACACTTTCCTAAAGATAAACACAGTTTATATTATTGTAGAACCACAGAACATGACCATTTTGGCAATCATTGGCAACCAGACATAAACCATGACCAAGTAATCATAGTTACAAAATATACCTCAAATACTGACAATAATTAAATGACAAAATTGGGAATGTCTTATTAACAGTTAATAGAAAATATAGAATGTAGAATGCATACATAGTTTTAAGTGCCTAGTTACCAAAACACTAATGTACACATTCATTTAAAATCAGAATAAATAAATAATTAACAAATGAACTGATGACAAGACTTAATGTTAGCCTACACAAAATTATAGTTACAGTAAATTAACAAGTAACGTGCTAAAACACACAATTTAATTTATCTATATCTTCCCCCAATAATACATGTGATTATAACATCTTTTTAAAAATCAAAAGCAGTATTAACACACAGATATTAATTATGTCCTTCTACTCACTCATAAAAAGCAGTAGATAACTATCCTGAAAAAAACTAGATTGAGACGCATAATAATTACATATAGAATGCTCGAAAACTTAAACTCATCAAAGATAACAGATTTCAAAACTATCCATCTAATGTAAATTTATATGTGTACACACACGTGTATAAATTAGTAGTGGCACAGAATCCCATATGCAGACATGTGTGTGGTGTTTAGACATTCTCCCTGAATCTGTGTGACACTTACTATGGATGAGCGCATGATTGGGCACTGTGATGGAGTGCTGCCCTGCCCTGTCTCCTACCTTGCACTCGCAGTTGCTGTGGTAGTAGCAATCCTTAATATGATTAAGCACAGATGAGAACTTGATGAAACATGTAATACCTCTTTTCTTTTCGTTCTCCTCCACATCGCCAAGTGAACGTTGTCCCCTTTCCTTCTGACTTCGACTCACTGGGATGTGGCAGGGTGGTTCCTTTCATCTCGGACCCAGGAGAAGTTCCAGTACCATGGCGCAGCCCAGTGGAAGTACTTCTAGGTCAATCATAAGTCCTAAAGACTCGCTGGTGGTACCCAGGATCTCCACAGGCCAACTGTACAGCTCTACATCTCCCAGCATGCCCTGCAGGTGTCTACTGATGTACATGCATCCATGGATGTTGCCATCTAGCAGCTTGGGGGAACGTAATACCCAGCTCCTCCTGTCCTTCCTTTAAACTGGCCTCCCGGCCAGGTAATGTCCCTCCATTGACTCCTGCCGGGATCCCAACATACACATTCTTCATATAGCATCCTATGTCCTGATCCTTATGTAGGCAGGAGACCTCCTGCCTCCGTTAATGTCTATTTGCCAGGTCAGAGAAAAGGAGTCTATTCCAGCAGGAGCACTAGTCCCTGTCTGCCATCCATTACTTTATATATAAACACATTCAATTTTATTTGCAATATCAGGGACCTGAAATGTAACTATGAGACACAAGGATGTATCTTAGATTGACCTCAGTCTGTGAAAGTAATTTTGGAACTATTTCACTACTTCTGTCATTGACTCAGCTGTGAATTAATAAAGCGTTTTTGTTCTGTATACATACTGTATATTAAATGTGTTATGTATTTAAGAAAGATATTTAGTTTCACTTAAAATGCCTCTTCTTCGTTTTACAAGAGTGATAATTAACAAAATACAGACCCTGCCCCACAAAATAGTAAAAGTTTAAGAAGATTCATAAATTCAAACTAATTTCTACTTGGGTGATGACCAGCAATAAATTTTATTCTATGTCATCCTGGCGTTCTTTTTAAACTTGCTTATTTAATTTGATAGGATTTTTGTTGATATGTTTTAAAATGGTGTCCTATGAAGATGTAGTATTTAGGGTAGGTGCATTGTATATCCTAGTCTGGTCTGTGAGAAGTTTGCAGTCTTCCCTTGTTTCAAGACTAACCAAATCTGGCATGGTGCTCTAGCAGTCAATCATATTTAAAAACATACACTTATGACAGGCCAATCTGAGTCTCAAATGTACTCAATCTGTTCTGGCTTTGGTTATGTGGAGGACAAGTAGAAGTCCCACGGAAAACTCACGTAGACACAGACAATGACTTGAGCAGGACTCATACTCGGACCCAGGATGATATGATGCACAGCATTGAAACTAATGACCAATGATCGCTTTTAAGTGGTGCTGATTACGACGGGTTTAAAGTAGATTTGTGATGACACACCTTCCGTAGGTATTATTTATTAACAACACTGAAAATATGCCAACTCTGTTTCACTTTAATCATAGATGCCACTGTCATCAATTCGCTTATGCAAAATACGTAATATTACAATAATTACTTAACAAAATAATGGGTTTACTCAACCCATTTAAGTTTTGTTTTCAGCGCTTGCCATCAAAGTGTACTGTTATTAAACGTTAGGCGGAAAGAAGTGGATGAGAATTAGGGGTTAAAGTGTCCATAGCAAATCACTACCACTGCGGGACAACGAGAATGCTGGATAGTGATAAACTGCGCTCGTGCACCGCCGCCTTTTGGCTTAACCCGGAATAGCCTCTCCGTTACTGTGACAACCCAAACAAAGAGTGGCACGCGCCGTTTAGTGCAGTTTGCAGCGGTTCAACAGAAGCCCTGTTAAGTTTCCAGTCGGAATAATTATAATAATAATAAAACGATTCGTTTACCACGATCACTGTGAGCACTACCACTTCACCCAGTCACAGAAACATGCTACTAACTGTAATTGATCTGTTAACTTCCCTGGCGATACCTCTTCGCAACTCCCGCTCCGGTGCAACATTTGAAGACACTGCAAAAATGTAAGATTGAACAATAAGGCAAAAAGCTATCAAACAGACAGCGAAACCACCACCGGGACAAGGCGCATGGTTCATGTGCGCCGTATTCCTAAAACACTCTTAATAGCAAAAGTTTGGTGGAGTGGGACCTGAGTGTACAATCTGCACACGTTTTCTGAAAGAAACATTGACGTTTGAAATACTGCAAGCGAGCGTGTGTACAGATGGCCAAGACCCAAACGGAGACTCGGCAGTCTTGACTCTGTGCCCCATTACTCACGAAGACTCAGTAATAGTCACTCAGTGCCCCCATGCCTCAGACTACCAATGTCGACATAACGTGCGCAAGTGCATAAAACAACACCAGCACAATAAAGAAAAGAGAAAAAAATTTACTGTAAACACTTTGGAAAGGTAAGTAAAGTAAATAATAAAAATTGCAACGCTTACCGCTGTAAAGGTTTATCAGCGTCCAGGAAAGAATCAAGCCCAGAGGGAACTTCATTGCTACCATCCCATTGACGTGCACTCGCAAACTGCGGGAACTGTGAGCTCCAGTACTACAGAGGGCTGGAAAAAAAACAAGTACCGCGTGGCTCTTCGCCTTTCGTATTAGCATATCAAAGGGGCGGAGTTGATTGGCGTAGCTATGAAAACTGAAAGCAAAGAATCATGTGGGTGACCGTTGATCAAACAACTCACAATTCTGCAAATGTTTACGAAACTTTTATTGCAGATTTTGTAAGCATTTATTCGTACGACGAGCCCGGCTAAAAATGACTTTGAAACCAAAGCATACGACATAAATTAAATACGAAAGTGCTGAACTTTTAAAGGTTAATAAGAAGTTATGAGACGATAAACAGGGTATGTTTTTGAGTGTCTGAAGTCTTTTGTCTAAGTTTTGAAAAATAAAGAACAAGAACGTGTTTTTACACAGATTTTTCAAGCGTTGGGCAATAACTGCTACCTTAAAAGTGATTGTTGAGGCCAGCGTTATAATTATCAATATATTATAAATGTGTCAGTGACAATAATGAGTGTACGATAGATTAAAAATACAAACATAAAACCAAGAAAAGTTATCTTAATCTTTATATGCGTCTGCCTATCCTTCTACCCCTATTTCTTTAGTCAGGACACTGTAAAACCGTCAGCGTTTAATTAACCTAAAGATGTTAATCATTAAAAGTGTACATTTAAATATGTATTCTTGGTGTTTAACAGTCAATTTTGTTGTGGACAGGCAACAAAATTATCAACTGCACAATATTCATTTCCCAAACGTACCAATTTTTAATGTGCAGTGCTGTTCATGAGAAGTCAGCTAAGAACATAACTACACGGTGCAAAAATATACCTGGAAAAACAAGTAAAAAATATGAAAAAAGGAGTTTTGCTTTTAATTAGCCAATAGATAGATAGATAGATAGACTCTGCCAATGGGGTAAGAAAAATTTATTTTATTTCTTAAAATAAGCAACATACATATTAAACACAGATGTCTTGATATGTCATATCTTACAATAAGGAAAACAAGATTTAATGGCTTGATATACAAACTTTTCACTTGCTTAGATTTAAGTTTTTGCAGTGTAAATGACAAATGCTTGATATAATTTGTCTGTTTTGAGTCACAAATCTGCAATGATGCCTTATAGTGGGTGCATAATAATGGCATGCAACAAAGTTCCTTTTTACATATTTTAAAAGAGATGATCCATGTATAGGTTTAATTAAGGCTGCATGTTGATTAGGAGTATTACAATTGCACCACAATATGTATAGTGCATTAGACTAACATACTAACTTTTAATAACAAAAGTGGAAAAGATATTTAAGTTTTCTGTTTTTTCTTTAAAATGGATATATTTTTACAGAATATTTTGGGCATCAGCTGGCACCCTGTCCAGGGATTGTTCCTGCTGTGTGCCCGATGACTGCTGGAATAGACTTTTTAGAATAGAGTTTTTTAATGGTAGTTTCAATTGTCTAGGACACCCAATATATCTGTTAAAAACTTGGATGCAAGTTGTGCCACATAACCGATGCATCGCAACCTTTAATGCAATATGTACAACTACATTTTAATTATGAATGTAAGAATGAATTATATATTAAAGTTAAATAAATACATATATTAAATAAGAGCACCCATCCAATTCTTGGTATCAGGAGGGAACTAGCCTGGGGGGGTACCATCACAGGAAATTCATTCAGATATCCAGGCCAATGTCACTAATTCATCTAATAAATAATGAAAACTGGAGTACTTGGAGAAGACCCAGGTAGACATATGGAATGTGTGGAATTCCTGCGAACACTGAGTTTTCTGGTATCTGAACCTAGTCTACAAGAGTTGTGAGGTTGCAGGGCTAACTATTGTGACACCTTGGTGGCATTCACTGACTTATACTGGGCCAAGTTAGCATTAGACAGTGAAAGGAAACTGAACCACCCAGTAGAGGCCCATGCAGATATACAGAGAACAAGAAAATTTCACAAACTGAACCGATGCAATAACTTTAGTGGACTATTTCAGATATGTTAGTATTTTCTCAGGGCATCCTTGAAAAAATGGGCACATTTAATTTAATCTCCAAAGTTTCTAAAGATCTGATCATTTCCATTTTCAGTTATTTATTTAGTGGCTATACTGTAAACTGACAAAATGCTTTGTTTGCAGGGGGCATATGGTATAAAGGCCTATATAAAACAGTACGTTTTCAGCTTTCATCCTTATTCCACTTTTAATGTGAAAGAAAATAGGTTGAAGGATGTCACAACAGATAATAAAAACAAGTGAGAACTAGAAAATTTCACTTGACCTTCATCAATGCAAACGATCCTGCATCATTCAAGTTACATTGTGATTAATTTCATTAAATTAGGGAATATCTGGTACTTGTATTTGGAAACCTGGACAAAATTCAGCCTTACTCACATGCTTGTTTGTTTCCTTTAAAAAGTAAGAGGCCAGGTTGTTAACTGGGTATGGTTACTCCTACTGTATTACTGATCCACTATCCTGGATTTGAATCCTCTGCCTTGTTCTTGTCTGTTTTGAGTAGGTATATACTTTCCACATCAGTGTGAGCTTTTCTTCAGGTACTCCCACATCAAAAATGTGTTTTAGTTTAATATGCTTTTCCATATTTGCCTTGTGCGTGTGGGTGTGTAAGTGATTAGAGAGACTGACACCTAAACATAGGTTGGTTTCGGCCTTGTGCTAAATATTGTCTGGACAGGCTCCAACCCTCACAACTCTGGACTATTTTTCTCTATGCAAGTCACATACAACCTGTTGCAGCTCTAGAATGTAGTGAGCCAGAGATATCACAGTTTGCATTCTTGCTGAATTACAGTTTACACAAAACTTGCAGAGTGCATCCTATTTCATTCAAAGGCAATATGTGAGACAAAAAGTAACACCTACTTGAATGAATGCCATGTCACCTTTTTCTGTTGTTGTTTTGCAAAGTGGCACTTTGTCATCATCTCATAATTTTATTAAATGAGTTATTTTTTTCCAGCTTGTTGTGTATTGTTAAAAAAAGCTTTTTACAGTGTTCTTGCAGGATAACTTAGCAGCAGAAAAAACATTGCTCTGCTGTATGCAAGCAAGACTGGTCAGATCAGCTGCAGCACCTTGGAAACAAAGTGTAAAGTAGCCTGTAGGCTGTGTGTCTGCTTATAAACACAGTCTCTTTTTTAAAGACTTTGTCAAAAAACTTGTTCAAGTGCCATATTTGTTTTTACTGAAAGCTTATTTAAACTGGCCTTGTTTCCCCAATAGCCAGTAAATGTGATTATCCTCGTGCAATAGAACTGTATGAATCATTTTATAAATTATGGTCTCTGTGATGTCTTCCTGTTCTAACTTTCATTTGAGTTATTATTAATTCCATAACTCCTGTCTTTAATTGTTTAAGCACATTTTGGTTCTGCATTTTCAACATATACCCCTAGATTCCAAAATAATCAGCATTGTTCATTTTACTTTGAGTAGGTTGGAGGTTAAAGAAGAATGTATGTGGTGTGAATGTTAGATGCATTTCGCAACATTTCATTGTACTTTTTTAAAGGACTTTCTGATTGTGTGCACTATTAAGTTCATCCATCTATCCATTCATCTAGTGTAGTGCTTATCCAATTTAGAGTTGCACAGTACAAGTGACAGTCTTAGCAGTAGTGGGTGGAAGACACTAAACAATAATGAAGAAGATGCCAATCAACAGCGAATACACACACACACACACAAACACACATACACATATCTATGGTCAATCATATAGGACAAATTTAGTTTTGTTGATTAAACTAACATGCATATTTCTGGCATGAGAAGGTGTTCCGCATAAAATAAAGACTGACAAATTGACAGATCAATTGATTGACTAATTTATATAAATTTAACCATGATAAACACCTCAGGAGAGTTGTAAGACTCCCATTTATACTCCCTTTTGTTCTCAGGATTAGCATCGGATAGTTCTTTGAAAACCGTGGTTGATAAAATTATCATAATGTTATATGCTTATGTTGAAATTTTAAATGTTTTCTAAGTCAAATTCCATGCAATTGTAAGTGTTCTATCAATACATTAATGTAAAATGTATAATGATTTCATTGAGAGGTGTCAGGATTAGAATCCATATATATAATTCACTAAGGCAAGACACCCATGGAAAGGCAAGACACCCATGGAAAGCACGCCGGAAGGGGCGTGGATTCACCAACTCCAAGACCATTGGATACGAAGACAACTCGCAGAGCCACGCCCACCAACTCGGACGTGACGACACAGAAAAACCGGCGTCATTTATATTCGTCTGTCGTAGAGGCTACATGCTCCTCCGAGCCACGTTGACTGTTCATAGAGGCATGTTTCTTGCAGAGGTGAATCGCCATATGCAGCGTGTAAAACGGTTTGCGAGGGGTATCCCATGGGATTCTTAAAACAATCCTTTACAACTGAGGTTAAAACACAATGAAGTAAGCAGTCTTTAAAAACTGAGTTTTCAGTTACGACACACAACTGCGTGCACCATAGCAAACTTTTACACGCTACATACAGCGATTCGCATCTGCGACAAACATGCGTCTTCTTCACTCACGGACAATTATATGTTGCTCTCTCCAGAGTTCCATCTTTTCATTCACTTTCTGTTGTATCCTCAAACCCTCCCTTTTTAGACAACTGTGTCTTTCCAGAAGTGTTCAACCATCAATAAATAATTATACGGCGTTTGTTATGCCGCGGGTTCACTATTGTGTTGTATTGTGTTCTCTCCAGAGTTCCATCTTTTCATTCACTTACTGTTGTATTCTCACACCAACCCGTTTTAGACAACCGTGTCTTTCCAGAAGTGTTTAGCATTCAATAAATAATTATGCATGAGATTGAGTGTGTGTCTACCCGGCGCAGAGAGGCGTGGGTAAGCCGTTGAACCCCATTCGGGCTGCAAACTGTGGAATTCCCACTAAGTGCGACTCATACGTTCCCACTGGTTACGTCCCTACCCTTTGTACACACCCCCCTCCCACCTCGCTACTACCGTGGTCAGGTGTCTTGGTGGATTATATATAGAAAAGCAGCCAAAACTGCACAGAGCAATGAAAAGTCTACGTGAGTCACAGGTGCATCTGGACTGTGCAAAGACGACAACGACTCAAGTGACGAGTTGGAGGTGGGCACATGAGCAGGCAGTGCATACTGAACGAGAAATCAGCAGACTAGCATGACGGAGGTAGCGGAATAGACGTCCTTCTCCTCTTCCCCCATTCCATCCTGAGCGCTGTGCACCCCCATCCCTCCGTCTGGCAGGAGAAGGCGCAATGGCGGTCCGCCAGTTTTCAGTCACGGACGATTGTGTGTTGGTTTGTTCCGTGCATTGTTACAATGTTGCTTTTCTTGCTGATTTATTACATTACCGATTTTTCAAATGTTAATTTTCTCCCTGTTCTTAAAAATCATTAAAAAACCGGCCTGATTATGCGGCGTATGGTACGCTGCGGGTTGGCTAGTAACAATAAAATAATCTGCGCCATAATGTTTTGTGTCCTTTTCAGATGCCATGATTCATTTGGGCTCTTCTGTTAGTTAATTCTGCAATGAATTCTGAAAAATGAGTATAAACACAATACTTGTATTATCACACCTGAGTTTATTCATTTTAAATACAAAAAAATAACAAAACATACTTGAAGCCATTTAATCCTATCTGGAAGTTATATCAGCAGGAATGAGCACAAGATAGGGAACAACACTGGATGGGGCACCTCTCCAGGGATCAAGGATGAAAATTTTGGAATGATATGTCTGAAAATATTGTCTAGTTAGTTCCAGTATTTACATCAAAACCTGAAGACACCTTATGAGAGTGTTCTGTTATTAGAGTTGCAGTAGAGGCTACTCTTTTTTTTAAGATCTGTGATAATCATTTGGCTTTTGCCTACCATATTTCAGTTCTTGGTGTCCTTTGGGGGCACATGGCGCTATGCCCAGTATGATCAGGTTATCCTCCCTGATTTTGGAGTTTGCCCTCAGAGTAGACAGGAGACATTAGCATTACCAAAGATATGTCCAGATAAAAATAAGAATAAAATCATCTGCATCATAATTATTTTGCTGTCATTTTTTAGATTCCATGATATTTTTGGGCCCTTCTGTTAGTGTTTTAGTTGCAAGTAAATCAAAACGTTCATAGTATCAAAGTACAATGAGGTTTGAAAGATGAGAAAAAACACGATAATTGCACTATCTGACCTGAGTTTATTCATCTTAAACACAAAAAATAACATCCTCCACTATAATACACTACAGATTTCCTTGGGAGCAGTTAGGTGGCCAGTTTAGTCTAGGACAAAGAAATTTTACATTTTACTTGAGACTGTGAGCTCCTTTTGGTTTATTTTCTCTGGAATTTATTTTAGCTGGAGTTTTGTTTGTTCTGTTGTGAAGCAATCACAGTTTAACCTTACTTAGTACAATATAAAATAAATGAGTACTGTACTTGTATGGTGTATGGTGTCTTTGTTTTCTTTAAAATATATTGTATTTATAAATGAGCATGGCATTCCCTATCTTATTAATAGGATGTGCGCTGTCTAACAACTTGACCTGGGGGAAGACATGGTCATGTAATAGCTAGTGCTAGGGTCTCATGACACGGGAGCGCATGGTACACTCTTGCAAATATGCAAGAATTTGCATATTTTGCCTGGTCTTCTTTGAGCTTTTTTTTTTTAGGATATTCTATTTTCTTCATATACCTTAAAGACATACAGATTAGATAGATTTACAATTCTACAACAGATCTGTAACCATGAACTCAAATCAGGCTGTGGTCCTCTGTACAAAATGAAGGAATGAATAAACAAACAAGCCATAGATTTTTTAAAACTCAAGTGGAGTTGAACACAAAGAAAAGGAAGAGAAATGTGAGAGTAAAATGCACAAGTAAATTCTGAATTGGATATAACCCAGATTAAAAATACCCCATAACCTGTAATTTCCTCATCGCATTCAATGCAAGTACTGTGAATGTAACATTTTGAGTTACATAAAAAGTTATTGTTTTGGACAAACACCACACATGAGTTAAATTTGAAACATTTGGGATTTGAGAAAATACAAAATTTGTATCAAATAAAAAATCTTAGCTGACTAAAGGTGACTTGCCTCTATGAATTACTTTAAACACATTCTGGCTGAATGTGTCTACGGTTATGATCAACTCACATGACCTTTATAAATAAGAAGCACAATGAACAAAATAAAACTTTTAAAAACTCCAGGTGCATAAACTGTGCAAATGATATTAGAAAAGATAAAATGATACATGCAATTTGGCATATTGATTAAGGCTTTGGATATTAAACCCTGAAGTCGTGGGATCAAATCCTGCCACTGACACTGTGTGACCTTGAAAAAGTCACTTCACCTGTCTGTGCTCCAACTGGAAAAAAAACTTTTTTTGAGATCTGATGAATATCGAGAGGAAGAGAAATGATAAGCATGACTGAGCAAACAGAATATAGTGAGTAAACTACATGGTGTGTATTAGAATGGGTGACATGACAGAGAAGGCAAAGACTTTTCACTTTTTTGAGTTATGAAGAAAAGCCAGAACAGGAAAGCCCTGCACACTCACATAAATAATAACTTGTGCTGATAGCCTTGACTTCAGCCAGTTATGTCACCGTGGCTTATCAATGAAGGGTGGTGATTACGTGATATAATGGAGTTACTTACAACTAAGCAACTAAAAATACAGTAATTACCAGGAGTGTTCATGTTTTTTTCAGTTAAAGCACTTAGTTGACTAATCTTGAACTGGAACCCAACCCATCCATACAATAGTTCTTTATCAACATTATGGTTGTTTCTAAGGGATCAAGTTTAAATCTGAAGAACCTGAGTGTTTTACTCATTTACAACACCCTTTTGATATACTGTGTTCTGAAACTGAGCTCTAGCTTACACTTTATTCATTGAATGAGAAATGAGATCAAGATGCATATTAAGGAAAAAGAGATGGTTTATTCCCTGCGGTGGGCAGGCGCCCTGCCCGGGGTTTGTTTCCTGCCTTGCACCCTGTGTTGGCTAGGATTGGCTCCAGCAGACCCCCGTGACCCTGTAGTTGGGATATAGCGGGTTGGATGATGGATGGATGAAGATGGTTTATTTGAAATTGCATTAATGTGAAAATACACACTTGACACTTGAGCACATTATTTAGTGCATAGTACGATACTATTGTTTTTAGACTGTGTTTTCAACAAAAAATCCAGTTCAAAACAAGAGAAATTGGGACTTACTGTAGTATGCACATAATATGCAAACGCATGTAATAAGAAACGACCTTCCCACAAAAAACATTCAATTGTGACAATTTTTAAACATGAAGATACATTAAAATAAATTACAAATGCAGATTCGCCATATGCTTACATGTCAAGGATTATGTACAGTTCCTAAAGTTGTTGCAAACTTCTTTCAAGTTTACAATCATATCACTCCTGGCATTTTTGCCAAGAAATGCAGCAGAAGTGACTTTGTAAGAACTAATCACATATATTGATATATTTTAAGAAAGTCAAACAGTTTTATTTTACCCACTTACTCATTAACTAAACTATAATCTTTTAAACATTCTGACATATTTTGAAGTGCAATACATTAGTTTACTTTTTTTATTTTGTCCATCCATTTTCTGAACCTGCAGTCTGGACCTGGAACAAACACTAATAGCAATAAGCAAAAGGCAGGAACCAACCCTGGATGTGACATCAATAATGCATACTGGTACATGCACACCCACGGTCACTTATAATTTAGAGTCACCAGTCAAACTACAATGCATGTCTTTGGGAAGTGGGAGGAAACTGGAAAACCTCACATTTACACACGGAAAGTGTACAAAAAGTGAGGCAGCACTATTAACCATGCATCAGTGAGTGTACCTGGTGGTAAGTAAACACAATTATTTTCTCCTTGGCAAAGAAGGGGAGAATATCCCAATTTCAAACTGTCTGCAATTTACAGACACTTCTCAAATGATCAGCCTAAGGAAAGAAAACATGCTTAAGGGTTGAGAAAGACATCCATTTCTCATGACCTAATTCTGTTATGAATGGTTCACTTGCATGGCCATCAATGTATCGTAATTGCAGAGTATGTGATGTTTTATATGCATTATTCTGCAATTTTCTGCTTTTTTCACACATATACCAGTCTGGGAAATTTCACTAACTAGGACAAGTTTCCAGGGATTTGTGACCCAGCTCTTTTCAAACATATAATCAGTTTCCAAATTTACTAGTAAATACAACCCTTTTTAAATGTGCATGCTGTGCTAAGAAGAGCATGATGGGTGGTTTCGCTGGAAACTTAATTTAGTGCAGATTTCATGAACAATAAAAATTTAGTAACATATCAAATAGCCATAAAAAATCTGCTCAGTAAATATTTTATATAGCACCATTTGATGCATGCAACAATCACAATGCACTTCAAGAAGTAAACAAAATTACAATTATAGTATTTCTGGGTGAGAAAAGGTCAATATCATTTGAATTAGTGCAAGCATTAATGTAAGATTTCTTTGTATATGTTTTTGTCAGAAAGGTATTTACTGGTTTCTTTTAAATTATAGTGTGTAGTGCATTGGTCATAAAAGTTAAAATGCACTTTAAGACAATAAACTGAATTGAACTGATTTTTTTTTCCCTTACAGCTAAACCTAAACAAGATAATACAACAGCATTTGGAGGAAGAATAATTAAATTTCTCTTTTTTAGTAATCACATAATAAGTTTCATTTTCAAAATTCTAGTTTAAATTCTGATTATAAATACAATTGTTTATGGAACTGCAGCCTTAGTCCTCTGCAAAATTTCTAAATTATTGCAGCATTTTATTAAATTGAAAGGAAAAGGTCCCAAATTCATGCTGATTAAAAATAAGTACTTTATTTGCATATATGCATTGATTCATTAGGCATTTGTAAATATTAAAATTATATGTTGTATATGTGCACTATAATTGAAACCAGATTTACTAACATTTTTTACATTACTTTAATAAAGATTTGATAGATTCATATATCATTCTAAATAGCAGCCACATTTTACTTAATTTATCTCCTTTTGCCACACTATCATAAATCACTTCACAAAGCAATTAAAATAACACATTAAATATACATTAAGTAATAATGGCTGCATTTTACAAGAAAGTCATCACTAAATCAGAACTAATTAAGACAAATTTAGTTGTGGATATTGAAAAAATATATGTTTAAAAATTAAAGAGTAAGAATGTCCATTTTGCCTGCGAAAAATAGCAAAGTCTTTTAAAAAAAAAAAAGCAATGCCTTGGTTCAACCAAGCAAAAGTTTAAATTATTTTATACATAGAAAATGGAATGACAAACAAAATGATGTAATACATAAGTACATATAACAAAGGATCAAATAAAAATACATCTGTCCGACTAACATTTATTGATTGAGAAATCTTGTACATTTGTTCTCTGTTAACATAAGATCTGTCTTCATTTTATTGCTAGAAAAAAAACACATTAAATTTCTTTTTGTTTCATTTGATTGGTGTAATGTGAGCCCTTTTACCTCCATTAAAGCCACTTGATGTCCACTTGATTTTCTAATCATGTGGAAAGAAGCTAGAATTAAAGGTAATTACAGAATGGTGTTAATTTGTTACACATTTTTGTGTCCTAGTGGCCCCAGCTTTAATTACATCCTAGGATAGATGGATGGATGGATGAACAAAGGTGCTAAAGAAGTCAAGAATCATCAGGGGCTAACAGTGTTAGGCCATCACCTTTCTTGTCCATGAAGTGGCTGATAGGAGTTATATAAAGGTAACTTTGATTATTAGGAAAAGGAACTTTTTCAGCACAATGTCCCTTAATCTAGAAGTTACCTTTAGGGTAAATGCAGTTGTATAAGACACCTCTCTACAGTATGTGTACCACTCCCTAGCAGTAAAAAGTTCTATTAATGTAGGAACTATCCTCTAGCCAAGACTGACAATCCTAGATGTGGAGAGCCACAGTGTTTGAAAATTGTATGCCAATCCCTTCTAATCAATCTATTAATGCATTTTTTTTAGTTATTTACTTGTACAAATTCTCTGTTTGCCATCTGATATATTAATATCAGGACAACTTTTATTTATCTTTAACATTTTATAAAGTTCTTTATTGCTTCAATTGCTTTTAGTGTAAAGTGGCTGTTTTTTAATTAAACTTGAATTCCTTTGTTTAAGAATTTAAAGCAATAAATTATTTTTCTTAATTATTAAAGCATCAAATGGTGAAACATTTATATTCATCAAAATGAAAGCAGAAACAAATGTATTTTATTAACCACAATAATTCATTTCAACTTAAACTAGTTAGAATGAAAGATGATTGTCATTTAGATGATGGGTGACTCAATGTATTCTCTGCATGATTCTTATGCTTGTTCCTTAGGACTCATAGCCTCAGACTTTAATTTTTACTTTTGATATGTTTTAACTTCATAGACCTTTAAAAAAAAATGTATATCATAGTAGAACATGCATTAACTGTTTTGTAAAGTGTTTTGTTTTTCTGTAATGATTTGGATGACAGAACTGATTGTCTTCTTAAATACTTATTATATGATAATTTAGAATTTATTCTCACTGCATACTTTACAATAGTTAAATTTTATGTATATAAAGTATATCAGTTTTTGTGTACCAATATGAGCAATTCATGTTTGCAGACTGTCAGAGCCTTTTTGCTAATATTTACTTTTTCTTTTCTTGATGCCACACCTTCTGGTAACTTTAACAACACTAATTTGTAAACTATGTGTGAGGAAACGAGCAGACAGTTAAAAATCAAGCAAAAACAAGAGAATATAAGCACACAGTGAAGATGCCATTTCACATAATGTATGTAACTCTTAATTAAATAACTGTGAATTTAAATTAGTTAAATTTATACCTCTTCATACATTTAGTTAAATGTATACCTCTTCATACATGTATACTGTTCCACTCTACATTTTCAATACATTGAATTGAATTTTATTATTCTTCTCGTTCTATGTTTTTGATTCTTTGTGATTATTTGTATATAACCACTGACAAATCTGAGATATATACTGTACTGATATATACTGTACATATTGTAGTGTTATTTTTGTTAATCTATAGTAAGTGCACTTGCATATTAATAAATATATAGTATATACTGTGAATGAAGTGGCATTCATTAGATTCATAATTTATATTTTTTAAAGATGATTTAACATTTTTAATTAACATCCACACTCTGTTCTTATTTTACCAACAAAATTCCTCTTGGATACTTGTAGATTAGGGTATAGGAATAAAGCATTGTTGTGACTCATTGAACAGAATTTATCATAATCAGTATAATTAATATACAGTGGGTACGGAAAGTATTCAGACCCCCTTCAATTTTTCACTCTTTGTTATATTGCAGCCATTTGCTAAAATCATTTAAATTAATTTTTCCCCTCATTAATGTACACACAGCACCCCATATTGACAGACCCTTTGCTCAGTATTTAGTAGAATCACCCTTTTGAGCTAATACAGCCATGAGTCTTCTTGGGAAAGATGCAACAAGTTTTTCTCACCTAGATTTGGGGATCCTCTGCCATTCCTCCTTGTTGATCCTCTCCAGTTCTGTCAGGTTGGATGGTAAACGGTGGTGGACAGCCATTTTTAGGTCTCTCCAGAGATGCTTAATTGGGTATAAGTCAGGGCTCTGGCTGGGCCATTCAAGAACAGTCACAGAGTTGTTGTGAAGCCACTCCTTCGTTATTTTAGCTGTGTGCTTAGGGTCATTGTCTTGTTGGAAGGTAAACCTTCGGCCCAGTCTAAGGTCCTTAGCACTCTGGAGAAGGTTTTTGTCCAGGATATCCCTGTACTTGGCCGCATTCATCTTTCCCTCGATTGCAACCAGTCGTCCTGTCCCTGCAGCTGAAAAACACCCCCACAGCATGATGCTACCACTTCCATGTTTCACTGTGTGGACTGTATTGGACAAGTGATGAGCAGTGCCTGGTTGTCTCCACACATACCGCTTAGAATTAAGGCCAAAAAGTTCTATCTTGGTCTCATCATCAATGGCTGTCCACCACCATTTACCATCCAACCTGACAGAACTGGAGAGGATCTACAAGGAGGAATGGCAGAGGATCCCCAAATCTAGGTGTGAAAAACTTGTTGCATCTTTCCCAAGAAGACTCATGGCTGTATTAGCTCAAAAGGGTGCTTCTACTAAATACTGAGCAAAGGGTCTGAATACTTAGGACCATGTGATATTTCAGTTTTTCTTTTTTAATAAATCTGCAACAATTTCAAAAATTCTTTTTTTTGTCTGTCAATATGGGATGCTGTGTGTACATTAATGAGGGAAAAAATAATTTAAATGATTTTAGCAAATGGCTGCAATATAACAAAGAGTGAAAAATTGAAGGGGGGTCTGAATACTTTCCGTACCCACTGTATGTAGCTGTGAATGCTATATCTTAGGTGTAAACAATATAATTAACTATGAACACCATTTTTTCTTCATTTATGAATCAAATGCACTGAATGCAACATCCTGGAATGGCACATAGCTGAAATATCTCAAATGGTCCGTCTACATATTCCATTATTTATGACTTCATCCATTCTCCAGATTTTTTAAGCTGCTATTGTGAGGCTCTTTTCAGTTCAACAATTTAACCAAGATTTACAGCCCATATTTTTCCTATTAAAAAATCCACTGTCAGAAATATAATAACATCTTCATATTCTAGTAGCATTACAGTTTCGTATTTTTATACAAAAATGAATTAGAATTTTTCATATATGCTATTATTAATTTAACCTTCCAAAGCAGCATTGCTATTCTGGGGAAAATTGCTTTTCTTTCTATTGTTTTATTTTTAGTGGCCAAGCATGTAACTGCAGAGCATCTTGGTCTAATTGCTATATTTTGTTTCCATTCCTAGACTAAAAACATTTAACATAAATGTTAATCCATTGTTATGGATTGCAGGTAACAATTTTAAATAAAATTTTAAATAAATTGGTAGATTGGTAAATTATTTTTCATGATACCTACTGAAATTCATATAAGTGTGTGTAGCTGTTGGAAAATATATGTATATATATGTAAATTTGATACTTGAGTTTGTGGAATATATTTTGTAAATTATATTGTGTATTATAATAGTTGTGGTGCGATCTTATTGTAGATAATATTTCCTTTTCAAGTGCAACTTTATTTTATTTATTTGTGATCTCAGTGTATTCGTGCATATGCATACAAAGTTGGTCTGAATGGAAGGGTGTTGTGATCACGTGATCAGGTTCATCGGTGGAGCAGAAATGCACATATTGAGACACTTAGTGGACGCTAAGCTGAAGAAAGATGTTTTTCTTTTAATAAGATGGACATGACTACTACATGACTATCAAAGAGATTGGAAAAATTCCTAAATTTCTGCTCAGAAGGTGCACACGGTATGCTTTAATTTGTTATCCCTACACCTGTGATAGAGAGAGAGAGAGCAAATAAATACTCTTCAGACATCAGTCAAAGCGTGGTCTCATCAATACCAGAAGAAAACTTTCAGGAAGGAGCAGCAATGATTGTTCCAGTTCGGCTTTCTTGTGCAGCAAAGAACAGCTCAAAAATCTAAGTGTATGCATTACAGGACACACAGAGCAATAATACATTTATTGACCAGGATGTTTGCAAGAAAATTCAAGCGGACACAGAACCTCTCAGATTAAAGCTATCAACAATGACTGACAAAGTTTCAATAGTGAATTGTCAAAGAGCAGTTGGACTAAGAGTGAGAGGGTACTTTTCACGAGTACATTGTGCTACCACCTGCATATGCACGAGAGTACATCCCACCAGAACAAAGTAGCATCCCTACTTATGAAACAGTGAAATGTTTGACCCTTCCTCTCCGTGTGGCAGAAAAAATGCCAGATCTGTTGAACTGTCCTGCAGGTCTTCCAATTGGCTATTACTGTGCCCGAGCCCTGAAACTGAAACAAGTGATGTCATTGGAGAATTATGAGCCGTATGCAGTCAAAACTGATCTAGGCTGGAGTATAGTAGGATCCATAGTGCCTTGTATAAACCCAGGGAAGATGGAAGGATTTTGTTACCGCACCTCTATAAAGGAACTATCGTTTGTTATACCTGCCACTGTGATTAAGGCACTAGAAACCAATTTCTTGGACATAGAGCCCAGAGGAAAGCAAATATTTCAATAAGATATCCAGTTTCTAAAGCTCGTGAATGATAAAATTCACCGCAATGAAGAAGGACATCTTGAAATGCCTCTACCCTTCAAAGAGCATCCTATGCGGCCTAACAGAAAGCAGCTTTCTGAAGTACTAATGAGGCATTTAAAAGGAAAACTGTGTATCATCTTAGAAAGCCAGAGAAAATTAGAGTCGTATTCGACTGCTCTGCAAAATTTAAAGGTACCTCTTTGGCACAATCCAAAAAATTGAGCTTCATCACTTTTCAGATGCTAGCAATAATGGTTATGGTCAGTGTTAATATATAAGGATTGTGATTGACAAACAAGTGCACTATGCTCTGATCATGGGTAAAGCCAGAGTGGCACCCACAAAGGTTGTTACCATACCTTGCCTTGAGCTGACTGTGGCTACAGTTTCTGCTGCAATAAATAGTATCCTTAGAGAGGAGCTATAACTGAAGATAGATAGGAATTCTTCTGGACAGATTTGAAGGTAGTGCTTGGATATATCAAAAATGAAGCTTGGCGCTTCCACATTTTTGTAACTAATCGTATTCAGAAAATAAGAGACAATACAGATCCAAGCCAATGGTTCTATGTTGAAACAAGTCAAAATCCAGCAGATCAAACCTCTAGAGCAGTGTTTCCCAAACTCGGTCCTGGGGACCCCCGGTGGCTGCAGGTTTTTGTTCCAACCAGCTTCCTAATCAGTGACAACACCTGATAACAATGATCTTATTTAATTTAATGAATTAGCTGGGATTATTTTTCTTTTATTCTACATTCAGAAAAGCACAGCAGCATTATTTTTATAAGACATTTAGAAATATTTCTGCTTTTGCTATAGATTTAAATTCTTAACTCGCTTTTGTTGATTTCATTATATTTGTCCTTTCTTTGTGCAGTGTTTCCCCTTCGTTGTATCTTATTGATCACAATTAAAAATGAGCAGAACAGACACCCAGGCAAACAACACTGAACAATCAAAGGCTGCAACTACTTTAGCGTCAGACCCACTAATAACTAAATAACGAATTAATTAAACAATTAGAACACCTTGAAAAGTAGAATGAAAATCAGGATGAAAATAATGTTAAAAAGAAAAAGAATATATTATTCCCATATAACTGCTTGGTACTTTTTAATATATATATATATATATATATATATATATATATATATATATATATATTATCAAACTATGTATCCTAATTTATGTATTGATCCCTAAAAACAGAACTTGGGAAATAACACATCACTTAATTAGCCCAGGAGTTCAATTAATAACAGAAGCTGGTTGGAACAAAAACCTGCAGCCACAGGGGGTCCCCAGGACCGAGTTTGGGAAACACTGCTCTAGAGGCTTCAAGGTGGCAGACTTGATTGTCTTCGCATTATTTCACAGGACCTAAGTTCCTATGGGAATGGGGGATTGTCATAAGCCTAGGATCCCTAGAGCTACTTATAGGTGACCCAGAGGTAAGGGTCTTGAAGTCTAATATTTCTGAAAGGAAAAGATTTCTTGAAAGATTCTCAACATTTTTAGATTAAAATACAGTCCTTAATGTTGTTGCTAGAATTCTTAGGCTGGCAAATAAAGACCAAATAGGACCCATTAGTGTAGAAGAATGAAGAATAGCCACCTTTGTACTCATAAAGGCAGCACAAAGGGAAGCCTTGAAGAGGAGCTGAAGTGTTTCAGTCTACAATTTGACAAGCTATCAAAAACTCACAAGATGTACCAACTTGACCTGTTCCTTAAAAATGAACTGCTCAGGGTTGGAGGGCAATTGAGACAATCTTCCACATCATTTGACTTGAAACATCCAGTACTTGATCACTGTCACAAGAAAACTCAGTACCAAAGCAGAGGGCAAACTCTAAATGTACTTAGAGCAAGTGGATATTGGATAATAGGTGTCAGTAAGGTAGTGGCCAAGCATATTAAATATTGTGTCACCTGCAGAAAGATGCAGACCAAATGAGGAGCAACACATGGCAGATCTGCCTGCTGATTGAGTAGAACCTTCTCCTCCATTCTGGTAAGTTGGAATTGACTTTTTTGGACCCTTCCATACAAGACAAGGGGGAAAGGAATTCAAGAGATATGGTCTGTTGTTCACATGCTTAAGCTCTAGAGCCATTCACATATTAAATGCTTTGAGATGCTTTATAGCAATTAGAGGAACAGTGAGGCAGATCCAATCAGAGGTACGAATTTCCTTGGATCAAGGAATGAGCTGGAGAAAGGTCTGTTGGAGTTAGACAAGAAAAGAATCACAGCTTATCTTGCGAGAAACCAGTGTGACTTCCTGATGAATGTTTCTGAGGCAAGTCACATGGGAGGAACAAGGAACAGTTAAGAGTGTGATGAGCTCTGTCCTGACACAAGTTGCAGGAATACTAGATGACTCTTCACTTAGGACATTTTTCCATGAGGCCATGTCAATCAATGATCCTAAGAGTGTTGAGCCTTTAACACCCAATCATTTGCTCAATGCTCAATGAAGACCTTTGTGCCTCTTCCACCTCCTGGCAAATTTGTCAGAGAAGATTTGTATGCCAAGAAAAGGTGGTGTAGAATGCAGTACTTGTCAGAGCAGTTCTGGAGCAGATAGCGCAAGGAATACCTGACCACCCTAATCCTTAGACAACAGTGGCATACTCCCAAAATAAAGACGAGTTGCACATGTAGTAATTGTCAAGGAGGACAATTTTCCCAGAAATGAGTGGAAACTTGCCAGAATCATAGAAACAAGTTAAGATGATGATGGCTTAGTACGAAAGGCTAATATTCAAATAGGATAAAGGGATTCAAGAAAGAAAGGTGAATGTCTGACACAACCATCCTTTCTAGAACGACCAGTTCACAAATTAGTGGTATTAGTAGAGAGTGATTCCTAAATAACTATGGAAATAGTACTTAAACAGATGTCTTAGACAATTAAATCATGGTATACTTCACAAGTTTGAGTCTGAGGTAACATGCACGATATAAAATACATTTTTGACTTAAAAAGTGTAAAAGCAAAATTACAAGATTTATTAAATTCTACTTGAATATGGTTAACATAAATCTTTGTAATTTTGATGGCAGTGTAGCTATAACAAAATATATGTATTGTGACAAAAGGCATTATTTTGATGCCTGACCCGACACAGACAGACAAAGGAGGCACATTTATAAAACAAATAAATGTTTTTATTTTTCTTTTCTTCTGCCTGTGAGCAATGACTTCCCCATTCCCACAGGCACAACACACTCCAAGCACTAAGCACAAACAATCCTAATACTTTCTTCTTCTTTTTCTATTTCTTTCTCCACCACTCCTCTCCGGCAAGCTTTGTTTCCCTCCTCCCGACTCTGGCTCCCGGAGTGGTGGCTGCTGGCTCCTTTTATAGCCCACCCGGAGGAGCTCCAAGTGTTTGATGACCCATGTCTGGCTATACTTCTGGGTGTGGTGGAAGAACCGCCCACATGGGTTCAGGAACCACTTCAGTGCCCCCTGGTGGCACCCCCGGATCCCAACAGGGTTGTAGAGAACTCCATCTCCCATGGAGCCCTGCGGGAATCTGAGGCACCACTGCCACCCAGGGGGGCTGTCATCTAGCGTCCCGGGGAAGGTACTGATCAGTCCATGCCTCTTCCCCCGGACCATATACAGAAGAGGCGTACCGGCTGGGCAAGGCTGTCCAACACAGTATATATATGTCAATTTGATGCTCGAGTTTGTGGAATATATTTTGTAAATTATATTGTATACTAGCAAAATACCCGCGCTTCGCAGCGGTGAAGTACTGCATTAAAATTTTTATTAAGAAGAAAATGAAACTTTTTTAAACTGAGGGAAAATATGCCAATAATTATTTGTTAAGGATCTCTTTGTATACCACATTGTCAGTTCGGCCCTCTGGTTGTAACATGACCAAGCTGTGCACTGAGCTTACTCTTGAGCATGTAACTTACAGTTGGCAATATGAACAGTAATCTTGTCTCAAATCTCAAAGCTTGGATTGCTGCTGTCACAATCGGTTTGAGTTTCATGGTTTGTTTCAATTACGACAGTATTTGCAGGATTTGTTGTGTTGAAGTGACATTTGGCATCTGTCAAGCGTTGTAAGCACACAACCGGTTTCATCGATAAAATCACATCCAGCTTTTGAGAGTTTAAACATTCATAAACATCAAAGTGTCCACTACTGAAATCGTCACCTGTGAATCTAAGATGTTTAAGAGGCATTGGCGGTTGTCGAAAGGTGTAAAATATTTGGCCATTTCGGTACACTTGAAAGCAACAACCGAACAGCGACGGACGGCCTTATATAGGCAGGCAGCAAACAACGTGAGAGGCGTTGGGATGGGGGACCCAACGCCGCCTCACACGGTGACCAAGCTGCAAGCTATGGATGTATATATGTACGTAAGTAGGATTCAGTTAGCATTGGGAACCCGCATACCAAATTTCTTGAAGATGGGCCCATAAGTAACAAAGACCCTTGAAAAGTTCAATATGGCGGCCGACAGTGGCATCATACCACCGAAATAAGTACCAAATTTCAGCCTTCTACCTACACGGGAAGTTGGAGAATTAGTGAC
>JANRMT010062809.1:20973784-21008790 GCA_026402145.1 Polypterus bichir lapradei
ATATATATATATATATATATATATATATATATATATATATATATTGTGAACTTGAACCCGGACACAGACAGGCGGACATCGTATTTCACCCAACACACGTTTATTTACAGTTATATACAGTGCACACAAACCCCAGTGCCTCTTGCACCGATTCCCCAAAGTCCAGGCCTCACAGTTCCAATGCCTTTCTCCTGGCCACCTCCAGTCCTCTCTCCAGTTCTGTCCACTTCCACCCGACATCCACCGTCGACTGAAGGGAGGCGGCCCCTTAAATAGGTACCCGGATGGGCTCCAGCTGCTTCCCGGCACTCCTCCGCAGACACGCCCCAGTGTGGCCGAAGTGCCGGCTGCGTACCCGGAAGCCGTCCGGGTGTCCCCTGTCGTCTTCCCCCCAGCACTTCCTGGTGTGGCGGACGTGCTGGGCTCGAGGGATATTCAGGCACCGGAGCGCCGCCTGGCGGTGGCCACAGGTCCCTACAGGGCTGGGCTTCCAAGCCCTTTACCCGTGGCCCCCAACATAGCCAGGGCGGACGCCCCCTCGCAGTCTGGAGGAGGTATAAGCCCTCCTCCGGTCCTCCTGGGCGTCACAATATATATATATATATATCATATATATATATAATCATCAATAAATAATGGAGCTCAGATTTCATTTGTCAACATTCTAATTTTCCTCTGCTTCAGAAATGGCCTCATGTAAGTGAGCGGAGTGCCTCCTACCCTCCTGTGACCTGAAACTAGTTAGATGGTCTGAGAAATACAGTAGATAGCTGGGTAGATTTAATTTGACTTTTTAGATTATTGCTTAAGACATGAATGAGCTCTGAATGGAGATTACTTTTAAGTAGGACTGAATGTAATTAGTTTTAATTTGTCCTGATCTTGTAAACCAACTTGCACCTCTCAAGAAAACACTAGTAATTATGCAACACTCATTAGTTCTGTAGATGCATACAACTTTTAATTTATGATAAATGACTGTGTGAGTTTTAGATTTTTGTTCCTTAATTTTGCATCCGTCCCCTAATCTTCAGATGCGCATGGGGAGCATTGTGTGGCCAACCTCAGGAACTGCACATACACTTTTAGATCTGGCCACATATACTTTAAAGCATTAAGTTAACTTTTTAGCTTTTGCAATTTTGTTACAAAAGACAATGCTTCTGTTTAAGAATTTGCAAAACAACTGGGCAGCACTCAACACAATTTAAAGCTCAGTAATGTTTTAAAAACAAACCCAGATGTCTTAATTTTAGACTGAAGCGATTATATTAAATATTTGGGATACTTTGCATAGAATTAAATACTTTAACCAGCCTGGGAGAGGTGTGACAAGAAACCTGTTTTTCATGCAAATACACGCATTAGCTAATTCAGAATAAAACTTTAATGTTCTAGATATTCAGTGCTTGTGAACTAGCATAGAGAAGGAGCTAATGTCATTTTGTATTTGGAAAAAGAGTTTGTATCACTGAAAAATTAAACATGGAAATTTGCCATTTCCCTTCAAAATTCCATATACATTGACTAGTTTAGTAGCATAATCTGTTAAGACTTGCATGCTGTTAAATAAGTGGTAACAATAATTAAGAATTGTAGCAAATACAAAACAAATCTTACAGTCTTTCCAAGGATACCTGGTGGCTAGTCTTTATGCATCTCTTGTATCTGCTACATGTGTTTCCACTGCAACCCTAACAAAGGAAGTATGGAAACATGTAATCCATCCATCCATCCATTTGCCAAACCCACTTATCCAGAGCAAGGCCGCTGGGAAGCTGATGACTATCCCAGCAAGCATCAAGCACAAGACAGAAACAGTCCCTGGACAAAGTACCAGCACCTCATGGAGTGAACACACACACACACACACACACAATACCTCAGGAGCCATTTTTGCATTGCCAATACACCTAACCTTCATGTCTTTGGACTGTGGGAGGAAACCAGAGCACCCGAAAACCTGAAATTAACTCATACATGGCGAGAACATGCAAACTCCATGCATGGAGCAAGTGTAATCCTCACTAATATTCAACAACATTAATGAAGCCAACAACTTTAGTTCATTCTATACATTGAATTCAAAGAATGATAATCACGTCTCATTCATTCATTCATCTTTATGTGTTTTTTGCCAGTTTAGGGTTGCTGGGGCTAGAGCCTATTTCAACAGTAGTGGATGCAAGTCAGGAATTTACCTTACACACAGCACCAGACCATCACAATTTACTTTTGTGCACTCAAACACATATAGCCAATTTAGAGATGCAAGTTATTGTGACACAGAAGATTTTGGAATGTGAGAGAAAAATCTCAGTACCTATAGAATAAATCCATGCAAGCATGGGCAGATTGAAAAGCTCTACACAGGCTGTGACTGGGTCTAAGATATGAAACCAATCAATACCATAAAGAATGATTGTTTCCGCTTAGTAA
Source organism: Polypterus bichir lapradei (assembly GCA_026402145.1). NCBI lineage: Eukaryota > Metazoa > Chordata > Cladistia > Polypteriformes > Polypteridae > Polypterus > Polypterus bichir. The sequence goes on from JANRMT010062809.1 coordinate 20,976,224, forward strand.
CATCTGCATGAAGCCAAAGTTTGTTTTTTTTTTATTTTTATTTTTTATTAATTTTATTACAATCCATACAAAGCAATCAAGTTTTTACAAAGAGAAAAAATTAAGAACAGATTGATCCCCACCCCTGAATGAAGCCAAAGTTTTAGTAGGTATTAGGTTACAATTAATTATTATTGAAAACCAACAGGAAACTCTTCCATATATATATGAAAACTCATGTTATCCAGTTTAGGGACACAGGGAGATAGGAGAAGATCATGCATGCACTAAAAATCATTCATATTGGGTCACTTTAGATGTACCAGTTAACCAACCTAGCACACCCATGGGATGAGGATGGAAAAACTACAGTAGTAGTCAGAGGTAAAACAAGCAGACAAAGGGAAAAGTAGCAAAAATTGTATTAGCAAATATAGGGCACATTACCTTATTTATGTATCTTAAAATGTTATACTTTTTTGTCTCCTTGTTTTTCAAAGACTTTATATTCCATTGCTCTGATAGCTTTTCTATTCTTGATACAATAAGTGAGTGTTGATTATCACTAAGGCTAGGTTCTGCATTTTGCTTTTATTCTTGCTGCTGGTGAACATCCAGTACCTTATTTCTATATGCATGAACTCTTTTCCTGTATCTGAAGACTTCTTTTAGTTCATACAGCATGTCCTGTAACAAACACTCATTCTTGTGCAAATTTCAGCACTACTAATTGCCTCTGTAAACTTCTCTTCTAAAATGCTGTATATTCTTAATTAACTTTAACCTTGTGAAGTTAGATGTATGTAAATACATAGTAGTGTTGCCAAATAAAACATCAATAAATGATTTTCCTATAGTGGATTGTTTATGTCTTTTCTGAGTGTTTGTGTATTGAATAATCTTTGTAAGTAAAACAGAGTAAAATTGATTGCTTTTACATTTTCGTAGATGTAGTTTCTATACAAATTTAATGATACTTTTAATAAATCAAGTACAAAAAAGAAGAAACTTGCTTTAAATGAGTCAGTTGAATTTCTCTCTCTTTTAAATCACAGTTCATTTAGAAGATTGCTCATTTTTTGTTATGCATAGCGACTATCTTACTCAAACATAATGAATATGCCATATCCAGTTACTGGTTATTGCCATGTTGATCTTCTTTGGCACATTTTCATTTGACATTATTTTTAAAAAGTGCATGGAAACATTACCCAAACATGTTTCCAGTAGTATCTGCCAGATTTTTACAATCTACTTTTTTATTATCATTTTAATTATCTTCTAGATATTTTAGGCACTACTTTGCATATATTTTTCATGTTTTATATGTGTATGTCAAAGTGGTAAGTACAAACAAAGATGATTAAGCATGTTCTGATGATGAAATAGACTTTTCAGCAGCGTGCCAGTCCAGCAAACAGAGTTTCTGCCTCATTGCCCTTGAATCCTAGCTCAGTTTGTGGTGGGGTTTACATGTTCTTGTCATGCTCGTGTGTGCTTCTGGTAAAGACTAATGGATTGACCATGCCATTTGGTTCCTGCTGGTATAAGCTCTGGCTCCCAGCCACTCTGCTATGTAAAGGTCATCTATCCATTTTCAATGCCCAAATTGTCCAGTTCAGAGAGTCAGGAAACCAGAGATATCATAATAACATTAGTGGCAAAGGAAGATCCAAATCTAATCATCTAATCCATTAAAAGCAAACATACATACTACCAAACATAAGAACATTTAACCTAACACAAGTGTCTTTGGGTAGGAGCAGATCCCATGAAAACATGAGACAGCATGCAAAGTGCAGGCACAGAAATCAAACCCAGTCTTCCTGGAGCTTCAAGAAATGAATCCTAACTGTGCTGCCCTCATTTTTACAAAATTAGTTTACAAATATTTATGGATCTATGAATATATTAAACATTGATTTTCATATATATATATATGTAAGAACTGGCACAAATTTGATCAGATATGAAGGCAATGTATCCAAAGTCAGGTTACCTAAGAATAATCATATATGTTATGCTTCTCTTTTTCAGCATTTTGTTCTTAACTAGGTTAAACTATCATATTTAGAAATAAATTTACATAAAAGTGTATATTTTCTCAGTTTGTTATATCTTATTTTATATTTGTAAGTAGATGTATATTAGGTCCATTATGTGCTGAAAGAGTGACATGTGAATAGGAAATTGCAAAGGAATAAGAAGTGCTTCTGATTTATACACAGTACTTTGAATATTCTATCCAATATGAATTATGGTGGAATAGTGCATCTCTTTTGTTAATGGATTGTATACTTATAATGAAAAGTGTGGCTTTCTATTCAAAACCTTACATTTTTGTTTGTTTCACTGTTTTTGCAACATGTAAATAAACCATCCATCCATCCTAACTACAGGGTCACGGAAGTCTGCTGGAGCCAATCCCAGCCAACACAGAGTCCAAGGCAGGAAACAAACCCTGGGCAGGGCGCCAGCCCACCACAGGGTGCACACACACCCAAACCAATACACCAAGCACACACTAGGGACAGTTTAGAATCACCAATGCACCTAACCTGTATGTCTTTGGACTGTGGGAGGAAACTGGAACACCAGGAGGAAACCCACGCAGACACGGGAAGAACATGCAAACTGGGACCTGGGACGTGAACCGGGTCTCCTAACTGCGAGGCAGCAGCGCTACCCACTGTGCCACCGTGCCGCCTATAAATAAACCATGAAAGGAAAATTCATACAATAGAAGCTCTGTTTTTATATACTATGAATGCATTTTATATGCAGTGCAGTCAGCAGTCTACTGCAGTTTCATTTTTTTTTGTGCTGCTTGCTGCTACAATGCGTTCAGGGACAGCACCCCTAACTACACTATTTCTTGAACTTCTGCAAAACAGTTGAAAATATGGAGGAATGGTGGGGGAGGTTTCTGTGCTGACCATATTAGTTCCAATTATTTAAATTGTATTGAGAAAGATCTGTTCTGCAGCAACAGACTGCCTCATTAATTGACATTTACTATTAATCTTTTCTAAGAACCCAGAGAGAGCCGGATGAATAAAAGTCATTAAAATTTTCAAAGATAATTTAATTTGCAGAATAAAATAACAAAATTAATTCTCTACAGCAACTATCTACAATTAAAAAAGTAAACTGCTGCATGCTCACATAACAGGCTAACAAATTAAGTTTTATGAGCACTCTAGATACATAAGCAACTACACAGTTGCTGAAATACAGGGATTATTCAGAAAAAATCTAGCTCAGTTAAATAAATTCACACATAGAGCCAACACAGGAAAGATGAGGAGGAGGTATTTTAGCTAATCTGGATTAATAATATTAAAATTTAGACTAAAAGTGAAAGCCGTATTTGAGGAATCAAGACAATTTTTAAAAACTGCATTAAAGAAAAGTGGCATAACTAAAAAAAATAATGTAAGACGAAGAATTTGAACAATGCATACTATAGCTCATGGTTTTCAGCAAAATACAGTTTATTTAATTATGCATACAGAAACTAAACTAAAAAAGATTAGTTATCAGTTATTATTTGGTACTACCTGTGATCTCAGACTGTGATATTATAAAATTATCTAAGTTTTTAAAATGAGCAAAATCACAAAAAACAAGTTCATTTTAAACATGTAAATATAACATTTATTAACAAAAATAAAGAAAACAAAACTAGAAAATCATTAAATACCTCCATAATAATGACTGGCATATAGCTAACAATTAAAATATCTTCTACATATAAACAACTTACAGTATTTAATTTCTGGAGCTATCAAAAGCTTGCACCTGCACCAAACAGCATGGGTATAAGAGAGGAACCTACCTTGTCAGTAGATGTTGTTATACTGTAGGGCACACTCAGTCACACAAGTCAATAATTCTAGTGCATGGAAGAGAATGAAAAAAAAAAAAAAATCTACCAAGTCCACTTTTTCTATTACATGTTCTTAGAGAACAGGGCACTATCCCAGACACAAGGTGGTCAGCATGTCTTTCCAGTAGAAGACATATTAATCACAATTATCCTAATATTCACACCTTTAGGATGTGTGGCAGTGCACTGGAGTATCCAGACCTAATTGAGTATTTTGGGAAAAGCATGGAAATGACACACAATGACTAGACCATTAGTTGTTAGGGATCATGGCCAACCACTGTACCTTCTAAAAAGAAGAAAAAATTGCCTTTTTGAAAAAAAAAAATAATAATAAGATTTACACAAAATTACTATAGCACTGGTTTCACTTCTCATTGTATTACAATCAGAATATTACTTTGTACAACTTAAAGTGGATTTTTAGAATGTAACTGAATGTTGCGGTGATGGTAACCTTGTCACACTGAGTGATGGGTACAAATCCTTTCCTAGGCATTGTGCTAAGTCTATAAAATATATAATTATGTTAATTTAAAATATTTTTTTATTTTTTTATTAATTTTATTGTAATCATTCTTTACAAATCAATCAATTTTTACAAAAAGTAGGATTGAGAACAAGTCGACCCCCACCCCTGAGAGAGAGAGCATGACCAATGGGGTAAAACTTAAGGCTTGTAAACATACCTAAATTGATGAGTTTGATAATCAATTGAGATGAATGGAGAAGAAAAAGAAATGCGGAAATAATTGCTTCCTCGGTGCTTTAAAAGCTTATTCTAAAATATTATTGATTAGATCCTGCCATGTTTTGAAAAAAATCTGTACAGATCCTCTAACTGAGTATTTGATTTTTTCCAGTAACAGATAGTATAAAACATCGGTTTCCCACTTAAAAGATGAGAGTTAGGATTCTTCCAGTTTAGCAAAATAAGTCTGCAAGCCAAAAGTGTAGTGAATGCAATCACAGTTTGTTTGTCCTTCTCCACTTTAAACCATCTGAAAGAACCCCAAATACAGCTGTTAATGGGTTAGGAAGCATTGTGACACCAAGGCTGTCTGAAAGGTAATTAAAAATTTCGGTCCAGAATGATGTTAATTTGGTGCAGGACCAAAACATGTGACCCAGTGAGGCTGGGACTTGATTGCAGCGTTCGCAGGTTGGATCCTGCCCTGGAAAAATTTTGGAGAGTTTTAGGCGAGACAGATGTACTCGATATATCATTTTGAGTTGAATAATTGTATGCTTTGTGCATATGGAGCTCGAGTGAATTCTCTGCATTGCTATTTTCCACTCCTTTTCTGATATATTGATTAAGAGATCTTTTTCCCAGTGTCCTCTTGGATCTTTGAAAGGGAGGGACTGTAAAATAATTTTATATATTGCAGAGATGATGTCTAAGTCCTTGAAATTGAGCAATATTTTTTCCAGCATGGACGAGGGTGCAAGATGAGGAAAATCGGGCAGGTTCTGTATAGCAAAGTTCCTAATTTGAAGATAGTGAAAGAAATGTGTAGCTGGAATGTTAAATTTGGAATGTAATTGTTCATAGGATGCAAAGATGTTGCCTATATAAAGATCTCTAAGCAAGTTGATCCCAAATTTTTTCCAAATATTAAAAACTGCATATGTTTGCGAAGTTTGAAAGAGGTGGTTCTCTTGCAGAGATGCCACAGATAAAAGCTTCTCCATCTTAAAATGCTTTCTACATTGGTTCCATATTCTGAGTGAGTGAAGCACAATTGGGTTATCAGTATATTGCCCATAACTTGCATTTATTGGGGCACAAAGCAGGGAATATAAAACTGAAAGTTAGGTAGAGCCATGCCATCTTCTGCCTTTGGTCTTTGTAGGGTTGCTTTTGGATACGGGGATGTTTTGAGTTCCAAATAAATGAGGTTATTGTTGAATATAATTGCTTAAAAAATTATTTATTGATGTATATTGGAATGTTTTGAAATAAAAAAAGAAGCTTAGGAAGAATATTCATCTTAACAATGTTAATTCTTCCAGCTAGAGTGAGATGAAGGGTTGACCATCTATGCAAGTCTTGCTTAATTTTTTCCATGCAGACGGTAAAATTTTGTTGATAAAGAGCTTTATGTTTACTTGTGATGTTTACCCCTAGGTATTTAAACTGTTCTGCAATGATAAAAGGTAGGGTGTCTAATTTAATATTATATGCTTGAGAATTCACTGGAAAGAGTACACTTTTATTCAGATTAATTCTGAGACTAGAGATCTTTTGAAATTCTGTAAGTGCTGTTAAGACTGCAGGCGCAGACCTTTGTGGGTCTGATATATACAGTACCATATCATCTGCATATAGAGAAATTTTCTGTTCCAGTCCTTCTCTGATAATCCCCTTTATCTGATCAGCATTTCGACAATGAACCACCAGTGGTTCAATGGCAATTGCAAATAGCAGCGGTGATAAGGGGCATCCCTGTCTGGTACCTCGTTCTAGTTTAAAGTAGTCTGAACAAATGTTGTTGATACAAACTGAAGCTTCGGGATTGGTATGCAGTAGTTTGATCCATGCACAAATGTTCTGGCCAAACCCAACTTCTCTAATGTAGTGAAAAGGTATTTCCATTCAATCATGTCAAATGCTTTTTCTGCATCCAATGATAATAATATTTCTGGGGTGTTTGACTTTGTTGGTGAGTATATTACATTAAACAGGTGTCGAAGATCGGAAGATAAATGTCGACCCTTGATAAATCCAGTTTGATCTTGTGATATTACCGAAGGGAGCACTTTCTCTATCCTTCTTGCTATGATTTTTAAGACTATCTTAACGTCATTATTCAGAAGTGAAATTGGTCTGTATGATGCACATTGTAATAAGTCCTTATTTTGTTTAGGAAAGACGGTGATTAGTGCTTGGCAAAATGTTTGAGGAAGAGTTTGATTGTCTCCAGCTTCTGTAAATGTTGCTAATAGGAGGGGAGCTAGCTGAGCGGAGAATTTCTTATAAAATTCTGCAGGGTAGCCATCAGGGCCTGCTGCTTTCCCGCATTGAAATGACTTTATAGCATCTAGTAATTCTGATAGCGCCAGAGGTTTACCCAGTTCCTCCGCACTAAGAGTTTCTATTTGTGGTATCTGTAATGTATCTAGAAATGTATTAGATTGTGTGCTGTCTTCTTTAAACTCAGTAGAATATAAGGATTTATAGTAGTCTAAATGTGTGCATTATATTTTTATGGTCGATGATTTTGTCTCCGTTCGTGTCGGTGATTACTGGGATTGCATTGCAAACTTCTTGCTTGTGGATTTGTTGAGCTAAAAGCTTATTAACTTTCTCTCCATGTTCATAGTAATGATGTCTGGATTTATAAATTAGTTGTTCAGTTTCTTTAGTTGTCAAGAGGTTGAGTTCTGAATGCAGAGCCTGCCTTTTCCTATGTAGAGCCTCGCTTGGAAGCCTGGCATGTTCTTCATCTATTCTAGTAATTTCGCTTTTTAGCTCTGATACTTTCTTGGCTTCTAACATATTTAATATTGATTTTTAAAATATTTTTAATGAAATACAGAAATTTATTATACTGCTAATAGCACAGTATTACAATGAAAGCTTTAGGAAAACTCAAAATTCAATGGGCACAGCCATCAGCAGTGTGTATATCTGCAGACAGAGTGTCCACCTTGTCAAGAGGTTTACTTACCTCATATTCATGTCTCTGGTGATTCTCCCTATGAGGTCAGTACAAGAATTGGGAGAGCATAGGTCATGAGCTCGTTGGAAAAGGGTATGTGGCGCTGCTGATATCTTTGCAAATGGATGAAGGTCCAAGTCTTCAGAGTCCTGGTGCTTCCTGTTTTGCTGTATGGTTGCGAGACATGGTCGCTATCCAGTGACCTGAGACAAAGACTGGACTCATTCGGTACTTTGTCTCTTCGGAGAATCCTTGGGTACTACTGGTTTGACTGTGTTTAATGAGTGTTTGCTCACGGAGTCCTGAATGAGGTAAATTACCTGCATTGTGAGGGAGCATCATTTATGGCACTACGGGCATGTGGCACGATTCCCAAAAAGTGGTCCAGCCTACAGGATCCTCATTGTTGAGGACCCAAGCAGCTGGACCATGACAAGGGCATAGGATGCCCACATAACACCTGGCTGCGGCAGATAGTCATTTCCGGGGAGATGGGACTGGACAGCATGTACAGTTGTGCTTGAAAGTTTGTGAACCCTTTAGAATTTTCTATATTTCTGCATAAATATGACCTAAAACATAGTAGATAAAGTAGATAAAGTACTACTCAAGTACTCAAGTACTAAAAGTAGATAAAGAGAAACCAGTTAAACAAATGAGACAAAAATATTATACTTGGTAATTTATTTATTGAAGAAAATGATCGAATATGTAACATACTCCAAAAGTCTACCTGCACTCAGTTCTCAGGAAGTACTCATTCAATATTGTGATCCCTGTTCTGTCTCTGGAACCTCAAAGCAGCAGTTGACCATATGCTCAAATCATGGATGAATAATCATATACATTTTTTTCTAATTAAAGCTTTAATGTATTTAAAATCAGGCACAATTTAGACCATTCACAATTGCACTTTCAATTTTCTGACCTTTGATTATTTTATTATTATCTGTCTATTATTACGTAAGGTAGTACTCAGATACAGACCAGAAAACCCTTTTAAATATTTTCTTGCTGTTATTTTTTCTTTACTCCAACCCTTATGTAAACATATACATTTTATGCATATAAAGCTGCAATGTATGTAAATATATCAACATAATACATAAAATGTTATCAAATGGGACAACTTTGATACCTATTATCAAACTTCCTGCTTAGATTTGTTGGCTACTGGGATAGTTGTTACTCTCTTTAGGTTGGTCTCATCCACCTTCATTATCAACTTACTAAGTGAAAAGAATGACAGCCCCATTACTGCAAACTGTGGAGTTCAATGCATTTCATGTATCAAAATAAAATTACATTTTTGTACTATACTTCTGTTTGGTGTCAGTTATGTACTTATTTGCATGTTACAGTTTAAGGAGTAGTTTAATAATTAGACAATTAATAGCTAACTTTACAAAAAAACCTTTGTTATCTCACCAGTAGAGTAGATAATACTGTACACCTCACAACAGTAAAATGTTTTGATACTTCCTTTTATGAATCCAGCAAGCTAAAAAAGAACTTTCCCAACTAACTGTCTTTAATATATGCCTGTTTGTAAATATTTTTCTAACTTGCACTTTGTAAATTTAATTGTGACTTATACTGTACTCCATTACAAATCAGTAAAAGAAATGTAATTTTAGAGGTATATACTATATATGTATACACACATACAAGTACTTCCATCCATTATATCCTAACTACAGGGTCACGGGGGCCTGCTGGAGCCAATCCCAGCCAACAAACCCCGGGCAGGGCACCAGCTCACCACAGGGTGCACACACACACACACACGCTGGGGACAATTTAGAATCACCAATGCACCTAGCCATGCATGTCTTTGGACTGCGGGAGGAAACTGGAGGAGGAGGAAACCCATGCAGACACGGGGAGAACATGCAAACTCCACGCAGGGAGGACCCGGGAAGCGAACCCAGGTCTCCTAACTGCGAGGCAGCAGCGCTATCCACTGTGCCACCGTGCCGCCATACACATACATACATACATATATATACAATGTATATAGTGCCCTTCATAATGTTTGGGACAAAGACATGCTGTATATATAAATAAAATGCAGTATTCAGCCGTTTTCTCCTAAAATACTGCTCAGGAAAAAAGTTCTAGTTCAGCACTGGTAATACGAGGCAATTCAAGATTGGTCTGTAAATAGTATTTCTGTTCCAAAACTCATTAAGCAATACTTCAGCTCAGTTCTTGCCTCAGTGAGCACTAATAATCAATTGATCAGTTTCAATGTTCTAATCTGTTCATGCAATTAAGTGTATCAAAGTTGAGTGGAGAGGAGGACCGGCCTTGCAATAATGGTGCAAGTCTGTCACAGGACACACTTACTGTATGCATACGTCTATACTATAATTCCAACAGGGCCTATTGATATCATGAAAAACTGCAGCACCTGGAGAAAGGGCTATGCAGACACAGGGATAATGTTTTTACTTCATATACAGTATAGTTGGTGTTCAAGATGGGATTTGAACCATGAGTTATTAAACACTAGTATACTTTTTTATTATCCAAATGAATTCTACCTAAGCCTTGGTTTGGTTTTCACTCACTATGGATGACCATTTCAAATGTATTCATATTAGATTTCAGCATCAGCTAATGATTCCCGTGTTTCTGACAGCAACATGTACACAGCAGAGAGTGGATGATGATAAAAAATAAAATAGAAAAAGTAATGTGAAAAAATAATCTGCCTTACAAAATTAGAAAGGCTACATCAGCTTCAGCATTTTATTCAAAGTTGAAGACTCATTATTTTAGCATGGTATAGCCATGTCAAGACTTGCTTCTGTGGTTGTTCATATTTTTTTTTTTTCTACTTCTTCTTAAATCAACTGCATTAATTGTTTTGATATACCATTACTTAATCTTATCCATTCTTCTTGGCATTGAAGGTGGTGGTTTTCTCTGCCTGGGAGTGGATGTTTTGTCACAAATGACAGATGTCCTGTTTTCTCTGTCTGGGGGTGGATGTTTTGTCACAAATGACACATGTCCTGTTTTCTCTGTCTGGGGGTGGATGTTTTGTCAGAAATGACAGATGTCCTAATTCTGTATTTAGTGATTAATTTGATCTATACTTGCATTTTACCTAAGAATTTACCACAGCACTCTGTGCATGCACTCAGTGAACAGTGTTACACAATAATAAATTGCATTGTATTGTATTGTATAATCTGTTCTGTCAACCTGCTGAATCCTTGCCTGAAATTGTAACACAGCAGAACACCATAAATCAGTGTTTCTCAACTACTGGATCATGACACACTTTAGTGTCACAAGCTGCCACCGGTGGATCACAAGTTTCTATTTTTATAAAGGTACTGGGTTGTAGTGGGTTGTGCCCAATTCACCAAAGGGAACCCTTCCACTTGAACAAAAAAGTTTGAGAAACACCTACCTTAAATCATAATGTTTGACAATGACATGCCTGCCTGCAATATGCTAAAGACCAACTCCCTTGCTTCTGCTTGCTGTGACCTAAGCTTTGAACTTTTTTTAAAGATGACATGATCAAGCATCGTTCCACTTATACTTTGCTTGGTAAAAGTGCTCATCTACTGTAACAAGATTTAATATGTCTGGTATGTTGCAGGGCAGCACAATGGCACAGTGGTAGCACTGCTGCTTCGCAGTTAGGAGACCTGAGTTCGCTTCCCAGGTCCTCCCTGCGTGGAGTTTGCATGTTCTCCTCATGTCTGCATGGGTTTCCTCCCACAGTCGAAAGACATGCAGGTTAGGTACATTGGTGATCCTAAATTTTCCGTGGTGTGTGTGCCTTGCGGTGGGCTGGCGCCCTGCCTGGAGTTTGTTTCCTGCCTTGCACCCTGTGCTAGCTGGGATTGACTCCAGCAGTCCCCTGTGACCCTGTAGTTAGGATATAGCGGGTTGGATAATGGATGGATGGTATGTTGCAATAACTCAGTGCAAATCTGTATGAAAGTGCTTAAGCTCTCATTATATTTTTCTTATTGTAGAAAATGTAATGTCAAATAGCTTTTGAGCATTTTAAATATGCAGAAGGGTTTATATTTTTGATTTTGATTTTGACTGTAGATTTGCTTGTGTAAAACACACTAACACCAAACTTAGGCATTATCACTACCATTTCCATAACTATTCATATCATTGAAATGATTAGGTTTAAAAGTAAAAATCAAAATTATATTTTTACTCTTGCAGGATATATGTAGTTGTGACATGTATGCAGTTATTAATCTACTTTTTTGTACTTTATTTACTTTTACTTTTGAGTATCTCCTGTACTCTAAAACTTACTAAATAATTATGAGCTAAATATGTTGGAAGAAAATTTGTTAATGACAATGAAAATAAAGCTGATCCTAATTTTTAACAGGAATGTGGCTATGCACATTTTGGAGTTTGGAATGTGTCATTCTTTTCACTTCCAAACTAGCTTTCTATTTCAGAATCATTGGCATACAACTCGTCAAATCCACTTTAACCTTTAAACTTTCACATTCCTCATCTGCTGTCTTAAAAACCATTCAAGCTTCCTACACTGCATGACATCACTGCAAACACTAAACATTCATACCCATCTAAATTTTTCAATGTCTACTTTTACACGTTTTGTCCTACCCTGTCAAATTCCTTTTCAAGAACCACAAATATATAATGCATATTCTTTCCCTTCACCAGACAGCAAAGGTAATGTCAGTTGTTCCCTTGTAAGTACAAAACCAAACTGCATTTTTTGAACTTTCAAATAATCCCTGATGCTTTCCTTTAGAATTCATTCAACTGCATTAATTGCCTACTCTTAAAGCTTGATTGATCACTATTAACTAGTTGGACACTTTGCTTTACCTATCTTCATCTTTTTGGAGCTTATGTGACCTTCTCCTTTAAAAATGTGCAGCTTAGTCCTCCAGTTTTCTTCTTCATTATCCCATTTGTTCTCTTCATTTAGCAACCTCTCCAAATACTTCTTTTATACATTCTTAATTACTATATTATCAATCGTGATATTCTTTTCAGTGAATCCACACCCACTGCCTCCTGCTTTTGCCATCTGCTGTATGATTCAGAAAACATTTCTTTTTCTTTCCTCATTCTGCAGCTCACTTGTAACCTCCCATCTCTTAGCTTTCTAGCATTTCACTTTGCTTCATTATATATCACGCTATCATCTTTTGCCCTTGTTTTCTGCCTCTCCTTACAGCATTGTCACTTTGTCCTACTGTATTTGATATATTTGATTTCTTCATGTCCCGGCTGTCCCTTTGTCTAACCAAAGATTTCTTTTATTGTTTTCATCCAGATATTCTTCATTGCTACCCACTTGCAAATCACGCCTGATAATTCTGAAACCTAATTCATTTTTGTGACAAATGTTTCAGCAAATTTACTGCCCGTATTCTCCTCATTTAGCTTCCAGACCTTCAGTTTTGGGACATATTCCCTATGACTTTTCTTCATGCCTCTGACTAAAACTCCTATAACTAAATGATGCTGTAAAAATAAAGCTTTCAATGGATATACTTCACATTTCTCACCAAGTGATGAACACCTTTCTTCACCAACAAATAATATGTTGCGTTCCTTAAACAGGAAGATTCATATATCACCAATCTGACTTCCTTCTTCTTAAACTCGGTGTTGCACAAAACCGTTTCCATTGCATCACCAACTTCTAAAATCCTCTCACCCCCAACATCCTTGGTACCAAAGCTAAAGCCCCCATGAGCTATCGCATAACTATCAGCACTGGCTCCAATATACCCAGTAAGGTCACCATGCATTACAATTACCTTCCCCTGAAGTACCCCAAATATTACCTCCATTAATTATCCTCAAAAGCCATATTTCCCTTCAATGCTACTGCCAACCTGTGGGCCATGTGCTGAGATTATATTAATCATTTCTTTACCAATAATCATAATAACTACAGCACAGTTATTCGCTCACTTCACCTCCATCATTTTGTTTGTCCATTATTCAGACATGAGAAAACCACCTCCGGCATTGCTATGATTTCTTCTCTATGAGAAAAACTGTCACCTCCCCCCATTTTGAGTAAGCATTTTCATATCTTTACCTTTCCACCTCATCTCCTGTATGCAGCACACACCTACTCCCCTCTCTTCACCACTTCCACTACTTCGCCCAATTTTCCTGTCATGCCCATAATATTCCAAATCACAATCGTTATACTCTGTTTAATACATCTGTCTCACTACCTTTTATTTATAAGGGTACCAAACATGCCTACCCACTGTGCATCAAGTCTAGGACCATCATAAATGGGGTGTCTGTCATCTGTGGTTTGTATAGTTTCCCCACCTTTCTGTTTGATGTCAGTAGATGGGGATGCCCACTGGGAACTATGGCCTCTACCAGGCACATGGTTTTTAACTCTCATTGTATCATCATGAGGATACTGGAGTTGAAATGTTAAGACCTGGCTCTTGTTTATGCAAACCTTCTCTAGGTGCCTTTTACAGAAAATGGTGTCCTTATTCCAACTTTAAGTCACAAAAGTACATCAAGCTGAGAATGTATACAGGAAAACATGAAAAAAGCTGGATATCTGAAGTGTGTTTTACAAAGTGATTTAATGTATATTGCTTTAATTATAGAATAGACATATTTTAAAGTAGTACCATATTTTCTGTTAACATTTACGTCATTGTTCTTTTGTGCTGCAAAATTATATGTGCTTCTAACCAATCAGCCATATTCATTCATTTGTGTGCAGTATTCATATTTTCTATGTCCTTTTATTCAAAAACATTCAGTATATTATATCATAGGAGATACTATCTTTCAAAGTATTCAACAATAATATATTTGTCTCCCAGGCAAGTTTTTTTCTTTCTGAAATATGGACAGTTTAATTTCTCTTATTGAGCAATATGTTATAGAAAGCATTCGGTCCATTTATTTTTAATCTTTCTTCTTAATGTTCAAGCATGCTTTTGTTTTAGGATTCTGTGCATTCCACTGTTTCAAGAAGATATACTAGTGCTCTAAAAGATGAAACTCTGATTAAAAAAATTAAGCAACCTGTCATCAGCAAATTGATTCCTGGAAATCAGAAGAAACCAGAATGTTATGTCTGCATTGTGATCAGATGTCAAGCAATAGGGAAATGTGCAAAAAAACTTGTTTTTTTTTCATCCATTTTCTAAGATTGTTAATGTTCTAAACAGAGTTGCAAGGAACTGAATCCTGTCCTGGGAACAATGCAAAAGCCAGCCTAGATGGAACCCTAGACTGTAGTCACAGAATGCACCCATACAAGTTGACAATTACTAATGACCTTAATGTTTATGTCACAAGAATATCAAAATAAAATGTACATGGGGTGACAGATAGGGGGCGCTATCGCTCCTTTGAACCCTCAGACAATTTTTCAGACACCAGGTAAAAGTCCAAGAATCAACTTTATTAATACACAGCAGTGCACAAAGCACCCTCCTCTCCACAATACTCATAAATTAACCAATACACAATCAATAAACCAATCCTCCACTCCCAGACGCGTTGCCACCCTTCCCCCCATTTCAGCTCGCCGTCTGGGAGTTCCCACAGTTCTTTTATAATCATTCCTCTTGTCCATGTGACTCGGACATACTTCCGGGGCGTAGGGCAAATAATCTTTTCTCCTCCCTGCAGCCCCATCTAGCGGCCCCTGTGGTATCCAGCAGGGCTGAGGATGAAAACTCCACTGTCCATAATTCCCTACTGGTATTCGGGGCACCTCCATGCTGCAGGGAGGGCTCCACCTGGCGGTCTGGGGATTTTGGCCGGGATAACTGGCCGGCCATAGACCACAATGGTGAAAACTCATTTGGACACAGGAAAAATGTGTAAACACCATGAAGATGGACTGGAATTTGAACTCAGATCCTAGGAACTTATTAGAATAGTTGTATTTTTGTGATTGTGCCATTATGGTTTACATTAACAAAATCTACAGGTATAAATACTGTGCCTCATTGCAGGTCCTGTCCAATATCTAAAGAAAGATTATAACTTTTTTCACTAGCTGTAACCCAGTCCTAACCTTAACTACTTTTCAAAAAACCATTAAATTGAAAAAAAAAAATCTGTGGCAAGATGGAAAGGTATGGGATGTATTTACTTTTTATATACATGTTTATGCAGACAGTAGTATTTATCAGGGGCCATTCATATGTGTTTTTCTCAGCGGCAGATACCCATCCTTATTTTTTAATATACTTATCACTATTGTTTTATTTTTTAAGTATAGCCTTATGTTCTGCAATATTACAATATATTTTCTAAATAACTGTAAGCATGTGTTCCTAAACCCACCATCTGCTAGAAAACGGCCACAATAAGAGAACCAGGTAAAACTGCATGAAAAAGAAGTAGCTACAAAACAAGCATAGTAAAATTAATCACTGCTTGTAGTTCTTCAAAACAGACAGCTCTCTAAATGAACAAACTATCATTTACAAGGGCTAACAGTAAAGGAAGATCGACTGAGAAAGTAGACTAATGAATCGATGGGCTTGGGAAACACAGTCTGATAAGCACAGGCAATAGATTAGGTTAATGTATAGTAACAAATGGATTAAACACAAATGAGTAAGGGTGGGTTAACTTCATTAAGTAAATATGAAAAAGCTGTAAAAAATTGAACAGAGAAGACAAACTATTCATTGATTTACCCTGAACACGAGTTATCTGAAACAAATGAATTTAGTTTAAAATATTTAAATGTATAGTGGAGTAAAAATACAAATTGTGCTAACACAAATGCAGAAGAGAAGAGAACGAGTGTGAGCACTTTTTGAAGTGGCCTGGGATGAAACAACTGAGCCTGGAGTTTGGTAATCCAAGCACTGGAATCATTAAATAGGGCAGGAATCTAAAACCTTGTTAATTTACTTAATGGGAGTTTAAGCATACCAAGAAGAGTACCCAAGTAATAGGACACAAGCAGGAATAATGAGTATGGTAAAGGTGAATCTTTAGGAGTCTGCATCAAGTAAGCTTAATTATTTCTCCCGTTAACCTCCTTTGCTTGCTCCTTTTATAAACAATATATATTATTAGCATATAATTCTCTCCTTGAACATAGTGCATTGGTTAATGGTGCTTCCACACAGATCCCACATCCTGGGTATAAATCATGCGCCTAAATGCTGTCTGTGTGGAGTCTGTACATGTTTATTGTATCTGCCATATTTTTTTTCTCTGGATATTCCAGTTTTCCTGCCAAATCACAAAGATGTTTGTGTGAGGTTAATTGCGATGTCTAAACTCTGTGCGTGTATGAATTCTCACCTTTGCAGGGTTATGCTCTTGCACCACATTACCTTGTATTCCATTAAGTAGAATTAAGAATTCTTTTTTTGTTATTTTCTTTTAGTTAAAGCATTTGCTCTATGTTCTGTGTCATTAGTAAGGACATACACTGTACACCCAGTCTTTAAACATACAAATTAAAATACAGCAAAACATATGATATTCAATGTCACAGCTATTGATGCCATTGCATTTTACATAAAAGATGTGTAAATATTCTCTTCAGATGTAAGTTACAGCAGTGGACATTGTTTTTATTCCAAGTATTTTCTACCATATTTATACAATTTATCTTTAGAAATTGTAACAGATAAAATTATTAATACAAGAACAAAATAAGAAAAATAAGGTGTTAATTTGATAGCCACAGGAATTTGGCATCTGAGTAAACAAAAGGCCAGAAGCCATAATTAAAATTTACAGGCTGTAATGTAGTTCTTTGAAGAATAATTAAGGTGATCATTAAAAAAACATTGTCACACTTTGCTGACATAAACAAAATTCATGCTTTCAAACAATGCTGTTGCTTTTAATTATTAATTCTAATGTTTGCATGACAAAGTTTGTTTATAACAATGGTTTACATTAAATTAAAGCAACTGTATCTTTAAAGATAGACACAGTTGAGTAGATTCTTTAGCACAATTTGTAGAATATTTTTTACTTTGTTCATATTTGTCATAGGTTCAGAATGGAAATACACTAGTTGGTGCTCAGCACGGTGGCACGGTGGTAGCGCTTCTGCCTCGCAGTTTGGAGACCCGGGTTCGCTTTCTGGATCCTCCCTGCATGGAGTTTGCATGTTCTCCCCGTGTCTGCGTGGGTTTCCTCCGGGTGTTCCGGTTTCCTCCCACAGTCCAAAGACATGCAGGTTAGGTGCATTGGCGATCCTAAATTGTCACTAGTGTGTGCTTGGTTTGTGGGTGTGTGTGCCCTGAGGTGGGTTGGCGCCCTTCCTGGGATTTGTTCCTGCCTTGCGCCCTGTATTGGCTGGGATTGGCTCCAGCAGACCCCCTTGACCTTGTGTAAGGATTTAGCGGGTTGGGAAAATGGTATGGTATGGTAGTTGGTGCTACAGTCTCACAACTTCAGATCCCATCTGGGCTGTTTCTTCATCATGACTGATAAATTCTGGTATGGACTGCTATCATACAGATCAGCTGGAAATGTTCCTAGTTTACTTATGATGCCTTTGTATTATCAGTACTGGGAAAATAACAAAGAAATCTTATTTTAGTAATTGATGAGAAATATTACACATTTAGTTGGATTTGCTTGCAAGATTTTGGGAAGTTTTTCAGATAACTATATACACAGTTTTCTACAATCATAGTTGTTTTCTCATACCTCACAAAGGTGTGAATGTGTACTGTCAACTCTAAATTGACTAAAAATCTATAGAAAAATTCCCAGAAAATCAGTGTAGAATTCTTTCATTATTTCAAAATGCCTTGTGATGTACTTTTGCCCAGGGTTAATGCTGCTAGGAGAAGTTCCATCTCCCCACAACCCTGTAACAGTACCCAACATCAAATCTATCCATCCATCCAATGTTATAATCTGCTTTCATTTTAGGGTTAATAAGGTGAATTCAGAAAATATGTGAGTTTAATGCTTATTTCATATTGAGTCAGTTTGTTATGATTTTTAGAATTAATCAACAGACTGATGATTAAATCTTAAACCGTATACAGGTATTAGCAAGATGTGCTGTATTCGTTCGGTACAGCGTCTCTTCGGAGAATCGCTTGCTACCGCTAGTTTGACGTTGTGTCGACACGGAGTCACGAATGAGTCACATTACCTACTCTGTGAGGAAGCGTCATTTACGGTACTACAGCCATGTAGCGCGATTCCCCGAGAGTGATCAGGCTCGCAGGAGCCTCATTGTAAAGACCCGTGCTTTTAAGGGGCGCCCACATTAACACCTGGCTACGGCAGATAGTCACTTCCGGAGGGTGGGACAGGACCGCGTGTCTGACTTTGTTTCCAACCTGCTGTGTTACATTATTTGAGTCTGAAAAACTTCTACATCAGTACAGTTTTAGACGTAAGTAACAAACACACAAATAGAATATACAAACACAGATTTAAGAAAAGTAGATGTCGCTCAAATCAGTAAATAATTATACCTGTCCACTCAATACTCCATTTAAATATAAGTTCTAAAACTAAACACAGATACTTCGTGACTTCAAAGGTTGAGCTGATGCATTTACTAGCATGTGACTTTCTGCCCACCCAACTGAACATTTTGGATAAAGCTTGGGCCCTTCGCCACACCCGTAAAAACATTCACGTGTGAAAGATTTAAAATAGACGGGCGGAGAGCCCACCAACACCCATCGCCTACGGCAGATTGGGAGGGGTGTGTGGTTGGCGACCCCTCCCTAGTCCGTTCGACCCGCGCGGGTTATTAAAGTCGTAACTGGCGGCAACGCAGCGCGCGCTTCAGATTACAGCGTGAGCCCCTGGGCGGCCTCATTGAAGGGTCTTGCCGCCCACAATGAAAAAAACCTGATGCTATCTTAATCTGAACCATGCGAGTTTACGATACCGGGAGATATAAAGATACATTTGTGTTTGTGTTTAGGAATTCGATCGGGATGAATTGAAAGTTTAAAAAACAATGTACTAAAATACTAAATGTTTTAGTCTTTGAACAATGAGAATAGTACATGTATACCACTAGCTGCGAATGTATCAGAAATCCATGGTACCTTTAAGTATAAAACTGTTACTTAAAAAAAGATGTTACAAGTTAGTATAGGTGCTCCATGGATTTAAATAATAACGTTTGGACATGTGTGGAAATTATTTATTAATGTGTATTTGGCTGATGTGTTTATCCATATTAATTTACAAGGTGCATTACAGCTGTATTTTTATACAGTTGAGACACAGACAGGTCAAGTGACTGGATCCAGGCCTAAACAAGACAGGGGCATGAAACAAATCAGCATTATAGTCCACTTCCTACCTACCTACCTATGTGCTGTATATTTAGCGAGCAGTTTTTTTCAAAATATTACATGCACCACACATATCACTGACAGAAATGATGGCTGCAGAAGGAGGTTAGTAAAATATTGTGGCTGCACCATTAGCATTACATCCCAAACAGTGCCCATGTGGAGTTTGTACCAGCCTTAGCATTACATCCCAAATAGTGCCCATGTGGAGTTTGTACATCCTCATCTCTGTGCCTGTGTTTGTTAATCGCCAGCTAATCCGGATTTGCCTCCCAAAGACATGTTAGATTATTTGGTCTTGTGTGTGTAAATGGACCCTTCAAAATTGTTTGGATATTTACCAGACCTGTGTGACCCTGAGCTAAATTGAACAGGCTTGAGATTTACATGTATCAGTCAACCAGTGTATATTTTTTACACAAACATCAAGTCAAATCAACTTTTATTTTATTTGTCACATACAATTATACATAGTATAATGTGTAGTGAAATGCTTAGCTGCTAAAATTCAAGACTGTGCAATAGAACGATATACAAAGAGTCAGTACTCTGCTCTATAAATATCAGTATGTCATGAAGCTCTATAATATCATGTAGATCTAGATACTCTCCTCATTTAGGATGCATATGAACTTTGGAAAGATGCTCCTCCACAGTCTCTCTGAACTGGTCTTCAGGCAGCATTTTTTTTTTTTTGAATGCTACAGAGAACAGATGAGGTCATCACCCTCTGCATAACCTTATAATCTTGCTAAATGTTGTTTCCAAACGAAGCAGTAATACTTCCTCTCAAGATATGTTCGATGGCGAATTTATAGAAATTTAATGGTATATAGGAGGGCAACCTGAAATTCCTGAGGAGTCTGAGGTGGTAAAGACATTGTCATGCCTTCTTGACCAAGTTGTTAGTGTTTTCAGACCAGATTAGGACCTTTATGATTTGGATACTGAGGTATCTGAAACTGTCCACCTTCTCAACCTTAGTGCTGTTAATACTGAGGGAGTGGTATTGCCTCTGATATTTTCTCCTTAAGTCCACTGTCAACTCCTTTGTCTTGCTGATACCGAATAGAAGACTGTTGTCCTGGTCCCAGTGTAACAGACTATCCGCTTCAGCCAGGTAAACCTATTCATTCACTCTTCAGCAAACTTGAAAGTGATGTTAGAGACATGTAAAGCCTTTCAGTCATATGATTCTATTCATCAAGTAAATCATCACATCGTGCTTTACCAAGAAAATAAGGACAGATTTCAGAATTAAAAGTAAATACAATTTTTAATTACATAAGGTATTACTATTAGAGGCCAAATTGAGTAGAAGAAACTTAGTAATACAGTGGACTACTTGAACAGCCTAAGAGACAATATAGTAAAATTAGGATTACTGAAAAATGGAGTAAGAATACAGTAACAGTCAAACTGATTAAGCTGCAAAAATGACAAAATATATAAAATGGATGGCTGCAAAGTCTTTTTGTGGACAGAAATTTTAACCTCATTCCAAAAATGCTCACTAAAGTTGAGATCTGGGAACCATCGGGCCACAAAAGCAAAGAAAACTCATTTTCATATTTAGAATATTTGGGGGCAATATGTATCTTGTGACATGGTGCATTGTCACTCTAGAAGTGTCCATCCAAATGCGAGTAAACTGTACCCACAAAAGAACGAACTATGTCAAGAACAATGTTGAGAAATATTTATTGTTCAGACATTCTTCAGTTAGTATGACGGGCCCTAATGTGTGTTAGAAAATCATTCCACACACCCTCATACTTCCACCAACAGCCTGCTGTGTTGACACCAAACAGGATTGCTCTATTGAGTCATGTTGCTAGCATCAAATTCATATTCTTACATCAGCAAGATGCAAAATGTACTATAGTTCTTTTTGAATCCTCAGCTATCCAGTTTTGTTGCTTTTGTTTGTGACAAAAAGATCTTTGGCTGTTGTAGTGTTTTCTAGATAAAGTCCAATAAGTACAGCATTCTGAAATGAAATTCTGGCCACCAATATTAAATTTAGGTGTGATTTGTCTGGTTGTGGCCTGTCTGTTTGCTTATATGATTTTAGTCATTCTCCTTTGAGTGCTCAAACTGACAAACTGTTTTTTGTCCATAAAATCACCTATCCCTTTTTTTTGTATTTTGCACCATTCTCAGTAAACTCTTGAAATTGATATTTGTGAAAAGCCCATGACGACTGCCATTTGGGAGATGCTTAAATTAAAGCCCATGAAACGCCTAGTGGCAAAAGCTCTGCTATGTTCAGAGTCCCTAAGTTCACTCATTTTGTCTATTCTAATGCTCAGTTGAACACTATCTAATGCTAGACATGCTGATCTGCCTAATTTATAACATACACTGCTGTCATGTGACATGATGTGTTGGAATGTAAAATTTGAGCAGAGTTGGAGGCAACTATGTTTATTTTCATGTAATATAATTCAGCACAACTGCCTTTGAAAACAAGGATAAAAGGCAATGGTATTATTTTTAAGAAGATGTATTGCATTTTTTAAAGTGAATACTTTTGCAGAGTGCCATACAAAGCCATCAGAAAGTAATTAAACCAATATTATAATAAGAGATTAAATGAAAGATTTGCCACTAAAAAAATGTTTACAGAATATTTGGGCATCTAATGGCATAAACACCTTTCAATAAAATATCAACCCTCTCTATCCTTTATAAAATCTGTTTACACTTTTTAGGGTCACAGGGGCTAGAGCCTAATTCTTCCAGCATCAGGTGCAAGGCAAAAGCAGACTTGTATGTATCTGTCCATTAGTGAATCACATGCCTGTGCAAAATCAAGCAAGAGTTATGTCCATGTTACCACCCAGGAAAGTAAGTTACATCGTCCTGGCTGACTCAGCAACAGAAATGATTCACTCTGTACCAATAACTTTTTGATGAATCATTCTTCATGCTGGTCAAGAACTATTAGGCCTGTTCCTTTTGTGGACACAGCTCTAAACAAATATTAATGCCTTTAAATATAAACCCGTGGGACAATCTGAGCAAGTCTGATCTCAGGTTACTGCCACTTACAAGCCTGTATATACAGTAGAAATGTGAAGTGTACTATTATTTGAAGCAAAAATCTTCAACCTTTAAAAAGTATCTGGATGAGAAAATTGAATAAATTAGGTTTTAGTTAACCAAATGAGCATGACAGACAGAATAGTCTGCCTTTGTTTATTAAGCATCTTGTGCTCTTATGTTCTTATATCATAGGATACACTCACAATCACTCTTACTGTGTGAATTTACAGTCACCAGTTAACCTGTAGTTTTCTTTCAGATATGGAAGGAACTAGGAAAATCCAGAGAAAATCCACACATACACAGTATGAATAAATCATGTAAACTCTACCCAAAGTGTAATCAGGCAGAGACTCATATCGAAGATTCTGGAGCTGTAAGAAGGCAGCAATAACTACTGTGTGTACTGTATTATCCAACTTTGAGTGAACATTTAAATGGAAAGCACAACATGTTAGGTTCATAGTACGGATGCTGTTTTACAAAGGCCACAATTTACAAAAAAAAAAAAACAAAAATGCGAATACACTTGCTTCTGCACAATATTTGGATCCCAACTAAATTCCCATCTTCTCTCTGTGTAATTCTTGTATATTTTTGTATATAAGTGTTTTTTTGAATTTCCTCTGGGGAATCAAGTTTCATTCCACAATTGAACAGCATGTTTTTAAATTGTTTGGTGACTCATATCACATTCTGTGTGATTGGTTTTTGTCTTACAACAGTTGATAGTGGAAGAAGCAGAGCTACAACATGACCCTGTATTGAAGTAAGTAAGAGCTTAAGAACAATTCCTTTGTTTCCTTTTTAAAAATAGATTTTTGTTCAGTTATTTAAATCTAATTTTTATAATCTTATAATCCCTGCTGCAGTCATATTTTGTTTAATTTCACTTTATTATGTTAAAATTTAAGCATTGAAAAATCATATTACTTTTGCTTAAAACTGTTCTTCTTTTCATGTAGCAGTACTTTTTACATTTAAATCACTCATAACATCATGTTCTCAGATCCATTCAGGGTCATAGGGAGCATGAGCCTATAATAAGTGCAAGGCAGGAACCAACACTGGACAGGACAACAGCCTAAAATAGAGCCCACACTCACCAAGTTACAGAGTAGCATGGAGCAGCAGTTAACACTGGGAGCAATTAAATCAACCCAGGATCTGATACTGGATAAGTGAGCATTCAAGCACTAGGCACACTCATGCAGGACTAATTTATTAATAACAATTAACATTTGTGTCTTTATGGTGTGGGAAGAAACTGAAAGGCCAGAGAAAACTATGTGGAATCTTTTCTGAGAAAGTGGTCAGACTGGAATTTGAACCTTAGACCCTGCTGCTGTGAGTATTGTTGCTATTTTGTATACTAAGGCTTACATTTTATTTCACTTTGTAACTACAGATTCATCCCAAGGACAAGAGTACCAATATTATTTTAGCAATAAATTAGTTAAATGACTGAATATAGAAAGCTTCTGATATAGACACATGAGAAGACTTTTTACCTTATTTGGCTTTCTGAAACTGGAAGAGGAAATCTTGCTTAATTCATCATCAACTGTTTGGGTGTCACATCTTAATCAGTTGTAACTATAACAACCCTGCACTAAACAGAGATCTGCTATCCAGTTCTTCTATTTCCCCTTGAGTTTTTCTAAGAAATTTAATTTAATCAAAGCTCCAGAATCTGGAACTTTAGGAATAATCAACTTTAAGCACATTTAATGAATGCATCAGTGTTTATTATTGTAATGTTTCTAATTTCATGCAAAATTTAATAACAACCTCTCAATTAACAGATAAACTTCGGATAACATTGTGTATTGAGTGCTTGTGACATTCAAAGATTGCTAGATGAAAACAATAGATATGAACATGTTTTGCTATTAATACTCTTAGACAGGTTATAATTTACTAGTTCTATAGAACATGTACCCTTTAAATCATTAAAGCTTATTCTTTAAAATACCTTTTGAAAACCATTATTACTTGTAAAATTATTACACCGGCATGATATGAGAGTGTGGCAGTGTATGCAAGTGTGGCATGTAATGAAGTGACTCCTGGGCCTGTCATATGCTGGAATATATTCTAAATATCTTTAAGACTCTTTTTCCATTACAGATCTATAAGGAGCTTGAATCTATCCCAGAATAATCACACACAATGCAGGAAGTCAACCTGACTGGAAGTCCAGTCCATCACAGGGTACACACCCACACTCACTTGCTCATACTGGGCCAATTTAGAGTTCTCATTCAACCTATGAGGAGCACATGCAAACTTCACATAGACAGTGATTGTGCCAGGTTGATTAACATACTGTAATACTTTGTAATAAAAAGAAAATATACTATTTATTAAAACACTACTGTCTGTGTTATGGAAGAAATAATAGATTTAGGGGTCACATAGTCAATTAGGATAAAGTGTTTTGATATGCTTTCCATATTAAAATATAGCATTCATCTTAAAGAAATAGCATAAAAGGTAAATAGATGTCAGAAACCTGTTTAGGCATATCAAGAAACCAGGTAAAGGTCAAGTGAACAACAAAATGTACTGGAAGATGACTAAGAGATAACTAAAAAGTCAAAAGATGTCCTACTGTATAAGCAGCCAGAATGGACAGTTGTTACATACATAGAAATTTCAAGGGTATTAGTGCATCCCATAGGTTATAAGATTAATAAGGATATAATAAAGTAGACTTTTATTTTATATATAGATCATTTGGGTGGAAGCCAATGAACCAACCAGGGTAAATGTATGCATTGATTGACATTGTATGTAAAATCAATAGTTTATAAAATGAACCTATATCCTTTGTTTCTCTATTCTTTCTGACCATGCTTTAACAGGCTGCTTTTGAAGAATGCTCCCTCTAAGGCACTTTGCCAAGGAGTAATTAAAAGATACAATGAACAGCTTTTCTCCTGCCTGATTACTGATTTGTCCTGTTAGAGGATATGTTTCTTTGTCTAATTATGATGTTGATTTCTACCACAATTTGTGTGTGTGTATGTGTGTGTGTTTATGTGTCCGGTCCCTCCAATTGGTCAGTTTGTTTTTGGTGATACAATCGATAGAAGAAGTGCCGAGCAAAGAGGTTAAGTCACACAAAAAGGACTCAAGTTGTAGGAGGAACACTGAGTATTGCCTTCAAAAATGGAACGTATTCACAAGAATATGAATGTTATTTTCACAGTGGATAATGGGGGGGGTCATTTACCATTGGTGGTAATCAAAAGCCAGTCAGGAGTGAGTAAGGTGCCTCAAAATGGCATATTCTGAGAATCAGATTGAGAGATGGAGCATTGGGCAAGAGAGGTTCAGACACAAGAAATGCTGAAAGTACATACAGGGCAGGGCATATCAAATATGAAATACTTTTTAAATGTTTTCTATTACCTGTTTTCAACAGGTATCATGGCATGTTCATTATAAAAGAAAATCACAGCCATCCATTACAATAACTGCTTAATCAATTCAGATCATTTATTCATAATACGGCAATAAACAATACAGCAATGCTAATTTCTCATAATGTTTCTTAGCATTTCTTACTTAAAATATGGAGGAAGATGATCCGCTGTGGCAACCCCTAATGGGAGCATCCGAAAGAAGAAGTTCTAACTAGTGATACCAAATTCAGAGCTCTAATGAAACTGTCAGTCACTTGTACTTTGTGTACATATTTTGGGGCTATACATGTTTTACTACGCCTGGTACATTCTACAACATGAGCTTGGTATCTCATAGACTTACCCAGAGAAACATTAATATTATAGAATCAGAATTGAAATAACCTATCAGAATTCATTTTCATCAGTCAATAAGAAACCTACAGGTGATATAAACATGAGAACTCCGTATGTGTATATGTGGTTCCAAGGGCTTTTTGACTGCTTACATATGGCGGATGTGTAGACATGGTGCCATCAATAGGAACAGTGGCCAGTATTTCATCTATGTGTATATTAATGATTCTGATTGCATAAATGCAACTCCACTACTTCCTGGAATTTTGTAAGGGTGAGTTGGGGGATTGGCTTGACTTGCATTGCATAGTTCAGATTGCCATGTTGATTTTTGGGATTTGACTTTTTCTGCCAGCTCAGTGCTAGACCAGTGACATCAAGGGTTGAACACTTACTGTTATCTGTCAATTTTTTCACAAAAATGGCTGCATCTTTTCAACAAGACTTATTCAAAATTTCCAAATGAAACAGTATAGCTAGTTGAAGACCCTGCCCATTCTGAATCTAGCCAAAATTGAGGATAAGGTGCCGTGGAAGACAAAAACATAAAACTAAAATAATTCAGGAAATAAGATAACACAAAACAAAATGAGAAAAGGCAGAGGCACTGACGCAGTTCTGACAGCTAGAACAATGAACACAATACCAAACAATATATAAGAACATGCATCAGGTCACCTCATGTCATGTAGTTGTCAGGATGAGTGGCTGTTGAGTAATCTTATGACCTGAAGAAAAAAACTCTCTAAATTCAGTGCTATGAGTACTAATAGCCCTGTAGTTCTTGCCAAAACAAAACAATGAAGTCTTTAATAATTCTGTCTCATTTATGAAGCAGTATATGAAATATGTGTCTTTTAGAAGTAGCAGAAACCAGGAATATCCTTAGAAAACTCATATGAACATGAGTAGAAAGTTCAAACATGACATAGACAAAGACCACACTTAGATTAATGGAGATGTAGGTACAGTGTTAACTACTGAACAAGCATGCTGCTGATCAGTGTGTTTGTACTTGCAACATTCTTAGAAATTGGTTTAAATATAAAATAATGAAAATAAAGGTTGTTGATTTTCTTTGCTAACATTGTTAACTCTCTACTCCAGGCTCTCTCTATCTTAGTCACCTGCCGTTTGTCATCTCCCTTTGTTTCAGCAAGTGTTAGTACATGACCAGTGCCTCCTCCTATTTAGCGGTGTTAAAAAGATTAAAGATTCTAGGTAAAACACATGTTCATATAATTTTCCCATCATAGTCAATTAATATATATTTTCATTTTGTAGAAAACCTACAAAAGCTACATGACCTAAAAGGAAATTAATCACAATAATTTAGAAGGCTTTGTATTATAAAATGGAATGTTGTGTTTATGGAATGTTGTGTTAAGATTGGGAATGATTAAGGTCTTCTTGAATCTGCAGTCATTATGTTTGATTTTGGCCCTTACACTTTTCTCACTTAAAATAAAATGGAGCTGACACATATATTACAGGTATATGGTTGGCCTCCAGATAAAAAAGTGACTCAATCCCGTTAAATCAATATTATCTCCTTGAACCAAAAACTCACAGGTGTGTATGCAAAACAATACATTTCCAAAAGATAATTTTTTGTAATTCTTTGTTGGAATGATCACTTTTTTAAACTTATGTTGACACTTCATATCACTTTACATCTTTTTCCTAAACAATTCCTTTTAAAACTAGAAGTGCAAAAACCTTCATGAAAAGAAGAACTTGTGATCAATTTTAAATATACTCTTCCTCAGAACACTGAGTATTTATTTTACTGATTATTTGTTTTGGGGACAAAGTTGACATGTTGTCTTAGACTGTACATGATCTGCTGGTGATAATTGATCTCAGAATTCCAAGATAGCATTGAGATAATTAGGCATTGTGAAATTGGACATTGTAAATCTTTCATTGTAAAAACTTGTTTAAGTCACAACTTGTATTTTCACTTGAAACAATATGTCATGCTTGGGGCTTGAGTTTGTGTTATTGTCATTGTGATTGTCACACTGCATTTCTATAAGAAGTAGTGGGACCCCTTGTTAAGCAATCATTTGATAGTCAGAGCATATACATGGCCAATGAAACTCTGAGGAATTATCTAAGGTCTATGCTGACATGTGACTAAAACTGTAAATTATTATAATACTGCTGGATTTCATTAATTTTTTTCAAACTGTATTTTGTCTTTGAAACATTTAAAATCAACATCAAATAAGCATAGCAGAAGAGCGGTCTTCCAAAAGCCTCAGAGTCAGTCAGTCATTGTCCAACCCACTATATCCTAACACAGGGTCACAGGAGCCAATCCCAGCCAGAACAGGGTACAAGGCAGGAACAAACCCTGGGCAGGGCACATACACCCACACACCAGGGACAATTTAGGATCGCCAATGCACCTAACCTGCATGACTTTGGACTGTGAGAGGAAACCGGAGCACCTGGAGGAAACCCATGCAGACACAGGGAGAACATGCAAACTCCACGCAGGGAGGACCCGGGAAGCGAACCCAGGTCTCCTTACTGCGAGGCAGCAGTGCTACCACTGTGCCACTGTGCCACCCTAAAAGCCTTAGAGTATGTCAGGTAATTCTGTTTTAATGAACAGCTGTACAAAAACAGGCTATTTTTTGTTTATGTGGAAATTTTCATTCATTGCCACAGTCTCATATGTCTGAGTACAATGTGGCAAGTTGAAATGAATAAAACATCACTTTCAGTGCTTCTTTGAAGCAAACTGGAAACATAACAGGAACAGCATTTAGGTGCAATAGTTAGTGCTAGTTGCTTACATTGCATAGATCCATGTTTGATTCCTAGCCTATCCACTGTCTGAGTGGGGTTTACAAATCCATTCCAGGTACTACAGCTTCCTCTCAAATACATTAATACTATGGTACAGGTGAGTTTGTCCCAGTGATGAATCTCCTACAGGATTGGGGCCTGCCTTGTAGTACTGCTAGGACTACTTTGACTATAATAGAATATCTGGGTTAAGAAAGTGGACTGTGTTAAAATGGAGACACAACAATATGAGAGATATGGGGCACCACGAGGTGACCCTGTAAAATCAAAGGCAAAAAAATCAAAGCACGCAATAAATCCAGAGCAGTATTTTCAGATGGGGTTTATTATTAAACTCCTGCAGATGGTCGAACTGCTACTTATATGGCTCCCAGGCAGGAAGGGGTGGGTCCAGGAGTGCGGACAAAAGAAGTGAAGTTATAGGACGAGCAGCTGTCAATCTCCCATTCTGCAGAGGGAGGAAGAGAGAAGGCATTATCAAACAGTGCCAACTCTTGTTCCTGTGGGTAACAACCATTACACGAGCCCTTAACCCTTAAACCACAGGCGACATATATTCATTGAATGCTGCAACCAGCTATAGTCATGTTTTAGTGCAATTGCGAGACTGTCAGAACTGATCAGTCAGTGCCGTATATTTGTTGAGGAGCC
Organism: Polypterus bichir lapradei; assembly: GCA_026402145.1. Taxonomy (NCBI): domain Eukaryota; kingdom Metazoa; phylum Chordata; class Cladistia; order Polypteriformes; family Polypteridae; genus Polypterus; species Polypterus bichir. The sequence continues at coordinate 21,006,342 of JANRMT010062809.1, forward strand.
AGCGCATGATCACTGCTGGCTCCGCCAGCACTGCAGCATTACTGTCCCTGGGATTTAGCCGCTGCACTAGACTAGCCTGCAAGCATCAGCGCTTACCTCTGTGTGCTTGGGTGCAGCCAGTTCAAGTGCTTTTGGCTCAATGATTTACTGAATTTCATCAATGGTGTCAGTTGCACCTTGAACATATAATAATTGATTTTTGCGGTAGTTTTTGTAAAAGTTTTTAAAGTTCATTGGCAGTGTGTAAAATGATCAGTGTTGCAGTAATTGTGATGCTCTTTGCAAGAAAAAAAATGTGTTCCATTAAAATTTAACATTTTCTTTGTGAATTGTGACGTTTACTTAAAAAGTATTTGGTGTCCAGGGGTGTATTAACCCCCAAGTATGTCGCTATCTTCCAAGCACATATGCATAACATGACCCCATTAAACACAAGAAAGAGCATTAGCGTTGGCGTGGATAGAACCCCGATGATGAAGGACTTTAAACCGAAAAGTCTGTAAGTCCAAGAATCGCCTAGTGACGCGTGGATTCTACTCTTGATGCAATGCTATCCATTGGAGTGGTGCATGGTAAATTCATGCCGTATAAAGTATTGCCTCAGCTAATTAATAGCGCACTTGATCTCTGAGGCTTCCCGTTCCAACGCTGCATACCTGGTTTCCCGGGGTGTACAACACCATCGATGCATGGCTCAGCGTGGCACTGTGACTTGTGTCCGAAGCATTGGTCTGGAAGACAAATGGCAAAGAAAAGTCAGGAGTTTTTAAGACTGGTGTTGATGTCAGGGCCTGCTTAATGTCATTAAATGCATCTTCCAATTTCTAATCCTAAACCACTGTTTTGGGAGCCTGCTTTTTCATCAGATCTGTCAAGGACACTGCTCTCTCTGAGAATCGGGGAAAAAACCAGCAGTAGTACCCTGCTAACTCCAAGATAGCCTGGACATACCGCTTAGGTATCGGACAGGGTCATTTCGTAATGATATCAATTTTTCAACACTAAGGCCAGACTTTGCCCTGGCCCACCAGGTATCTCAAAATGACATTTCTTAGGGTGTATTTGGGGTGCTAAATGTTGTCTTTTCCTTTCTGGAGTCAGTTAAAGGAATCTGCCAATTCCCTTCTGTTATGTCAGGGGTGTTCAAGTGCTGTGCTTTACCAAGTCACTCAAGGAGGTAGTCACTTACTGCATTGGGTAAGCATCAAATTAGGACACTTAGTTGAACTGACGGAAGTCATTGCAAAAGTGCCAACTTCCACCTGGCTTTAGGACCAACACAATGGGGCTAGACCAGGGACTAAAACTTTCCTCTATCACACCAAAATATAGAATCTGCTTAATCTCAAGCTCCTCTTCTGTACGTTTTGCCTCTGGGAGTCTGTATGGGCATTCACTGACTACTACCTCTGGTGCTATTATGATGTCATGCTTTATCAGAGAGGTCCTTCCAGTTCGTTCGTTTGCCACCTCTGGGGCAGACAAGATGGCTGCTTGGGTGTCAAATTGAAACTAAAATTAAGGGACAATTTCTGAGAAAAGTAGGAACAAGGCTGATCAGACTAAGGGTCGGGTTCCCCTCCCTTTCACGGTTTCAACTGTTTTCCGTGTTATACCTGTTCAGCTGAAGCAGTTACTAGGTAGAAATGCTAAGCAGTGTGTTATGTGTGTAAATAAGAGACAGAAACAATCATAAATGTTTGGGGAAACTGTCCCTGTATACTTGAAGAATTGTGTGAAATTGAAAAAAAAAGGTCTTTACAGACTGGAGTCCAAAACAGAACTGCATAGGTTAAAAAACATAGCGGATATATAGTTGATAAACAGGAAGAGGAGGGATCTTGGGACTGGAACCAGAAATTACTTCATTGGGCTGTGATGTGGAAATTGCGTCATTAGGAGGTAGACGTTTCTGGTGGTCTGCTGAGGGATAAAAGAGAGAAGCATCAGAGGACAGAGCCAACCCCTAGTTCGTCTGATAAACACATTTGAGCCTGTAATCCGTCTCCCATGCATAAGTGTTTGACAAGAGCTATCGAAAAAATCTCATCTCATTTGGTCTGCTAATGATTTTAGAAAGTAATTTCCAACTAACTAATTAGTCTTAGTATGAAAATAACATAATTTTATGATCTATCACACTTTGTCAAGTAGTGAAGAACACTGAATAGTGAAACAAATAAAAATATGTATATAATTTGACTACTTATCGCAAATGGTCTTCATCTTCTTTATGAGGAGCGTTAATTTTATTTCAAATACTAGCAAAATACCCGCGCTTCACAGCGGAGAAGTAGTGTGTTAAAGAAGCAATGAAAAAGAAAAGGAAACATTTTGAAAATAACGTAACATGATTGTCAATGTAATTGTTTTGTCACTGTTGTGAGTGATGAGTGTTGCTGTCATATATATATATATATATATATATATATATATATATATATATATA
>JANRMT010062809.1:21009190-21045687 GCA_026402145.1 Polypterus bichir lapradei
AGTCAGTCAGTCAGTCAGTCAGTGAGTGAGTGAGGGCTTTGCCGTTTATTAGTATAGATTTATTATTTCCAGATACCATAAGATAAATTGACACTTCACATGGTTATGGGATATATCCTGGCAAATTACCATTTAATTAAATACAGGAGGGTAATTGAATTGTTAGCCACTGTACTGCTGTGAATATTGATTCAAATGCAAAGCAAAAATGTTTAGAGTAAGTTATTTGAGTGGAGAGCACTAAAAAAACCATAGTAAAGGAGAAGAGAAGAAAAGAGAAGTCTCAGACTACAGATATTTCAAACAAAAGCACCTGACCGTGTTGCTACACCAACAAACTTTTTTTGTCTGGCCTTGCTTAAAATTATATGTTTTGACTGTCCAGGCAAAAAGTAAACTACTGAAAGATTAGGTAGTCACAAAAGCTAAGTTCACAATATAATACCAAAGAACATGCCCTGAGGAATGCTTACAACATACTTTTCTCTCTTCAAGCAACATGCATGGCACTAAACAGAAGTGTAACAAAGACACATTCCAGTTTCTGTTGCAAGCTACACTACTGGTGAAACAAGTTACAGTGATCTGTGCCTTTAAACCTGTGCTATATCCAGAGAAACAGAAAACAGATAAGAGCAGATAGTCTTGAATTGTTCAGGTTACTGCTATTGTTTTGTTTCTTTCTATGTTAAGACTGAGGACACACTTATCTAACATTTTAGTCCTCTCAATTTTACTATGTTTATCTTAAATATTTTTTTTTTTTGTTTGTTTTGCTTTTACTTAAATCTTTTTTTTTTTTTGGTTCTATATCTAACATTTACATATGTTCGTTTATTTTTTTTACTTACTTACTTCAGCCATCCAAATTCCCTAGCATCTCAGTTTAATTTATTTAAATTTTTCTATCCCCTTACAAGTGTAAAATTGAAGTTAATGGATTTCATCCTAAACAAGGTCTTAACAACTGAATAATATGATGAATTATAACAGTAATTAACTGTGATTGCACTTGAAACTACTCATGATATCAATGTCTGTGCCTATTGAATTGCATGCTGACACATGGAAGTAAAGTGTATGGGAAACAAAAATGTAAAGTTACCCCTTAATGTGGTTCAGATTTCCATGCTGAAAATTTCTCTTCACTTCATGCACAGTGCACTACTTATGGCATCACCCACTCATTACTAGGTAGTTAATTGCTTTTCTTAAATTCAAATTAAAACAAAATTTAACACATTGATATTTTACTTAAGCCTTTTACAGTCATCCATTAGCAGCTATGCTGAAGCTGAAATTAGGTTTCTAGGTATTGTTTCTGCCTTTTGTCCAGAAGATTGCTGGGACAGGCTCCAGCCATTCTCCAATCCTGCCCTGGATAAATGGATTGGGAAAATGAATGGGAAAAAATGACCATAACTGTCACTCACAAATAGAACCTTAAGGTGCTGCTCCCCATACTTTCTTTTCAGGAAAAGGACCATGACTTCAGATTTGGAGGTTCTGATCTCATCTCAACCATGTTACACTCAGCTATGAAACACCCAAATAAGCATCAGAAAATCAGAAAGCAGATAAGGCCAAGAATGCAACACTACCTGTAAAGAGCAGTTTTAACCTGGGTGCTCTCTGAATCTTGGCTATGCCAATGGAAATCATGGAGATGACAAATCATATCAATTTATTAGCCAAGCTATATCTCCAATGGTCAAATGTTTTGGGTACATATCTTTGCATCCCCCCTGTCCAAACCTCTGGGGTTTCATGGAGATAACCAAAAAAAAAAAAAAAAAAGAAAAAACATGACACTGAGAGAAGATAAAAAGCTAACATTGTTGTTATCAATTCAGGAGCAAATTTTAACTGAAGCTTAATGAATAATTTGTATATTTTAAAGAGTGCAGTAACAGAACAGATAGACACATACTGTACATACGTATACAGACCAGCTACTTGGTTCCACACTTTTGAGAGGTGCTCCTGTCTACTACAATATCTTTCTGCCATTGTAACTATCGCTTCATTATATGATATAACAGCAGCAAATAGAGTTTAGATATGCATTGTGATCTCTGGTTATACTACATGTTGAAACAATGCAGCTATATTCTATAATGGCATGTTTGAATTTCCAATTAAATAATAATGTCAACTACCTTTAATTTTTCATTTAGACATGCAGTCAAAAGGTGGATTCTGTGTAGCATCAGTGGTTTTGAGTACTGAAATCTGCATCTCTTGTGTCTCTTTGTTATCAACTCTCTTAATGGCAGACATTTTCACTTCCTTTTGATGGGATATGACACTTCATTTACTTTTAATGGATATGTTGCAATTCATATTTTCATGAACATAGCTGCCAATTCTTTCTACCTTACACTGACTCAGATACTATTGCAACAGTGAACAACAGAGAGCAGAAACAGCATCTGCCATAATGTATCATTCAAATTCACCATCTTAATGAGGTGTTAGATGGGCTGAGAAATGTGACAGTCAGTGAACCATCTAATTGTTCCAACTCATTTTTAAGCAAAATTCACTCTTTGTTGTCTCTAGATATACTGTATATACAGTATTATAATATATGGCTCAGCAAAACTAGTGCTGCTATGGCACTCAAGGACCAGAGTCTGACAGCATTCCACAATTTATGGCTCAATATTTTTTCAAATTTTTGAATGTATTTGATGGTTGCTTGTTTCATGGAAATCTCTGCTTTAATCAAAGGGAGCTGTCTACAAATGCTTCAAGTAAGATTGCAATCAGTTTATGCTCTCTTTACAGTAGATCATGATAGAGTGAAGCACATATTGTTTGATCAAAAAAACTACAGTATATCTGCGAAGCAAATAATTAAAAACCTGATAATTGTGATATACTCATTTTAAACATAATACATTTATAATAAGACTGGGATAATGTAAACATAATAATAATATACTAAACGTCTAAATGTTTTGTGGTTTTTGATTCACAGGTTTAATTTTATGGACCTTTCTTTCTTATAATAACATAATTAAAATAGGATTGGGAATTTAAAGATGACTGCTTCTTGAGATCACAATGTATTGTCACAAATGAGCTTTACAAGTTAGGAGGCTGAGTAAGGTATTTGTGACTTTTTATTTGAGATAGAGGATTTAAATGATGGATCTACATTTAAATTGAAAGAAGTAAAGTGACTTAAGTCTGTATAACATTACTTCTTAGTTCTAGTTATTACTTTTGCTGTTATCTTTTTAACTTTACACTAATAAGTAAATGGTTTGAAAAGCTTGACCCAAAAACTTTACAATAATTAATCACTGCATACTTGAGACAAAGAATGAACAAAAGTTTCAAGATTCTGCACCTTAAGAAGCTGTCTTAATTTCTGAAATATTTCTAAGATGAAAAAATCATGTTTTAGAAAGTGCAGAAATGTGATGACTGAGATAAAATCTCTGATAAAACTAAAGAGTTCAGCTACAGTAAAATTCACGACTTTCAATTAAATATACAGTATTTAACATTGCCTTACTTTTCATTGAGTGGTACATCAATAAAGCATTTAATTATTTATTTGAAGGTGTATTGTTTGGTATGAAGGACAAATGCAGCTGCCTGTTATCTGAAAATAAAGAAAAGTTAATATTTAAGTTTCAGTTTGCATCTACTTGTAAAAAAATACATAAAAAGGAGAACTGCTCCCAGCACTGACCCATGAAGGACACCAGGTCTAACTGCTGACTTCATCTGTCTTCTATACATACTGAAAATAATGTGATAAATATTAGGTAAAAAATAGCAGCAATGCTTGATAGGTCAACAACATTTTCAAATCTGTATAGTAGAATCCTGTTATAATCTGTATTAAACCTGTCACTTAAGTCTTAAAGAGTAATAATGGTGGCATCAGAGGAGATTAAATATCATTTAAACATATTGAATGAGTTTAAACAGTTTCCGTACAGTGACCAAAGATAAAATCAGATTGGAATTTGTCAGAAGACTGAATTTTTTAAGATAATTTTTTTTATGAAAGGTATTATTTGCTCTAAAACTGTAGGAACTCAAGGTAAGTTAGATGTTAGTCATGAATTTTCAGATCAGACTATAATGTCTTTAATGGAGGTCTAACAAAGACTTTGGGTGGAGTGGTGGCTCTGAGGCTAGGGATCTGTGCCGGGAAACGCTGGAAGTGAGGTTCTTAACATGTAATTGCTTTGTTCTGGGTACAATGTTAATCTGCCTCCAGCCCTGCAAGCAAACCTGGTGGTTGGTGGCAGGATTGGCACTCCAGCCACTGTGAAAAAAAACTCACACTCTTCCAGTGTGGTGCTGAGGTGTCACCCATTACACTTGGGTTCCAATCCAGGTGGTTCATTGTGTGGTGGGTGCAGCAACTCGCTATAACTGCATGATCCCAACTTCTCTCTCTAACAGACTATGTTGATGAAATCATGAATAATACCATTTAAAACTTTTTATTTATTATGTCCACTATTGATTGTGCAACTGCTGCAAGTAAGTGTTTCAATAAACCATTTAAGGGTCTAAAATGACATTTAGTGAGTTTATTTTGGAAACCAGATGTTGTATCTCCAGTTATGTTAACAAATATAATTTACTAATGTATGTGGCAACATTTTTGGACCGCCTTGGGGCATACCGCTCCCCAAACCCCGACATAGACAGATTGAGACACAAGGTTTGCCAGAAAACACACCGTTATTTAAGTGGGGATGCGTTTTCTGTTGCTCCCCATTTCACAGTACAGTACAAAAGCACCAAATTACACACAGTCCTTTATTCTTTCTCTCTCTCTCTGTCTCTCTGTCACCATTCGCCCCCTGCAATCTTTGTCCACCTCCTCTCAACTCTGGTTCTCCGATTAGTGGTGAGGCGGCTCCTTTTATAGTGCACCTGGAAGGGCTCCAGGTGTTTCTTGACCTTCTTCCGGCTGCATTTCCAGGTGTGGTGGAAGTGATTCCTCTAAGGACTTAAATACTCCTGCAGCACCCCCTGATGGTGCCCCGGAACCCAACAGGGCTGCTCCAAACTAAAATTCCTGACATGCCCTGCAGGGATCTGTGGTGCTGTAGCAAGCCGGGGGGCTGCTCTATAACATTTCAGAGAACATAATGTCCTAAATATGGTCTCTCCCTCAGTCCTTCCACCCAGCCAGCGTCCTGGCCAGGTAATAGCCCTGGCCATCCATCACACATGATATTAAATAGTGCTACTAGATGTGTAAATTGAGTAAAGTTATAATATTATGTTTTTAAATGTAATAATAAAGAAATTTCTTCAGTCTTAAAAATGTCTTTATTGTTGTCATAAAGGCAATCCTTTGTGCCGACCCATGTATCACCTGATCACCCAATATCATGTTCATTACTACACCCTATCACCCAATACTACTTTTAAATGTTGGATAATGCTATCTTAACTACCCCCTATTTTGGCAAGATGATATTTTGGCTGCTTTGGACATTACATAACTATATACAAACCTTCCACCACAATCTGTCCTGCAAATCATACAGAATAGCTTCCTAATTGAAGTTTATCAATTCGACACCATGGATGCTAAGGAATAGCCATGGATTTGTTCCTGGTTTAATTTTTCTGTTTTTTTTTTATTTTGTTGCTTTTGAAATATTATTATGTAATTATTGTTCTTAAATAGCTTCCTCTGGGTGCACCGGTTTCCTCCCACAGTCCAAAGACATGCAGGTTAGGTGCATTGGTGATTCTAAATTGTCCCTAGTGTGTGCTTGGTGTGTATGTGTGTGTTTGCGCCCTGCGGTGGGCTGGTACCCTGCCCGGGGTTTGTTTCCTGCCTTGCGCCTGTGTTGGCTGGGATTGACTCCAGCAGACCTCCGTGGCCCTGTAGTTGGGATGTGGCGGGTTGGATGATGGATGGGTGAATGTTCTTAAATATGTGTTTATTTTCTTTCCTTCTGTACTGTGTCATTTTTTGTTAAACTTTTTTTGTTTAGTGAGTGTTTTACGTTTTATGTTAATTTTGTTAGTTATTGCTTTGGTGATGTTCTTTGTTTTTGTATTTTGAGCCCCCTCGACACTGAAGCTGTGGGGCTGTCCCCATCCCTATTTAAGAGACTAGTAGCCATAAGCTGGCCACTGAGGCATTACATTTCCTATTGTTGTTTGGCTCTCTTCCTTGTTTGAATTTTGATTTTGTGTTTTTTTAATTAGTAGTTTTTGATTTCCTGATTTTTGACATTTAGGTAAGATTTTATTAAATAATTTTTTGCTTTTTTCCTGTTTTGCTATTTTAAATATTTTTGATAATACAATCTTTAAATATAAAGAATATTTTTTCCATTTGGCTTCTTATGGTTGTTATCTTTTCCCTTTGGATTTTTAAATTTCAACCCTTTTACTCCTTTTTTTGTTGGGTTGGTACATGCCAAAAGAACCTTCTTCTGGAGTTTTCAGCCAGCCTTGTGACCTAGTTTTGGAGTTGCTGTTGGGGCAGCATTTTGTTGTAAATTGCAAATCTTTAATAGATTATTCATACAGGTTTCAAATTTAATTAGAACATATTAAATTAAAAAAAAAAGTTCAATATTAATAGCTATGGAGTAAAAGACAACAGCATTCAGCAACATTTATTTCAATACCACATTTTTATGCACATGACGTAGCTCAAAGTGCTTTATAAGATGTCAAATAAAGAGATGAAAGAAACAAATAAAAATTAAAATAATTTTGAATAATAGTAAATAATAAAAATAAACCAAAACAGGCTTACATAAAATAAATATATACAGGTAATTAGTAGAATGGTAGAGTCCTTATATATAGTTTCGTATAAGTCTCTATAGATGAGTCATATAATAAGGTTAGGAGGCTGGAAGGACAAAAAAAAAAAACAAACTCCAGATAAGCTGGGGTTCCAAGGCTGCAAGGTCGCCTAGCTCCCACTGAGCATTCTAGCATTCTACGTAACATAAATGTATTTCCAGGCTTCATTCCAGAGAATTTGATACAGTGGATCTTGTGGATAGCCGGGCCATTCACCTTCCTTCAAGCATCACAGGTAGCTGTATAGTGTCTCGATCAGATGGTTGTGGTGCAAAACTAATCTTATGGTGTTCAAAGATCTGTTAACTTTTGTTGAACAGCGTTAACCTTGTGAATTTTGCCCATAGATGTTTGTTTAAAGCATAAGCCAGATTTACATGTTACAGATACTAACTTTGGACATACAGGATGGAGTGGTTCCTGCAGGGTGCGCAGAGCATGCATGAGTAATTTCAGATGAGGTTTCTTCTATTAAAAAATTCCAGTGATCTTCCATATGTAGCAGGAAGAAAGACATCCATACAGTGAAAAGTGTACAGTATGTTTTTTCTTTGATTATGCCAAGTTCGTACTATGTAATATTCTAAACTCAGTATAAATTATACTTCAAGAGGTTGTGGACTATGGCCGGCCATTCCTCCCGGCCAATACCCCCAGGCCGCCAGAGGGAGCCCTCCCTGTGACATGGAGATGCCTCAAATTCCAGCAGGGCATCATGGACTATGGAGTTTTCCTGTACAGCCCTGTTGGATAACGTCAGGACCACCAGGGGTCGCTGCAGGGAGACCCAGGGACTATTATTTGCCCTACGCCCTGGAAGTACGTCTGAGTTACATTGATAAGAGGAATGACGTGCTTCCGGGGTGAAGAAAAGGATTTTTTATCTGACCCGGAAGTGATAAGGAATCATGGACTGAAAGATGGGAAACACTTCCGGGTCAGGGACTGTAAAAGACTTTAAGGAACACCAGAGCGTTGAGCTGAGCTGGGTGGAAGGGTGGCAATGCGTCTGGGAGTGGTGGATTGGTATATTGTGATTATTATTGTGTTTATGAGTATTGTGGAGAGGAGGGTGCTTTGTGCACTGTATAGTTCAAAAATAAATTATATTTGGACTTTTATCTGGTGTCTGGCGTATAGTCTGAGGGTTCAAGAGGACGACAGCACCCTCTATCTATCACAAGGTCTAAAATAGACAGATTATAGTGGGCTAGGGTATTCATTTGTATATGACAATGACTGTAGGATTCATGCATCTTGCCAGTGTCTTTCTTGCCTATAACAATGTGCAAATAGAAATCAAGCAAAATGCTCAAGTCACATGTGTGCAGAGCATTTTGTATTAGAATCTTTGCAGCAGTTATAACATCAATAGTGGATAATCTATGAAAATGTATAAACAATTCCATTTATGCAAGTGTCAGTAAACTACACAGATTCTACAATCCTGAGATGGAACATAGGAAATTCCCCAAAATTTTCTTATACAGGTATCCCTGAGATACAAGAGTTTGAGCTGCAAGTTTATGAGAGGGTTCCTTATAATACCCATTTTTAAGTTATGAGGCATCTCCTTTGCAGTTATTATAATCACTGTGGCATTTTCAATTGAGTACTACACACAGCAAAAGAAAAGTACAAGAAGCCAATGACAACAGTATCTTACTGTTCTTTTGTACAGCTAATCCAACTGCTGCTTCCAACCTTTTGTTGCCATCGCTGCTGCTACTGATCCTTTAATTTCTGATGCCACATCTAATCACTCTGTTTCAACATTTGGCCTTTGGTTGCAAAGGAAAAGAAAGATATCTTCACTGTACAGTGTTTTGTGTTTGATTGTTATTTTAAAGGACAAATGCTGTGCACATTGCAACCACAAGGGGGTGCCACTGAGTCTCAGTCACAATGTCACACAACACAACTCTGGGTTCAAATATTGTCTATGACACCTCTGCAAGTGAACATAGACAAACAAACAACCCAGTTGCACACAAAGTAAATGATCTTCCTCTACGTCTGCTCCTTCTGGTGAGTTTTGGCCACTGTCTCCTGACTTGCCGAGGTGAAGCAGTGGACTGGTGAAGCAGCTGGATCTGGAAATGCTTCCTTTAACACAACACTATCAGTTGAAAGCACTTCTGGGTTGTGTTGAAAACAGGGAGGTCCTCCTCTGACAGCTCCCTCTAGCAGCACACAAGAACCTCAACAGGGCTGTGCTTCCTCTCTCCAAATCACCCTGCCGGAGCAAGGAACTTCTCCCGGTTTCTTGCTTCCTCCAGTCTGTCCATTATTCTTATATCCCAGCCAGGATGAGGGTTGCAAGGCATCATGGCCAGGATTTGTTTCTAGCTATTCAGTTTTTCTGTTACAGTGTTCTGGCTGGATAAGAAATCACCCTCCATTCCAGTCAGGTTGCCTGTCCATCCTTAATGGTACTTCCAAAGTAAATAATGAGTATCACTTATTCGCTTTGTAAAACAAATATAAATGTACACTTTGTAATACAGTTGCTGTGAACAAGTTTTAATACAGATTGAGTTATTGAGTAATTAATGAAGTGTGTGTGTTTTGACAACTGCTATTAATTTAATGTAATTTGATGTTGTTTTAGGAAAGTTGGATGTCTGTTGTGGGAGTCAGGAATTTTTTCCTATTTAAATTAATGGTGATTACTTGTTTGAATTATGAGAGTTCATCTACAAGTGTTTTTCCTGGAGCCCATTATGCTAGTAAAAATGGGAGAAACTGTACTTGTTTTCACTAATTAAGGAGGGATTAATTCATACATTTCTTGTATTTATAGACAGTAAAAATCTACGACCTTTGCAATAGGCAAAAAAAAATTAAAACAGTCCCGGTGAACTCTTGCTCCTGGGTTTAATATAACAATTTACTATAGAAATATTTCTAAAAACACAAAATTAGATGTATTAATTTCAATAGTTATTAAGTAGACACACATTTATTAATATCAATAGTACCAAATTTTATAAATGCTTACAACTGCCTGCTTGAGTTTTTACCTACTGTAGCACTGTAGACTGGCTGAGCAAATTTCCTCATTTCAAGATTCAACATTCTTTATTTGTCACATACACAGTTATACAAGTTCTGTACAACATGTAGTTAAATGTGCCCTGATCGGCCATGAGACTGCAATACAGTTAACAAATAGATTAAATGTAATTAAACTAGATTAAAAAAGAAAGTTTAAATTAAAAGAATTTTAAGAAGAGATTTAAAAAGGGAAAAATCTAAGGTGATACAATATATAAAATGTATATATCCAAATAAGCATTACAATTAAAAACAAGATGTGAACAATATGCAAATGTAATAGAATTGAATATCTGTGTACTGTAAGTGCAGTTTGTTAATTTGCTGGTTAATGTAAAAGACTTAAATGAGATGGTGGTTTCTGAGATACAATGGGGTATAGAATTCAGTTTGTGTTATAATTGTGGTAGCATATCCAGGTTAAGAAGTCATATGACCTGTCGATAGAAGTTTCTCCTGAGACTCTCTGTTCTGCCCGTAGTACCCCTAAATCGTTTGCCTAATTTCAGCAAGTTGAAGAAATTGTTACTGGAGCGAGATGAGTTTCTAATGATTCTAGTTGCTGTGGTCCTGTATCTCCTGGTATAAATATTCTGTAGAGACAGTTGTTCAGATCTGGTGTAGTATTCCACTATACAGATCACTCTCTGTAGTTCCTTAATGTCCTGCACACAGCTATTCCCAAACCAGGAGGTGATGTTCTGAGTCAAGACACTTTCTACAGCATCAGAGTAAAAAGTCCTTAGAATCACTGGAGAGACCAGACGCTTCCTCAACTGTCTCAAATTTCACTGCTGCTCGACTTATTACTGGAACCACTTCCATAGAATACATTACCCTCGGTTCTTTGTAAACTTCACTGGCTCCCTGTTAAATACCGTATTAATTTTACGATTCTGTTATTAATATTTAAAGTTCTTCATAGCCTGGCACCTTCATGTCTTTCAGATCTGCTACTTATTTATACACCTGCTCATACTCTTGGATTTAATTTTAAATCTCTTGGATAGACAATCTGCTTGTTTAGCTACCATGGGGTCGTAATCCTTTATCTTTGTTGCTCCTTGTCTTTGGAACTCCCTTCCACAAGATATCCACATCATTGATTCCCTTCCCATTTTCAAATCCAGGCTCAAAACCTATCATTTTAAACCTGCCTACTCTTCTTGATTTTGTCACTTGATTAGTACTTTTATGATGATATATACATAATGTTTTTTTAATTGTATATTGTTATTTTTCATTGTATTATTCTTTTTTATTTAATGTTTAGTTCCTTTAGTATTTATTGATTTAATTAATTCTTTGTTGTGGTATATTTCTTATACTTTTTTGTAAGGTGCCTTTGAATGCCTTTAAAAGTGCCTTTAAAAAAAAGAGTTATTATTATTATTAGATGGTAAAAACACTGCCTTGCCTTTTTGGGCCTGGGCTTGAATATGTTTAGTCCATGACAAATCCTTGGTCATGTGAATGCCCAGATATTTGAAGCTGCTCACCCTCTCCACTGTTGTTCCATTGTTGTCCAGCTCAGGTGGCTGTTCAGTCACTCAGCTTGGTGAGCAGTCTTTGGGTGACAGTTGTATTGAAAATCGAACTGTAATCAAGGAACAGCAATCTCACATAGTTCCTATGCTTTATATCCATGTGGCTGAGTGTGGTATGCAGGATGAGTTAGATGGCGATGAATGATGTAATGAAGTGTCTTTAATAAGTCTCTGAAAAACTTTCATGACTACTGAGGTCAGTGCAACAAGTCGGTTGTCATTCAGGCAAAAGGCTTTATTGTTCTTTGGTAACAAGACAATAGTGGATCTTTTAAAGCATGGTGGGACCACACACTGAGCCAGAGATTCAGTGAACATGGAAGTGAAGACTCTGGTCAACTGGTCAGCACAGCAGGAACCCCAAATGCCATCTAGCATTGGTGCTTTCCTGATGTTGATCCACTGCAGTGCCGTGCAGACATCGTGCTTTGTAATGGTGGTGACGTCACTGTGCTTTGTTAGCTTTGTAGGCTATGTAAGCTATGACTGTTGCTGGTATTAGCAAGATTAGCCTCAAGAAATGCTTAGAACACATTAAGTTCATTGGCAAATGCAGAGTTGGTGCTTGCAGCTGCGTTGGATCTGCTTTTAAAGTATGTTATTCTGTGCATTCCGTGCCATATTCGGTTTTCATTGCCTTACAGATAGTTCCATCAACCCACACTTTTTGGTTAGCAAAAGTCTTTATTGCTACAGTGGGAATAATATCATTTTCAAGCATGCTAACAAATACTTCCACAAACTCTTTGATGTCATCCAGAATATCGAGCACATCCTTTAGCATTGCTTCTGATTGGGCAGACCAATGCTTTCCCTCCCTTGTGACCAGAGCTTCCAGATTAAACTTTTGTTTATATTGTTGCATGAGGAAAACAGCATTAAGGTCTGATTTTCCAAATGTCGGTTGTGAAACAGATTTGCAGTCCTGCAGGTACGGTGTGTAACAGTGATCCAGTGTGTTAGTTCCTTATGACGTGTTGATAAAGATTCGGCATAACTTGTCTGAGGTTTGCTTTTTTAAAGTCCCCCACCACGATGATCTCTGCATCCAGGTCTTTGTTTTGAGTCGCACTAAATATATTGTGTAGTTCAGACAAAGCCATACCTATGTGTTCATGAGGTAGGATGTAGACCCTTGTGGTGATAACCAAACTGAACTCACAAGGCAGGTAAAATGGATGGCACTTCATTGTTAGATATTCCAGATAGTGCACACAGGAGTGACAGAGGACAGAAATGCTCTTTGCCTTTCACCATTTGGTGTTCACCATGAAACAAACTCTCCCACCTTTAGATTTGTTAGCCTCCACTGTTCTGTTAATGCAGAACACAGATAAGGAGTCCTATGGTGTCACCACTTGATCTGGCACTAGAGGAGAGTCATCCATGTCTCAGTAAAACACAGAATGTTGCAGTCCCTCACATCCTGTTGGAAGGTTACTTCTGCTTTGTGATAGTCCAGCTTGTTGTCCAGCAACTGAACGTTTGTGAGCTGAATGGTAGGTAGTAGAGGGTGATGGGCTTGTTTCCTCAGTCTGTTTTGGACTCTGCCATGGGTCCCCTGGTGTTTATTTGTTGTTGCAGGGCCTTGTGGCCTAGGCCTTTATCCTCATCCACACCCTGGAGTATCTCAGCTGGCTACAATAGTTCAGTTTTAAAAAGTTCAGAAGCCAAATGTGAAACTTGATTCCCAATGTCCTGAACCATTGCACTGTAGATAGACAGACAGATAGATAGATAGATAGATTATTAATCCCAAAGGGAAATTGGGGAACGCAACCCCCGCGATAGGTAAAAATCCGCGAAGTAGAAACCATGTGTTTGTATGGTTATTTTTATATATTTTAAGCCCTTATAAACTCACCCACACTGTTTATATATATTCTCCGCACAGTTATACAGTAAACCCTCGTTTATCGCAGTTAATCCGTTCCAGACTCTACAGCGATAAATGAATTTTCACGAAGTAGGATTCTTTATTTATAAATCTAATATTTTCTCAGTTAGAGCATAGAAAACCTGTTTACGACCTTCTAAATGCGTTTTTTTACATTATTAGAGCCTTCTAGACATGAAATAACACCCTTTAGTCAAAAGTTTAAACTGTGCTCCATGACAAGACAGAGATGACAGTTCTTTCTCACAATTAAAAGAATGCAAACATATCTTCCTCTTCAAAGAAGTGTGCATCAGGAGCAGAGAATGTCAGAGAGAGTGAGAGAGACAGAGAAAAGCAAACAATCAAAAATCAATACGTGCTGTTAGAGCTTTTAAGTGTGCGAAGTACCGTGCGGGAAGCATATCGTATATCATTGAGGAGTTTTATTTAATACATAATACGTGCTCTGATTGGGCAGCTTCTCAGCCATCCGCCAATATCGTCCCTTGTATGAAATCAACTGGGCAAACAAACTGAGGAAGCATGTACCATAAATTAAAAGACCCATTGTCGGCAGAAATCCGTGAACCAGCGAAAAATGCGTGATATATATTTAGATATGCTTACATTTAAAATCCGCGATAGAGTGAAGCCGCTAGAGTCTAAGCGCAATATAGCGAGGGATCACTGTATACTGATAAAAAACAATATTAAATTAAAGAGTGATAAAAATGAAGTATAACAGACAATACCTTTGTATAATGTTAACGTTAACCCAAGAGGTGGAATTGAAGAGTCGGATAGTGGGGGGGAGGAATGATCTCCTTAGTCTGTCAGTGGAGCAGGACAGTAACAGCAGTATGTCACTGAAGCTGCTACTCTGTCCGTAGATGATATTGTTTATCATCTGTTTTTGTGGAAGCAGTGGATTCCCCACAATTGACAGGAGCCTGTTCAGCACCCATCGTTCTGCCACGGATGTCAAACTGTCCAGCTCCATGCCTACAATAGAGCCTGCTTTCCTCACCAGTTTGTCCAGGCATGAGGCGTCCCCCTTCTTTATGTTACCACCCCAGCACACCACCGCGTAGAAGAGGGCGCTCGCCACAACCGTCTAATAGAACATCTTATTGCAGATGTTGAAAGACACCAGCCTTCTAAGGAAGTATAGTCGGCTCTGTCCTCTCTTGCACAGAGCATCAGTATTGGCAGTCCAGTCCAATTTATCATCCTGTTTCACTCCCAGGTATTTATAGGTCTGCACCCTCTGCACACAGTCACCTCTGATGATCACGGGGTCCATGAGGGGCCTGGTCCTCCTAAAATCCACCACCATCTCCTTGGTTTTGCTGGTGTTCAGTTGTAGGTGGTTTGAGTCGCACTATTTAACAAAGTCCTTGATTAGGTTCCTATACTCCTCCTCCTGCCCACTCCTAAAGCAGCCAACGATAGCAGTGTCGTCAGCTAACTTTTGCACGTGGCAGGACTCCGAGTAGTATTGGAAGTCCGATGTATATAGGCTGAACAGGACCAGAGAAAATACAGTCCCCTGCGGCGCTCCTGTGTTGTTGACCACAATGTTAGACCTGCAGTTCCCGAGATGCACATACTGAGGTCTGTCTGTAAGAGAGTCCACGATCCATGCCACCAGGTATGAATCTACTCCCATCTCTGTCAGCTTGTCCCTGAGGAACAGAGGTTGGATGATGTTGAAGGCGCTAGAGAAGTCCAGAAACATAATTCTTACAGCAGCACTGCCTCTGCCCAAGTGGGAGAAGGATCGGTGTAGCATATGGATGAGGGCATCCTCCGCTCCCCTGTAATGAACTACTAAACCCATTTTTGTATGGGCATAAAATGTGATAAAAAGTAAATCAAATATTAAATAAAAATACAGTTACCCGGAGAGATCAGGAAGGCATCTGAACGTAGCTGCGCCACACAAAATGAGCAACAGAACTTCTATTAATTGTCTGAAATGAACAAAATGGGAAACTTTTGAGCAAGTGTCATCATTTGTCTCTATACATTAACCAAAAATAAAGATTTTATGGGTTGTTTTAGATTTAAAGCTAATATTCAACTTCATGATTTTAGCTTAGAAAAATATTGTGGCTTAGACCTCATCTCTTGATTTGAGAGGGCTAAAAGTTGACACATTTATGGTTTAGTCAACAAGATTTGTACACTTTTTATAGGACTGCCAAAGAAGGACATAAATAAACTAACCTTTTTTTTATTCAGCAAAAGAAAGCAAAATTCTTACCACATCATTCCATTTGACACCTGATAGTTATAACTGTTTACTCTGTATGGCACATCCTGTGCTTTTCTTGTATTTCTGAATGACTGACTGTGTATTGTACCTTTCCAAATAATCTTGTAACATTAAATACTGTGTATTATTAGCTTAAATTCTTAACATACTTAAAATAAAAATAATACTGAAAAAGTAGCTTTTTATTTTAAGATTTTAACTATTTTATAATTAGAGATGTGTTAGATGAACATTGCAAAATATTACAAAAGCTGTGTAAAACATCCATCAGTAATGTATTACACATGTAATGTATTGTACCAATCTAAATGGTCTAAGGGGGTTAGACACTATATGGTGCATGGGGCACATATCACAAACCAGCCCTGTAACACAATCAGGCACACACTTAAACTCAATTATTCAAAGCTAAATTACTGTGGACAAATAAACCAACCTGTGCAAATTCCACATGAATAACTTCTGGGCCTGTGACTAAGAACCAGGCTCCAATTGCAATGCGGCAGCTGTGTGCAGGGCTAACTCTTGCCTTTAGAAGGTATTCAGCAGGAGCTTAGACCCCATGCACAAAAACGTCCAATTAGTTTCTTTTTAAAATCCATTTCATAATATTAGATTATACAAACACCATATATGTTATAATATATATCACCTACTTTTTGCTTATGTTTCTTGAATGCTGTTATGTCACAGTTCTGAAGTGTCTTCAGAAAGTATTCAGATCCTTTCACCTTTTACACATTTTGTTATGCTAAAATCATTTAAATTCATTTTTTCCTTCAACAACACTTAATACCCCAGAATGACAAAGCGAAAACAATATTTTAGAACTTTTGCAAATTTTATTTGAAGTTAAAACCTGAAATATTACATTGATGCAAGTTTTCAGACCCTTCACTCAGTAGTTCATTGAAGCACCTTTGGCAGCATTTAAATTCTTGGGTATGAAACGACATTTGCACACCTAGTTTTGGGGATTTTCTGCCATTCTTCTCTGTAGATACTCTTAAGCTCTGACAGGTTGCAAGGAGACTGACAATGGTTATTTTCAGGTCTCTTCAGAGTTGTTTTGCTGTGTTCAAGTCTGGGCTTGGCTGAACTACTCAAGGACATTCCCAGAGTTGTTTCACTTCTGTCATTGTCCTGTTGAAGGTGAACATTTGACCCAGTATGAGGTCTACAGCATTCTGGAGCAAAATTTCATTAAGAATATCTCCGTAGTTTGCTCCTTTTAGCTTCCCCTCAATTCTGACTAGACTCTCAGTCTTTGCTGCTGAAAAGCAACCCCACAGCATGATGCTGCCATTACCATGCTTCACTATTGGAATAGTATTATGTAGGTGATGAACAGTGCCTGGTTTCCTCCAGACGTGCTGCTTAGAATTGAACCCAAACAGTTCAATCTTGGTTTCATCACGTCAGAGAAACTTGTTTCTCATAGTCTGAGAGTCTTTTAAGTGCCTTTTTGCAAACTCTTAAGTTGATTTTCATGTGTTGTCTGACCACTCTGCCATACATCTCAGGTTAGTGGAGTGTTACAGTAGTGGTTGTCTTTCTGGATGTTTCTTTCATCTCCACACAGATTCTGTGGAGCTCAGCCAGAGTGACCATTGGGTTCTTGGTTACCGCTCTTACCATGGCCCCTCTCCACCAATTACCCAGTTTGGCTGGGAGGCCAGCTCAATGTTGGTTCAAACTATCAAATTAAGAATTATGGAGGCCACTGTGGTGCAGAAGTATTTTTATAGGCTTCCCCAGATTTCTGCCTCAACACAATCCCATCTCTAAGCTCTCTAAGCAGGCAATTCCTTTGACTTTGTGGCTTGGGTTTTGCTCTGATACACATTGTCAACTATGGGACCTTATAGACAGGTGTGTGTCTCTTTTCTAATCAATTAAATGTATCACAGGTGGACTCCACACAAGGTGTAGAGACATCTCAATAGTGATCAATTGTAATAACAAAGGGTCTGAATATTTGTGTAAATGTCATATTTCAGTATTTTATTTTTAATTACGTTTTCAAAAATTCCTAAAATCCAGTTTTCACTTTTTCATTCTGGGGTATTGAATGTTGTCTAAAGAGAAAAATTAATTTAAATGATTTCAGTACAAGGCTATAACATTTAAAAAGTGAAAAAAGTTAAAGGGTATGAATACTTTCTGAAGACAGTGAATGTACATTTTTTATAGGGAGAGTTTGATACCTTTGTCTGTGGCATATGCAAAGCATAAACATTTGGGAATGAAATTAATATAATTTTGAATGCTCATTATTTCTTTACTGAATGTGATGTGCTGTAATTTTAGTAGGTATTAGAAATGAATGAATTTGGCATATCGTGTATTGTTATATCTAATATGGTCAAATTTTTAGTGAGCTCAAATAATAGTTTGTTTATTAGGTTTTCCCAAATTAATCTTTGATTTTTTTCTTTGTGTTCTTAAAATACAGGAAGTATACAGTACACCAATCACAGATTTGATTCAAATGTGTCCATATAATGTGAATATTAAGCATCTTCATCACTTTCTTTTTGTAGTTCAGCCAAAATATTTCAAAAGTGACAGTGGGAACAGTCAATATTACATTTTGTTTAAAAGCGCCTTTCAAAGTACCCAGGAACACTGTACAGAGGAATAAAAAAAAAAAAAACCACTGAAATAAACACATAAGAGTAAGTACATAAGAATATATGCACGCATGTGTATAAATATTTACAAACATACAGTACATACAAAAATACCATACATGTAACCATTAAAGGTATACAACATGGTTGGAAAATAGAATAAAAATTTTAACAGCTAAAGCAAAGAGAAAGCCTGCTTGAAAAGATAATGAAAAGCATTTTCAATGTCCTTAAGCATTTACAAGTTTAACAAGCACAATTGCCATTAAATAACAATATTATTAATAATAATAGTGTATCCACCACACCACATTTGGTGAGACTGACTATTGAAAAACTTTGCATATGTTCATGTAGCGCTACTTACTTCAGGCTAATCTTGCTAAATTACATCACCATAGTACAGTCATGGACGTGCAAAAACATTGTAGGCTTATACATTTGTAAGGTCATTATTGTACAGTGTACAGTCAAATTCTTACTTGCTTCTGCTAACCAACATGTAACATGTTCCCACTCTCCAGCTGCATGTTTAACAAATATAACTACCTTACTTTGAAACTTTTGACTAGTACAGTACTGTTCAAAGATAACTAATTTCAAAAGACAATTAACTAATGTGTTCCATAATTTGAAATGTAAATTTAATAACTGAATGCTGAGATTCAGATTACATTGTAATTTTACTAACAACCATCTGACCAGACAGGCATATATTATCTGAAGAGGCTCAGAGGCAGCACTTCTCATTTCAATTCATCTTCATTCTTCACCTATACAGTAAGTCAAACCAAATTGAATAGCACTACTGTTAAAATGGGAAAAAAAGATTAAAGCCTTTTATCCTTGTTCTTCTTAGTTCCTCTTCCTCTTCTCTTTTATGACATAGTCTTTTTGATGACATTGCAACAGAATATGTGGCATTGCAGTTCATACTTGAACAAATTTATTGAAACTATTTACATCTTATGAACCCACTAGTCCTCTAAGGAGCATCTGTTTTATTACTTGTAGAAAACCAGTGTGTGCAATGAAGAAGTCGAAGCAATCTCTGTTCAATACCCAATCTGAACTTTTATTTGTTTCTACCAGGACCTGAACAACTTAAAATTACTGGTCTCTCTAACTGAAAGGTAAATGTGTTATGAAAACATTTTGCTAATCATCTGTGTTTGAAAATATTGTTTTCTACATTTTCACCTGCAAAACCTGTTTTTCGATAAATATTCGCAGCCAGCCATATAGTCTTTTAAACCTTTAGATCTTTCCTCTTATGACCCCACATTTTCAATACTTTACTGATTTACAGTGTTCTCTTAATATATTATTCATTAATATGGTTGTCATATCTTTTCAGTAGAATTGCTAATCAATTCAATAATCTTACTTTCTTTGGCATCTCAGCTTTACAACTTGCCTTGGCTTCTTTAGCCTGTGAACACTTCTGTGATATTGCTTAGTCAAAAGTGTAAGGAAAAAGGAGAGGCATGAAATTTGGATCCAATTTTGGACAAACTTTCAGCTGGAAAATTTCTCATAATGACATATAACTTTTTTCATTAAATATTTTGCTTCCTTTCAATTATGTTGGAATGACTTGACTGATTTTTGTTTCTTAGATTTATTTTCTCTCTAATGCCATTCTTGTTTTTTTTGGTTTTGTTCATTGAATAAATTAACATTTATTTATGCTTGTCTTTGTTTAACCATTAAGTTCTATATGATTTTTCACTGCTAATTTCTCTACAGCTCTCTACTCTTTTTCAGTACAAATTGAAAAACATTAACTTACTTCTGACATCCATATTAAAAAATTCTATTAATAGGTAATGTACACATAAGTTACAATGATGAACAGTGAACTGATTGTCTGTTATGCTACCTCATTACTTTCATATACAGTATTTTCTAATTTGGCTGAAGATAAAGCTTTCTGGTTACATTGTCTGATGTGCATTATTCTAACTGAAAATGCAGAGAACACATCTAAGTAAACAGTGACTTCCATTTAAAGCAGAAGTTGGCTTCTAAATAAAGCACATAAAATGAAAACAGAAGCCTCAAAAATATTTTTGTTCAGGTTTGAGAAACACTGTTGTCATGCACTGTCTTCCCAGCCAACCAACTAATTTCATTACATAATGAGGTCAATTTTATTTTACATTCTAAAAGCTCTGTACTATCACTGCAAGAATCTTTGTGATGCATCTGCTGAGCATTTTAATATTTTATATATTTTTTTATACTTTTATTTGACTGCTATTTAGGACAGGAGGAAATAGAGCTGGATCCCTAGGTGATTTGAAAAAGACAATACAGAGATACAGAGACAAAAAAGAAAAAACAATACAACAATGTTTGTAATGGTTCATATTTTCAGAGGCTAGAGAAACAACTAACATTAGCGATGTCATTTTTCATTCAGTAAAAATACAGCTGTGTTGTAGGCATGGTTTTGGAACCTTGTTCAGAATTTTTGAGTTATATATTTGCAGCTTGTTATTGTAACACATTATTTTCTTGTTATTTTAACAGTGCCATTTTGTGATCCATTGGATGGATGGTCTCTGCCATTTTGTGATTTACTCTGTAACACTGCAGTCATTATATTTGCTAGATAAGCACTATATGACATGAAGATCATGTGGCACATTGTTTCATTTGTCCAACTTGTGAGCAATGGTAGCATACAGCTCATGGAATCTATAAATTATATTCTTTCTCCATAAACTGTGTGCTGTTTTTCTCATTGGTATTAGTGGAAGTTGAATGGCACTTCCAAGAACGTCTAAGCATGACAACCTCTTGCTTTGATTTCTTTGACACCGACTTCTGTTCAATGCTTCTGGTTTTGGTTAGATTCAGCTTTTGTTTACCTTCCTTGTTTTCAGACCCTTGCCTTTCCTTGAGGAATTACTTGCTGTTTCCTGTCTTTTGTAGTATTGATTGATTTTGTCTTAGTAGAGTTGATTCGTGAAATTCTACAAATCTCTTTTCTTAGAGGGAATGCTGTGTTTGGCAAATATTGGCCTCAAAGTATAGGCAAACCAATGATACTTTTTGAGCCTAGCGTAACATCACAGAGCTGTGATAGGGATATCACTACCCATTTGTGCATGCATGTGCAGAACCTTCATACATACTAACACATACTGTAAGTGTACTCCACCTTACATTTTTTGATGTCACTACCCAATCAATATCCCAACTGAAATTTCCATTAAGCATGTGTTTTAAAAAGAATGCAGTATTTTCATTTGAGAGATACATTAGTTACTATAATGAAAATATTATGAGCACCAATGCAAATCAAGCGCCGTCACAGAGTATATAGAGCTTATCCCTGTGCGCTCATTCACTCACCACCACACTATGTGGCTAAATGCACATGCTGGCCCAATGAATAGGGTGCACATGAAATTAATTTGGAAATTTTTAACATCTTGAACATTAATTTTTACATCCTTCTTTGCCATTTTTTGAGAACAGCTTTTGGTGCTGCTTCCTGCATTGCTAGGTGTGTGGCTCCCAGGGTTCCAACTATGGATAATTGGCTTAATAGGCCAAAAGGTCAGCCACTGGTTCCTTTCATTACCCAATCTTCAGATACAAACATCCTAAAACAATACTTAAAAGAAATCTTTTCTTGTAGTGCTTCTCGCAAGTTTCATTTGGTTTGATCTTTTGCCTGTTTTTTTTACTTTGATTCTTGTCTCTCATTAGGAATTGGTAGTTAGGATTATTTTTATTTGTTTTAGTTTTAATATTTAATGAGCTCAGTAAATGATCACTTATCTGATTCTCAGCAGGTCAGAATGAATGTTCAATTAGCCATGTGGTGCAACAGTGAGTCAAAACAAACCAGTAACACTTTAGTTAAAGTGCTGCAAAAATGCATCTATTACCCATTTACCGTTATGAAACAAAACCTTAACAAAGGGTTCTTCTGCCTGTGTCTTCTGTTGTTTGAGGCACCGTGGTGCGGTAGTTAGCACTGATACCTCACAGTTCAGGTTTTTGGCCAAAATTCTCAGTCCAGATAGTTGGTAGATGCATCCCTAGCTCTCAGGGACACTTAAAAGACAATTGTGCTGTTATATTCCATTTAAAACTAGTTCATTTCCTACAGTGACCTCAATACATTTTACTGAGTTTGGCAATGTTCCTGACCTTTACGCAGTTTTGCCAGACTCGCAGTAAAGCGAACTCCACGGGTTCTCTTATGACTACTTCTTAGTTTAGAAGAAGCTAACAGGTGCTTTTAAGAAGTCAAAGTCAAATTTATTTATAAACACATTTAAAAACAACCACAGTCAAGTGAAAGTGCAAAACAGATATGACATATAATTAACAAAGATACAAAGAAAATTAATTAGCACAATTGAAAAGAAAATACAATAATAACAATAATCAAGAAACTAGCTCAACTTAAAACAAATGCCAAAGCAAATAGATGGGTCTTAAGCAAAGATTTAAAAATTTCAGCAGACTGTGCATTTCTAGTATTAAAAGGAAGGTTTTTCCAAAACTATGGTGCAGCTACCACAAAGGCTTGATCACCGCTGCTTTTGAGTTTAGACATTGGCACATCCAGTAACATCAGGTTGGCTGACCTAAAGGTTCTAATGGGATTATGAACATGCAAGAAATGATGGTCCTAGCCCATTCAAAGCCTTAAAAACAATATTAAAAGTTTAAAATCAATTTAACATTTTACTGGAAGCCAATGAGGTGAGGTTAAAACAAGTTAATTATAATCATACTTTCTTCTCCCAGTTAAAACATGAGCAGCAGCATTTTGGACCAACTGCAGACATGTCCCTAGTGTTTAGACCCTCTTGCCTGTTTCTTAGACTATATGTTTGTTTATATCTCTGACTTTGTTTATTTGGTTCCATCTTTTATTTAGACTCTTGCCTGTTTCCCAGTCCTTGACATTGTCCATTCCCTTTAATGGTTTTCCTCTCCTGTCCACTTCCGCTCCAATGATCATCTGGCAATCATAACACAATGATCCTTGAATAGTCCTTAAATACTCATATTTTCTATTCAAATTTTTATTTTAATAGAGCTTATACTGTTTTTTTCTTATCTTTTTTAAAATATATAAAGACAAACAGGACTGTAACCTCACTTCTATATAATCCATTACATTATTGTCCTTTTCAAAACTCAGCTTATTTTTTGGAGAATTTTTTATTTATTGGTAGAATGTGAGACTGACAGCTGAACTGTGTAGTCTGTTCTATAGAGTACAAGTGCAGAAAAAGGGAACTTTCTGTTCAACACAGTATTTTAAACAATGAAGTTACGTGCATACAATAGATGAAAATCAGCTTCTGAAAACCCCAAGAAACACAATAGTAAGATTTTATTTGGTGTCATTTCTCCAAACAGCTATAGCAAAAAAATAAAAAAGTTAACAGACACCACAGAATATTCAAAATGTTCCTGAGTTTTTGTGTTGCACAAAATCCAAGGTGGTAACCCATTTGTCCTTACAAAACCTATAGACATTCAAATAATGAATCTTATGCCTTTTCAATATTCTTCGCAGAGTTTTTTTTAAATGAATGATTATAAATGAAGCGTCAAACCAAATTTTTGCATACAGTACAGTACAGTTTGCATACTTTACTTCTGCATTTAGCTTTATTAACATCCAAAATGTTTTGTTAAAAGTTCTTAGGTACTGCTAGCTATGAGCTTAGAAATGAATATGTTTGTTAGAAAGTGTACAAATCTTTAAACTAGTTTTGCTGGAATAGCCTAAAAAAGCACTCATAGTTCATCTAAAGTCAGGTTCTAAGAGATTTTTTTAATAGTGATAGGTTGAATTCTTACAAACCTGTCAATTACAAATTTTAAAGTATGAGCAAGATCTTTCCCAATCAAGAAGTCTGATTTAAGAGCAGAGTTTGTTTACTGTGAGTTTGTTGAAATCTCAAAAAATGTTTGGGAATTGAAGTCAGTTGGAAATGTGAAGGTGAAGTAGTTTTGAGAGGACATGACACTTTATCGGCGCCAACCCAACTGACACATGGAGGCACGTATAAAAAACAAAACAACATTTATTGTCTTCACAAGTGGGGCACATCTTCCCTGTGTCCCACCGGCACAGCACTGTCCCACAAGCACAAAAACAGCAACACAAAAGCACAAAACACACTTCTCTTCACCACCACTCCTCCCAGCAAGCGTTGTCCTCCTTCTCCTGACTCTGGCTTCCAAGTAGTGGCTGCAGGCTCCTTTTATAGCCCACCTGGAAGTACTTCAGGTGATAATTAACCTAATTAAGTCTGTACTTCCAGGTGTGGCTGCATTACAGCCCACACAGGCTCTGGAAGCTGTGCAGCTCCCCCTGGCTGTGGCCACAGAGCCCAACAGGGATGAGCTCTGGTGTTTTACAGTTGTGACCCTGATGCAACCCAGGGGGGCTGCCACCAAGTGTGCATCCTATGGCTGCTCCCCCGGATCCAGTGTCAAAGGGGCATCCTGGCCATCCACCACAGTATCAATGAGGAAAAGGGAAATGTCTGTCAAAAATGCTGGACTGATTATTTTGATCAAAAATGTGACCTGAGCTATGAGCCAGCAGTGCTAACCACTGTGCCACCATGCCTCAAACAACAAAAGATGCAAATGGAATGATGATAAGAAGTAAAATACAATAAATGGCCACAAAATAGCAATACATAAATAAAAATATAGCCCTGCACTTACAGAGCTCCAGTCTTTGGGGCACTGATTTGCTGGTGTGGTTCATTTTTGTAGCTGCAGCTGGCATCACACAGATGGCACCTCTTTTTTGTTTTCAATATATCTGTGCAGATGCTTCTCACTTTCTTCTCTGATAAAAAATTTGAAACTCCTTGTAAATAGTAATAACTATTTCATCTTCATTATTATTATTTCAAAAGGTCTTACATGTTTTTTGACTCAGAGCAGGAGGGTGAGGATTCCTTTAAGGGTTATTTTGACTCGCTGCCACATCGTGTTGCTGATTGTGCCCACTTTGCACTTCAGAGGACCAGCAGTTAATGTACACATGGTAAGTGCATGAACAGATTACCAGCTGCTGCTGAGTATATAATGCTGATCACTATGTGCTTACAGACTAGTCATTGAGGTACTGATTGGCCAAGGCATGCAGCGCCTGTCAATACACAATTTGTACTACATAGCAAGGAGCTTAACATGCTTAATCCACCAGTACGAACGCAATGTACAATGAATCTATGCCGAACAACAACATATTTTCTTAATATTCTCATTATGGTCAACTAATGTACCCCAAAAAATAAAAATGCTGCAAGATTTTCTTTTTTTTTCAACACATGTGGGATACGAATCTAGCTAAAATACCAACTGTTTAGTGGTATGCGTGTATATGCCATAAATGTTTCATGCATGTGTGAAGCAGATCAGGCAGTGACATAAAGTGTGAGGTGAAGTATACTTATAGTATACATGTGAATGTTCTGCTCATGCATAACTAGGTAGCGACATCTTCATCCAACTTGGTCACTACAGCTCTGTGTTGTTGTACTTGTCTAAGCCGGCTGCATGGCAAACTCATCAAAATTGCTGCAAAAAATGCTTTGATGAATTTGCCAATCTTCCCCAGTAGTGATTCATTTGAAGGTTTCTTACTACTACTCTTGATCCTCTCATGCAAGCTTGATACCCTCAGAGGTGTTGAAATAAATGGCTGCTCAGCACTGCTTTCATGGAGTTAGTCCAGTCAGGCTACATTAATCACCCAAACACAAGGCACTCACAAGTGAACACCACCCTTGGAGCTGATTCCAGGAATTAGTCACAATTTTGAAGGTAATAAAAATCAGCATTAAAATAATTGGATCATTCTGTGTGCAGTTACTTATTGAGCCATTTTTTCAATTGTAACTTCACTAGGAGTACAAGGCTCCTGACAATACAGCTTCAGGTATCACTTGGCCCTTCAAAAAACAGAGGCAACAAAAGGAAAGTACTAGCTATAAACCAAAATTTAAAGACTTACATACCTACATAAATAATAAACTGACATTATCTAATTTACAATTTCAAATAATAAGGAACATAGATTTTAAATCATGGCATTAATGCAATGTTTAGCTCTAAATTCTTACATCCTTAATACCCTTATAGCTTTTCTTGAGTGTATGCTGTTATTTTTTGTTGGTCACTGAACTACAACAAGTGCTTTATTAATAGTGTATGACCCTCTATCATACTGACCAGAACAAGCAGGATCAGAAAACTGAGAAAGAGATTAAAGAAGTAATGGCAATATTCTGTTGTATTTTCAAAAATGGATCTTGTAAAAAGTCAGGTAACTAATCTTAAGTATTATATTTAACCTGTCGTTAGTGCATCTTTTGTGCTGTTATAATTGCTATTGTATTATTCAACTTTTCATTCTAAAAGAAATGTGAATGTTTAATATTCAAATTCAAAGCATGCAATAATCAAAGCACCTTCCCCAAAATGTCTACCACAGAAGTAAACTTCAGTTTCATCATTCAGTCCTCAAACGCCTTTCATCAAAATAAACAATTGTTGCTATCTTTGTTTGCAGCAACCTTTATTATAGTGTCCTCTCCACCCTAAAAGCACATATTCCTGAGACAGTATCTCAGCCTGTAACATGTCTGTAAGGGGCAATGTAGCAGTCTTATCACTTGAGAAGGAATAATTGAATATGTGTGCAACAGAAATACAATTAAAGAGAGAGAGCAGTGTTTTGTGCCAGGCATCAAGTCCAACTGTCACAGTGCTCATGATTTATCCAATGAAACGCAATTAGATTTTATACCTAGCAGACACTTTCATAAATTTACTAATCCATTTCACTACCACATCTTCTATGTGATAAACTTACCAGACATGGGTGCAATGGTTGGGTCACCAAGCCAGCAGTAACCCCTTTAATGAATAACTTAAAAAGAAACACCAATAAGCACCTCCATCTGAGATGCTCTGTGGTCAAAAGACGATCTGCTGGCTTCATTCTTCTTATTTTATAGGTCCTGGTCCTGGTGTAGGACAGGACTGATACTGCCTTTTAGGGCAGAGGTATGTCTCCTCTCCTAGCAGCTTCTTGTAGCTGTGAAGTGAACAAAATGACACCTTTTATTAGCTAACTAAAAAGATTACAATATGCAAGCTTTCAAGGCAACTCAAGACCCTTCTTCAGGCAAGATGTAATCAGATTCTGTTAGTGATTGTGATAACCTCACACCGCTAGGTGTCGATTTGCCTGGGTCATGCAGGTGATCCCCCAAGCACACGTGTGTAACATCTGTCCAATGTGTTTTTCCATTTCCATTTATTTATGCTTCATGTTTCTTTGCATTACATTCATGTCAGGCATGTTTATCCATATCTGAATTCCATCTAAGTCTTCTTATAGGTGTATTACTGATTCATAAATATATCCTAGTTTACCTGGTTAATTTCCTCTAGTGTTTATGACATCTTTTGTAATATTTTAATCTTAGTCATGCATGCAAATTAAAATGACCAGCAGTCCAAGCAGTAATTTGTGCACAACATACATTTTGAGATCAGAAAGGTTCTTTTCACAATAACCTATTGTTTTCCAGATCTAAGTCAGTTCAGCACCCAGTTGCTCATGGAATTCCTGATGCTTATAATTTCATGATTAGTTTTTCATGTTGAATCTTACTAGAGTTTTGAAGGTCAAAATAGATAATACACTCTCTACTGCAATGAATTCCATTTGCTTTGTTACAAATTCCTAGCATATTAGTAAACTAGATTTGTCTTGTGTAACCTTTGCTGGCTATCCATGAACACACCTTTACTGGGTAGCAACTTTGGTATTATATCACCATTTGCATTTGCATTCATTAATTTTCCAGTTAAGGAAACTAGCATAACTGGATTGTAATTATGAGAGCTAGCACTGTTTCTTTGTTTGGTGTAAGTTTCAGAGTTTATTAAATTAACTTTCAAACCATGAATTAAGGCTCAGGAACTCAGAACATATTTCTCCTTTTCTCACACTCATTACAAATCATGCTGTTGGTTGTATTTTCTGTCCTTACATAGTATTAGGACTGAAAGAAGTGGGTCCAGAGGCCGGCATTGGATGGTATCAGGGTTTATTCAGAGTATCAACTTCTTCTTGGCTGGTCGTACAAATGAAGGGAATCTGTTGTACTGCACTCAAATCTTTCTCATGACTTACCCTATGCAATGGACTTCAGAAGATACAGATTCCTGAATGCCTGATGATACTTAATTCTGATACTGTGGAGCCATGACAGTAATCTCTCCACTAATGTCAGCAGGTTGTCTTAGACTTCAAGTAGTCCACAATGTCATCTTCATTTGGGGGTCATCAGCTTTGAATTTCTTGGATTTACTGTCTGTGACCCTTAAAATGACAAAACACTTCTCAGCTATCATCAGGAAAGCTCACCAATACATTTAGTTCATTAGATCCCTTGGAAAAAGCCCAGTTATAGTTATCTGTGTTCAATACTTTCTACAGGAGCCCCAGTGAAGTCTGACTTCATGGAATTATGTCCTAGAATGGCTCTACTTCAGTTTAGGGCTACAGAGCAGTGGAGAGAATGGTAAAGTCAACTCAGAATACTACTGATACACAGTTCCCTTCTCTTCAGGACATACAGTAAAATAATACCACTTCAGAAAGGCTATTATTATCAAAGATCTTAGCCAGACCTGCACAGTTTTTTCTCTCTCTCTCTCCATTCTGGTAAAGGATACAGAACCAATGACATTTGAGTCAGTATATTCAGAGACAGCTTCTATTCACAGCTCACAATGTTATTTAACAACACTGACAATTGAATAAGTGTTTCTTGGATCCATCATCTGATGTTGCATTTAATGATTAGTGATGTATTTTTTGTGTGTTGCTAGTATTGTACTACTGTCAGTACTATTTTGGAGACATGCAAACAAGATTTTCATTGTACTGTATGCACATAGCAGTAAGTAAAAATATCAATGCCATTTTTTATTTTCTAATTTTTCGAGTGAAAATTTGTTTAATTTCAGGCTCCATTAGTAAAACCATTGTGAAGCTGAATTATTTTGAAAACATTAATAATACTAATATAAAACTTTTAGATTAGCACTTTGGGGCAAATATTTGGAGCATTGGGTTCGAAGAAGATATTTACAACAGTATCAGATTTGAAATCTATACATCAGGTATAAATATACAGTACGTACCCAGCAGAATAAGTAACTATCTATACATATAAAAGGCAAAGCCCTCACTGACTTATCACTAGTTCTTCCACTTCCCATATAGGTGGGAAGCTGAAATTTCACATGCTCATTCCTTGCATATAAAAGTTAGGTATGTTTCATGTGCTATTGCAACACCCAAGGGGGGGAAACGGGCGTACCCCCTAAACTATATATATAGATAGGGGAAACTCCTCCTCACTTTTTCTGCGACTTCCAATATACATAGGAAGCCCAAATTTCCTATGCTCATCCTTTACACTGTACTTACAGACATTAAGTATCTTTCATTTCACGCCGTGCCCCATAATGAACTTTCGAGAATAACGTTTTCTTTTTGGCGGTTCTCAACATTATGCCATAAGGAACTTTTGAAACTGACCTCTCCTTTTGGTGGTTTCATTCCTTATTTCTGTTAACTGAGAATTTATTTCACGACAGAGACGCACAAGGGCTGCCCCAGGTCCCCCTTCCTTTTTCTGCATGGCCGCTGTCCACGCACCTACCACGTGTTTGGTTCCCTGCCTATATACATTAACGACATCCTGCGCTCATGTCCTCCTCACTCACTTTCTTACTTTCCTCAGCTGTACGTTGTGCTCACTGCTCCCTTCTTCTTTACTCCACCGCTTCAAGGGTGGAAGGACTGCTCATTATTCTTTCAGGCTACCTCTAAACTTCACCCATACTGATATCAATTCAAATGCCTCCAATTTCCAGTAACGGTCTGCTTCGCTATGACAATAAATAAGTCACAGGGCCAGACTCTAGAAAAGGTTGGCATTGACTTGACACAAGATTGCTTCTCATAGGCCAACTGTACGTTGCATGCTCAAGAGTAAGCTCAGCAGATAAATTGGTCATTTTACAGCCCGAGGGCAGAACTGCAAACGTCGTTTACAAAGAGATCCTTACATCCTAAAAATGTGCATTTCTCATACACAACATTTAAAATCATAAATTAAACTCTTTACAATCATCAAATTCACTCTCAGTACTAAAATAAGCCTACGACAATTACATTGACAAACATGTTACATTATTTTTAAAATGTTTCCTTTTATTTTTCATAACTTCTTTAACACACTGCTTCTCTGCTGTGAAGCGTGGGTATTTTGCTAGTAAGGTAATAAAAGTTGGTTATAGAATTGTAATAGGTTTAGAGTCATTAATAGTGTAGGTCTTTGAACAGAGTCTCAATCACAGATCAAATACAAAACAGCATATGAGTTAAAAGCTTAATAGCCTGTAAGTAAAAACACTTTGAAAATATTCTGTTATGGCATCAAATATTATAACATTGCTTGATAGATGGCAAACATTTTATTACTGTTTTAGAAAAAGGGTAAGATAATGCAAGCCATGGGTCAAAATAAAGATACAGGTCAGAAATTTTTCCAAATTCCATTTCCCTAATCGTTCATCAGTAATGATTAACCAATATGTGTTGTCAGTAACAACATAACTAGTTTAAAACCTAACATACCATATTCAAAAACAATGGCAAGCAATTGGTATGCAGTATATCCCAGTTCTAGGATAATGAGTTCCTCATGCTGCCATCTTATATACATTGTTGCATCAATGACATAATCCAATGTGACCTCTGGATGATGATGACTACAGTACCCAAAATGGTAGTGCCAGTAACAAAAACAAAATGGCACTGCAATAAATCGAAAAGAATTACTAATTTTATGCATAGTTTAACCATTGCTATTTGCAAAAATAATCAAATATCCAAAATCCCTGAGTTCAAAAATAAAGGGTTTATGCATGAACCCTAGTAAAAAATTAACAAAGTTTTGAATTCCCAATTATTGAGTTGTTTGCAAACTAAGATGATGAAAATGTTTTCTTCCACTGTCTTTTTTTCACAAATGTCCTGTATGAATGAGAGTAAAGCTAAAGTTATAAAATAGGCCATATTGGCCAGTTGCTGCAGGGCTTTGCTATGGTATTCATGCAACACAATGAGTGATGCAGTTAGTCAGTATGTTCTCCACTGTGCATCTAAAGAAGTTAGTAAGGATCTGGGGAGACAAACTGACTTTGGACCTTGTCTTGCAAAATTGAAAATGCTGTTAAGTCTTCCTAACAGTACTGGTGATGTTGAGGTGCTATGAGAATTCCTCAGTAATGTAGATCACTGAAACTATAATACTACTCACTATTTCCAAAGCTATTTCCAGTCTTCTTCCCCAGTTTCTGTTTCTGAAGTATACATTTGGCTTTTCACCATTTATTGAGGCATTTTACCTCATCATTGTAGCCTGTCTTAAAACTATGGATTATTAGTCCCACTTGTGCTGTGTCAAACAGGATTACAGAGCTGATGTCACGATTGGAAACACCACTATTCTGAGTTAAATGGAAACAACTTTCGGTTGAGCACAAAGTCCTGTTTTGCCCCAGTGTTCAAAACAAAGCTGTTAAATGTGTATTCTCCAAGCTTAGCATTTCCAAGACCTACCAATTCTTTGTTCAGTCACACAATATGGTCTTTATTCCAAGCACTCAGAGCTTCAGAACTTGCTTCTGGGAAATATTGCGCCAAATTTACAAAAGCTCTCTACTTACCTATCCAAACTTCAACATCTTTCCAGTCCGGGGAGCATTTAATTGACCTGGTTGAAAAGAGAAATGATACATTTTATCAGAATGTTAACATCAACCTGATGCCATATCTTGCTACTTTCATCATGGTTTTCTTTGAAGTTAGGCATCTCAGTCATTTCTGCCACAGTCAAAGCCAGAGAGATAATGAAAATTAAAGCAAAATTTGTTGTCAGGTTTTTTTTTTCACTTCAAAAATAATCAAATAAATGTAAAAGAAATCAAACATGCAAGAATGCCTTGTCTCATCTATGTTATGACCAAATCTATAACTGTATGCTACAATATATGCCATTTTTGTTTAGTAGCAGAGGCCTTACTTGGCTCATTTTGGTTTGCACTTCCACTTGTACTGATTTACACAATGCTGCTAAAAGCAACCTCAAAATTCACATTTTAACACTTCAAAAGCATGAATAAAGTATTTACAAAGACTGACTTATGCATAAAGTGCTAATTGTCTTAAAGTGTCACATTCAGTGATTACAGATTAATTCAGAAGAAACAGAACATTTGAAAAACTCACTTCAGGCTTACTGTACTTCATTTTGTGCCATCTTTTATAAGTGCTTATTTTTACTCATTCATTTCCAACACTTACAATATCAGACACACTTACTGAAAATCAGGTGCCATACAGTTGTGCTTGAAAGTTTGTGAACCCTTTAGAATTTTCTAGATTTCTGCATAAATATGACCTAAAACATTATCAGATTTTCAATCAAGTCCTAAAAGTAGATAAAGAGAAACCAGTTAAACAAATGAGACAAAAATATTATACTTGGTCATTTATTTATTGAGGAAAATGATCGAATATTACATATTTGTGAGTGGCAAAAGTATATGAACCTCTAGGATTAGCAGTTAGTTTGAAAGTGAAATTAGAGTCAGGTGTTTTCAGTCAATGGGATGACAATCAGGTGTGAGTGGGCACCCTGTGTTATTTAAAGAACAGGGATCTATCAAAGACTGCGCTTCACAACACATGTTTGTGGAAGTGTATCATGGCACGAACAAAGGAGATTTCTGAGGACTTCAGAAAAAGAGTTGTTGATGCTCATCAGGCTGGAAAAGGTTACAAAACCATCTCTAAAGAGTTTGGACTCCACCAATCCACAGTCAGACAGATTGTGTACAAATGGAGGAAATTCAAGACAATTGTTACCCTCCCCAGGAGTGGTCGACCAGCAAAGATCACTCCAAGAGCAAGGTGTGTAATAGTCAGCGAGGTCACTAAGGACCCCAGGGTAACTTCTAAGCAACTGAAGGCCTCTCTCACATTGGCTAATGTTCAAATTCATGAGTCCACCATCAGGAGAACACTGAACAATAATGGTGTGCATGGCAGGGTTGCAAGGAGAAAGCCACTGCTCTCCAAAAAAAACATTGCTGCTCGTCTGCAGTTTGCTAAAGATCACGTGGACAAACCAGAAGGCTATTGGAAGAATGTTTTGTAGATGGATGAGACTAAAATAGAACTTTTTGGTTTAAATGAAAAGCGTTATGTTTGGAGAAAGGAAAACACTGCATTCCAGCATAAGAACCTTATCCCATCTGTGAAACATGGTGGTAGTAGTATCATGGTTTGGGCCTGTTTTGCTGCATCTGGGCCATGACGGCTTGCCTTCATTGATGGAACAATGAATTCTGAATTACTATATCAGAGAATTCTAAAGTAAATATGTGAGGACATCTGTCCATGAACTGAATCTCAAGAGAAGGTGGGTCATGCAGCAAGACAACGACCCTAAGCACACAAGTTGTTCTACCAAAGAATGGTTAAAGAAGAATAAAGTTAATGTTTTGGAATGGTCAAGTCTAAATCCTGACCTTAATCCAATCGAAATGTTGTGGAAGGACCTGAAGCAAGCAGTTTATATGAGGAACTCCACCGACATCCCAGAGTTGAAGCTGTTCTGTAAGGAGGAATGGGCTAAAATTCCTCCAAGCTGGTGTGCAGGAATGATCAAAAGTTACCGGAAATGTTTAGTTGCAGTTATTGCTGCCAAGGGGGGTCACACCAGATACTGAAAGCAAAGGTTCACATACTTTTGCCACTCACAAATATGTAATATTCGATCATTTTACATAATAAATAAATGACCAAGTATAATATTTTTGTCTTATTTGTTTAACTGGTTTCTCAATATCTACTTTTAGGACTTCTAAAAAATCTGATGATGTTTTACGTCATATTTATGCAGAAATATAGAAAATTCTAAAGGGTTCACTAACTTTCAAGCACAACTGTATATTAAGGTTTAAACACAAGCAATACTTACAGCAAAAGAGCAACAAATTCTGACATATAAGCAATGTGAAAACTCTTCACTGATTAAAAAATGTTAAATATAATTCTGAACATTTAGCTTTTCACAGTGAGGATTTGCTCGCAAGTGAATGACAATGTTCTAAGCAATTTCTTTGATAAATATTCATTAAGTGAATAGTAATGATAAATATGGATGATACGGTGCAAATAATGTATGTCTTTATATTTATCAAAATTATTCATTTGTTATTTTACAATAACTAACTGACTCTCACAGATACTCTCGTTTCTTGAGTTCCATATTTAAATTCTCCTTAAATATTAAATTAGCTTCTTGAATCTGGGGTCTCCAGGTTCCTTTACTCAGACTAAAAACTTGCTTACAGAATAACTAGTAAAGTAGCATGGGCTGCTTTTAAAATAGTTTTTTTCTATTGGTATAGCCAAAGCTTTGATATAGACATTTGAGTGAGTGTCTCCATTTATAGTACCATTATCACATGGTTTGGATAAATGACTGCTATTAGTGTAATACATAAGTATATAGTATACATTCTGTACACTGTCTGTATTAGTATACTATGTTAATAGTTTAGTCGTGAACTTCTGTATTGGCGTGCATTTTGTGATTACTGTTTTGCACCTTATGTTCTATATTGTTGTTCCCTTTAGGAGTAATATCTATCTATCTATCTATCTATCTATCTATCTATCTATCTATCTATCTATCTATCGAAAATATGGATAAAAGAACAGGTTATTCTATTATCATTTATTTGTTGTTTCACTCCCATAGTTTTCTATGAGGCAAGCCATATACATTGACAGAAACCCATTCAATGTTTTTCCAGAGTTGAAGTTTTTCCCTGCCTCTACAGTTGGTAGACAGAAAACAACCCTAGATAAAGCTGGAACACGTCAAATTAAAGCCAGCCATTTTGCTAACAGAATAACTTTAAACTCTTAAAGGAAACTTCAGAGAAAGTCAACATCAATACAGTGCAGAACATGTACTCTTCATACAGACACCTCACAAGACTGTCTGTCTGTCTGTCTGTCTGTCTGTCTGTCTCTCTTTCTCTCTCTCTTTCTCTCTATCTATCTATCTATCTATCTATCTATCTATCTATCTATCTATCTATCTATCTATCTATCTATAACATCAATACAGTGCAGAACATATAATCTTCACACGGACACCTCACAAGACTGTCTGTCTGTCTGTCTCTCTCTCTATCTCTCTATCTATCTATGGACACAGGTTATTCTATTATCATTTATTTGTTGTTTCACTCCTGTAGTGTTCTTTGAGGCAAGCCATATACGTTCGACAGAAACCCATTCAATGTTTTTCCAGGGCTGAAGTTTTTCCCTGCCTCTACAGTTGGTAGACAGAAAACAACCCTAGATGAAGCTGGAACACATCAAATTAAAGCCAGCCATTTTGCTAACAGAGTAACTTTAAACTCTTAAAGGAAACTTCAGAGAAAGTCAACATCAATACAGAGCAGAACATGTAATCTTCACACAGACACCTCACACGACAGTCGTCCAGTGATACTTGTTGCCACACTGTGTTTGCCTAAAGATAAGTTGTAATCGATCCATTTATTATTCTCTCCTCCCATCTTTTTTCTATTACAATATAGTAAAGTGGCTTGTGCATTGGTAGGTAAAAGGCTCAAACCAACCTTGAATGGTATAACAGTCCATCATAATGCATAATCTTGTTTAAAAACAGTTATTTAAGGCTTTGAGTCATTACTTAACTTAAACATATTACTTAACACTAGAATTACCAGAGCCTACGAAAAAACTCGTAAATCCGGCCCACCTTAAATCCCTTCGCACCTCTGTGTCAGTGTCTTTTGAAATGAAGGAATGGACGTATATTAATAAAGGAAATAATGCTGACCAGAGAAAACATGAAATATCTTGGGTTTATACTGTCTGCAATGAAATAAAAGTTAAAGTAAATTTAAGAATCACTGCATTTTCTTTTAACACTATAATTACCATAGCCTACGAAAAAACTCGTAAATCCGGCCCACCTTTAATCCCTTCCACCTCTCCGTCAGTGTCTTTTGTCTTGTAAATGTGCCGATAAGCCCAAACAGCAAGCAGCTTGCTATACCATCTCCCCACC
>JANRMT010062809.1:21049799-21174245 GCA_026402145.1 Polypterus bichir lapradei
TATATATATATATATATATATAGATAGAGAGAGAGAGAGAGAGAGAGAGAGAGAGAGAGAGAGAGAGAGATGACAACAACACTCATATCAATGACAAAACAATTACATTAACAATCATGTTACGTTATTTTTAAAATATTTCCTTTTCTTTTTCATAACTTCTTTAACACACTACTTCTCCGCTGCGAAGCGCGGGTATTCTGCTAGTATATATATAAAGTGATAAGACGTGAATCCATCTGAAGTAGGTGTCCTTGCCTGGTGTAATGTCATCTGTTGTCCACAAGAGGTCCAATGAACAAAGGCAAGTGGCCGGTGTAAGACAGTAAACTGTGCAGTGTATGTCTGTGTTTCATGTCATCCCGTGTTCACAACAGGGCTGGAATGGACAACAAAGAAAGGCAACAAGAATCACTAAGAAAGAAGGATGCAAGAGCTAGAATGTCTGGTGTAAAAGCAACAAGATGCACAAAGCAAGATGGATATAAGGCATATCAGGTGAACAGAGGTTCATAAATGTACAGTGCTGTCAAAATAGACAGGCTTACTATTGTACTGCTAAGCCTGTTTTAAAAAACAGGAATTTCACTATGTTAGTCTTTAGATAAAAGTGACATAATTGAAAAAAAAATCTCAATCAGAAAATATCCGCATGTTGTAACATTCAGGTGCATTCGGTTGAAACATGTCACATTTTTGTTTGAAAATGTTTTTGTAACATGAGACAAAAATAATAGTGATAATAGAATGTAAACAAGTGTTATTAGAATATAGATTTATTACAATGGAGTTAATAATGTAGCTTAAATAGGTTTGTGGTGACTCAATATCATTCATACACAGAGAGAGAAGTTCGGAACATGCACTGATAGCATCCACCACATGGCAAACCACCCAGATTGGGACCCAGGTGCAGCAGATGACACCTCAGCACCACACTGGAACAGTGTGAAGTTTTTTTTATGGTAGCTGGAGTGCCAATCCGGCCACCAACCCCCCAATTTTCCCTGCAAATTAGAGGAGCGCTTGTAGGGCTGGATGTTGATTTATTGTTATACCCATGATGAAGCAATTACAGGTTAAGGGCCTTGCACAAGAACTTAATGGAGTACAGTCACTTCTAGCGTTTAGGGGATTCGAACCGGCAACCTTCTGCTTGCCACCACTTCACCCCAATTTAATACATAGCAGATTGCAATTTAAATGATGTGAAAATGACATTGATTATTAGTGGTGGAGGGTCTGTGAGCAATTGTTATTCAGTTTTCTTAAACGTTACATTTTTGAAAGAATATCCAATGGAGTAGTTTTTAATACTGCGGTGGGCTGGCGTCCTACCCAGGGGTTGTTTCCTGCCTTGCACCCTGTGTTGGCTGGGATTGGCTCCAGCAGACACCCGTGACCCTGTAGTTAGGATATAGTGGGTTGGATAATGGATGGATGGATAGTTTTCAATAATTACCAATTAAAGACAACTATTAATACAAAATGACCAATACTAGCATAAAATCACTGTCAATATTACTACTTGGAAGGAGAAAAGCAACTGAAATAAGTTCCTTATCTAGCTATTAATATTAGTTAAAACACAGTCATTTGTTTAAATTATGTATATAAGTTAGAATTTAGAAAGGAACTGATTTATTGTGTAAAGGAATGCAAAAGGTGATGGTAATCTTATCAAGACTAAAAAATAAGCTGCAAATAAGTAGCCAGTTTCAGTCTTGTGTAATCTTAAAGATTTTAATTCCAGTCTGAAGGTACATAAAAGTAAAGTGGTACTTCAGGTATGGATAATCCCTAACAAGCACTCAGTCTTCTGTGTGTTATAGCACTAAGTAATCAGCACCAAACAATACAATACAATAAAATTTATTTTTTGTATAGCCCTAAATCACACAAGAAGTGCCGCAATGGGCTTTAACAGGCCCTGCTTCTTGACAGCCCCCCAGCCTTTGATTCTCTAAGAAGACAAGGAAAAACTCCCAAAAAAAACCCTATTAGGGAAAAAATGGAAGAAACCTTAGGAAAGGCAATTCAAAGAGAGACCCCTTTCCAGGTAGGCTGGGCATGCAGCAGGTGTCAAAAAGAAGGGGGTAAATACAATACAATACACAGAACAAAACACAAGTAGTCCTCAATACAATATAATAGTAAAATAAAAATATTACAAGTACAGAGCAGAATTTAACAGTAGATGATATCACATAATATGATTTGGATTTGTTTGGAGTCCTGGAGACCTCAGCCATCAAGCTGCCTCCCCCATTTGGCCATTCAACAGCTGGGATAACATTGTGCCAGCCAAATCGATGAAAGGACTCCTCTACCCGACAATTCCAGCAATCCTCTATCAGAGATGACTTTACCTTAGGCAGGCAAAACAACTTGGCAGATGAGCAGTGGCACCAAGTGCCACATTTGAGTACCGAGAAGAGAAACAGAATAGGTGAGGGGTAGTAACAAATTATAACTATCATATTACTTATGTTTTAATGCTAATGACCAAGAACAGAGATGCAGTCTGTACAGTTAATCAGCAGCTGAAGTCAGGATATGCTAAACTGAAGTAGTGAATCTTCAGCTGGGATTTGATAGCTGAGTCCAAAGTGGCAACTCTTATAGTAGCAGGCAGAACAGGGGCCCTGTAACTAAAAGCTCAACCTCCCACTGTTATTTTATTAATCTTTTGAATCATAAGCAGACCGGCATCTTGAGATCTTAATGTGCGCTCTGGTTTGTAAGTCATGATAACAAACATTCAGTTATCCTTCTCCATCCTCACTATCAGTGATGAGAATGGTCTGATTTTCTGCCCACAGATCAACTGCAGTTCCATTTCCAGGGGCAGCTGTAGGATTTGCAGGGATTAGGGTCTTACCCTCTTTTCTGATTGTCTTGCATGTTACACATCTTAAATAAAATGTTTACCATTGATCAGGGACTTTTCTGTATACGATGGGCAAGAAGATCAAGGACTTGATGCAATTATTAATGTATATCTGGGACTGGGTGCCTGTCACAACTGCTGTTGCTAAACTTGTCCTATGTTTATATCACTTAGGGCAACTGCACACTTCCTGTATAGTTAATTAGTTCAACCACTGTTTAGCTGCAAGTTGATAATGTAATAACCTGCAGATACTATTCTTCAATCAATGCAGTCTTATTTATTCTTACATAATTGCTTTCCCCTTCCATTTGTTCCAGGAGAAGTTACCTTTTTATACTCGATTAGCTAGCTTATCTAAAGGTATAGGAATACAGAAAAGCAGTTGGATATTATTGGGAGAAGGCACTGCCGTGTGAGCTTTTTGCAAGTATGCGTTTTGCCTGGCATTTGACTCACTTGTATTGGGTATTCAGGAGGCTGTCAGATGAGTAAAAGAAGAAAATATACAATTTCAAGCAACCACTGTTCAGGCAAAATTGAAACAGTAAACTAATTCTTAGTTGAAGTCACACAAAACAATTGTCTGTTTTAACATGGGTGAATTTGCAATTCGCCAGTGTTTTTCAATGGGTGAATTTGAAATTTCAAAACTTTGCATAGTGCCAGTGTAATCTGTTCCAGATATCTCAATGAAAACTGAACCACCTTGAAAAATTTCTTTAAAGAATAACCATGTCACATTTCAACAAAACTGGTCCATGTGGGGATCAGTCATTTCATGCAGACAGTTATAGATTGACATGGGCTATCGCAATAGGTGATTTGCGCATTATATGCAAATGTATATAATAGGGTGTGCTTACTTTTTCACATGTAGTGGACATCCTTTAAAAGTATAGCCTTTCCAGAACATTCAGTCCAAATCCACACTAATATGGACACATTTTAAAAATGCATTAAATAATGTTTTGGTCCTTAATCCACATTGAAACAAGCATTTGGACCCACCTAAAAAAAATTGCTTTGAAATGCTGTCTAAAGTGTATAAATATGAAAATGCTATGCCTTGCATGGCAGTGTGCATGGGAAAAATGAGGCGTTTTGGAAATTCTATGATCTCACATTTACCATGTGGATAGTTCTTTCCAAACTATCTGTGCCTTGAAACACTTGATCATTTGACTGCATGTATTTTAGTGCTACGTGGTGCTTGCCAGCACCGAATGATTGGGTTTTTGCTCATCGCATTAATCCTATTCAGTGTCTGCCTGTCATTAGAAGAATGGCTTACTGTTGCTGGACCTATTGTGACTGAGGCAGGCTTGCCATTTGTGTAGGTTCCCTTGAGCCTGCATCTATAGCTTCTCTTTCAATTGACAGAATACTACTTCATACTGTTGCCGATCCAGTGATATCAAACTGAGCACTGTTACATAGCCCTCTCTTGATCTGTTGTCCTTAGTAACCACTTTCAACTTCTTGCAACAAACCTTTTGAAATAGTAGAGTGGTCTTCTCTTCCTTCTCTACTGAGCACTGCACTGTCAAGTTGTAGAGTTGGTGAACACTATACAGCTTTGTGGTGATCTGTCCCTTATATGTGGACAGACAAACCTTCCTATGTGGAGCTCCAGATGCACCAGTCTCTTGGCTGTCTTCCTTTCTGAAGAGACTTTGCCACTGGTGTTGTACGTAGGTCCCAGATCTCAGCTTTAAGACTCTCCTTCCACAACTGCTCTGTAATGTCACTATGAAATGCCTCATCCTTTGCCTGTGCATTCTTGCTTCTGGCTCAGCCTCATGCTGCTTACCTTGGGTTACTGGCAACACAATTTGCCACACTTTTCCCAGGTCCCATGCAGCCATGCACCCATGTCAATGAACCGTAGACAGAGAAACGTTTCTGAAGTGGTGGAGCTGCAGAGCTGGTATACTCTTGGCTGCCTTTCTTCCTGTATTGATGCTACAATCACCATTCTAGATCCTGGAAGTCAGCCCTGAGACTCCAGGGCACTCTGTGCTTTGCTGAGTTGAAATGTATGTCTTCTCCTCATTCCTTTTCTGAGACAATGTTGTGCTGTGTGGCGTTCACCAGCACCACCCAATGGTTTTGTGCTTTTCACATTGCTTTTTTTTCAGGATCTCACCATCCTTAGAGGGAAAATCATGCAACTTTGGTAGGCTTGTTGTGTTATAGGCTCCTCTGCAGCTGGCTCAGAAGCTGCACATTTCATTGATGGAATGCCAGCTCGTACTGTTGGGGAATATTACTAATGCCCTCTCCAGGCTGATGCAACCTGTCAGCACCATTAAATATTTTGCCAAAAGTCTAAGTATACATTTTCCAAATCTTTGACAACCCTGTTCTTATCTATTTCCTTAAAAGAACTTGTACTTCATTGTAATGCCCACAGCACAATGTCAAAATGTTTTTT
Source organism: Polypterus bichir lapradei (assembly GCA_026402145.1). NCBI lineage: Eukaryota > Metazoa > Chordata > Cladistia > Polypteriformes > Polypteridae > Polypterus > Polypterus bichir. The sequence continues at coordinate 21,055,127 of JANRMT010062809.1, forward strand.
CCTGCTCTTTCAACATTTAGATTTGTTTTAGGTTTGCTCCATAAATAAGCTCTGATCTTGACTGATAAACTGTGCATGCCAAATCAGAAAGATTTATGTGTTTTAATGTTTCAGTGTCAATGATAAACTTTTAGAAAACGACCAAAAATGCTAGTGTAGACAAAAAACCTTTAAACTGAAAATGCCTTTTCAAAATTACTTATGTTAGGTGTGAGCTAGACCTCAGTCTGTATTTAGCTGTGTCTCTGTGTTTGTTTTTTTCCTTCTTAAAGAGAAATATTTTGGAATCTGCAGATGTCATTGTGTTTCTGATAAGATTGCAGGTCAGTTTTATTGTTGCTGAACAAATATTTAACAAATACTCACTTTGTGAGTATGGTACAGAATGTGTTTAAACAGGGCTTCTGTTCCTTTACAAATACAGGGTCATCATCTGTCACTCTTGAATACCTCAGTATGTCAGTAGCCAATCCAGTTTATTAACACAAGAATAATGGAATGAGTATTATCAGTTCCATGTGCATGAATGTAAGTAAATGTTTACATTAGTGTTAACAACAGCACTGTTATTGCTCTGAATGTTATAAATATATGGTGGAACATTAACTTTCTGAACTAATTTGAATCCCGCTCTAGCCTTAACCACATTTGCAAATGTAAAACAGCAGCAAATTTTTTCCTCAGAATTTGATAGATATGGAACATTAAGTTTATGGACTAATTTTAACCCAGACATAGACTTAACCTCATTTGGAAATTCAGCATATTTAAGAGAGAATGTTCTTGGGAAAACATAACTCTTTAGATTTTATGTGTGTTTTTTTTTTGTAATATGTTTCTTAAGTGACATTTATTTTGTCATGTTACATCCAGGGTTTGTTCCTTGGATTATGGTTATTTTCCATTTTATTGCTAAGTTTGTTGCTTTTGAACTATAAGTTTTCATGTTTTTTATTTGTATATAATTTTTGCTAATACTGCTATATTAATTTAATTTTTAGTATGTAGGTTTTTACGTTCTTGGAATATGTTTGTTGTGTTCACCATGACATCACTTTTAAAAGACTACCATGCCCCATTATATTCAGGTGTAAGAGATGAATCCCTCAGAGTGTCATTGAAGTTTGTAGTATTGTGGATTGCTGTTCTTTGTGAGTATGGTTCTGATAATTTCATTTTGTGCATGTGTTTGCTTCTGTTTTTTTAATTATTGATTAGTGTATAATGGATTGGATTGGGTTGCCTTTTTAGGCATACGTATTGGCCTTATTTTTGCCTTCCTGTTTGCCTTCCCATATTTTGTGCTTCTTCTTTATATAAATGAATTTTTCATATTTATATATCCTAAGCCCTTTTCTGGGCCTATGTAATATTTATAGCCTGCCAATAAAGTTTGATTCAGGCTGTCTGGGATGAGGCCTGTCTCTGTGGTTAGCCAGTGAGGTTCTAGTCAGTTTTCGGGGTTATTTAGTGGTGTATCACCCCTTTCTGACCACTTTGTGTGCAGCTTCACAACACAATTACACGTGTACATTCAAGGAACTGCCTTTGTTATCATGAGTTAGAATAAGGTCACTGTAAATCTTTCATGTCTTAAAAGCTTTTTGATGCCAGAGAGGGTATCTGGTATTAACCATTTCTGTCACAGTACTCAATTGATGATATGATACAATGACAAGTGTTAGAAAGCATGGGCTGTACCTCTCTGGGCACCCAAAAAGCCTGTGTCAAACAGAAAATTTGGAAATCTGCCAAAACCACAGACAGTGGAACTTAAGTTATTATGGTTATAGACCTGATGCACTGTGGGGAGGCTTGGTTGATGGCAGGGGACATGGCAGCATGGTAGTGAGTAAGAGGTGTGAAGGACAAATTATAAGGATTGTGATTTTTAAATATTGGGACTATAATGGGAAAATCAGGTGAATTGGTGAAAGCACTGAACAAAATGTTTAATCAGAATGGTGGAAGGTACAAGTGTTTCTTACATGAAAGATAAGTGCAATATTGGAGTTGGTGTACTTGTATGTAAAAAATGAGCGGACAAAATGGTGGAGGTGAAGAGGGTGAATGGACATGTTGCAGTGGTTAAGATAATTTTTGGTAAATGACAGATGAAAATATCCTCAGCAGTTGACAGAAGTGATGATGAGAAAGATGTGCTATAGGATACGTTGATATTGATGATGTTTGGTATGCCTCAGAGGGAACGTGGTTGGAATCACTGTTGACTTGAATGGTCATCCTGGATGGAGGCAGTGCTGATTATTGAAGAACTCCATATGAGAAGTTTAGCTTTAGTACCAGGAACGTTAAGGGTGAGATGATTCTGGAGTTGATATGCAGGAAATTGTTGAGTTCAACACTATTTATAAAAAGAAGGGTAAAAATTGGTTGCTGACAAATACATCTAGTTGTGGTAGAGCGCAATAGGCTATGTGTTGGTGAGGAAATTGATTGAGATATAACGAAAAATGGGAAGATGATCCCTGTTGGTTCATTGCTTGGTGGGTAAAGATGTTTTAGTCAGAGTCATTAACAAAAACATGAAAACATATGTCCTATCTTTGAAGGTCTGGATGATGAAAAATAGTATGTGAGAAGTAAATTTTGTGAAACATTGATAGCAAGAGAGAATTAGGTGCAGAATTATCAGGTGTGAACAGCAAGTGGGTCTACATGTTGAAGAAGGAAAGTGTGAGAAGAGAACTTTCTGTAGCAAGCATTAGTAAAGTTTAAGGACCATCAGGTGTGAATTGCAAGGTGCGAGCAATGAAAAATGTATAGGTAAAAACAACAGTACAATGTACACAGTTGGACAAAGGGCCTGCGAGAAACATTTTAAGATAAAATTTCTGGAGGATCAACTTAATAGCTGAGAATTTTGAATATCTGGAATTATGCTCCCACATAGTCTTCTTTGTCCAAAAATAAAAAGGGTTTAACTCACCCAGCCTCTCAAAGAAAGACTCCAAGGATTAACTTGATCAAATTGATCTTGTCTGCACAGTTTTTTTGTGCTACCCTGTCATACTCTTTCTGACAATGTAAATAAAATTGCTTGGAGGATGACAATATTGTGCCAACACGTTTCCAAGGTTCTTTTCAGAATTTGCTTCAAGCAGATAAGCATCAGTCTTGTATTTATGATTAATTTTTTCGTCATCTGAAGATCTTTATATTAAACAACATTTTCAAAGCGTTTGCCCAATTGTAAACATTGTCCATATCTTTTTAATATCACCTCTTTTTTTGTTCCCTTTCTTATTTTTTCTTTATTATCTGCAGAGTTCTGAAGCTTACTCACTATGTAAGAGCCAATATCATTAATATAAATTATACAAGCTACACCCAGATCCCCCAAGGGATTCACCTGATGACATCTCCCCACATAGAGTATTTTTATTATATGTGTTGTGACCGTTGCCGCAGGGTGTTGCAGTGGCCCTTCAGACCCCATTTTAAACAGTTTGTCAATGGAAAAGAAACACACTCTTTCAGTACCTCTGGGCTGCAAACATATAAAAATCAAGCCGCGGCCATTCTAAGGTCTTCTGTCTCTCTTCCCCCAGAATCCCTCCACTCCGGCCGCTGCTACCGGCCTTCTGGATCCCTTTGATGAAGAAGACTTTGTGTTCTTCTGAGAAGGAGTCGGAGCTGATGCATCAAGTTTGACAGCTGTTCCTTGTGAGGCCGGATCGCCTCTGTAAGAGACTTGTGTTTGTAAGTGGCAGAACAGCAATAAAGTTTATACTCCTTGGAAAACCTGCTGAACTCTCCTTTGCAACTTTGTGACCCAATCTTGGCACTGTACTCTCAAGTTAGCTGTCTACTATAAGCATATTTTTGGAATGTACAGTATTTCTCTAACCTGCAGAAGACTTGTTTGAAATCCTCTTTAATAATTTAAAAATAATGCTGGGCAAAAAGCCATTCTTTACATGTATGTAATTTAAGATTTTATGCTACTGACAAAGTGCAGAAGTTTTAACAGGAAGAGGCACTTTTAATAGACTGCTTCTTTTGCTTCTTTTTCCCAGCTGCAAAATATAATGAGATGAAAAGATGTTACAAAATTAAGTATATTATTAATAGCCATCCGATTGTTCAAAATTGAATTGCAGTATTTTTCTCAGTGTTTTTTTCTCAAAAATGTGTTTATATATTATGAAACTTATAAATAATAATAAAATTGTTAAATTTGTGTTCATTAGACATGTAAATGGTAAATATTCTCAATGATTTGAGCTGGAAAACTTCAACACTGGCATTATTAGAAAAAGTCATGAAAAGGAGCACAGTAGGTAGGTATCGAACTTGATTTGTAAGGAAGAGGATGCCAGAAACCTGTTAATATTTGTGTTGCTTCATTTTATTTACATTTTTGAACAATATACTGTATTTTTTATGTTGCTGATAACTTTTAGCATTATTTTGGTGACATCTTTGCTCCACCATTTTGCTTGCAATTTTTAGTAGTAACTATCATTTTGTGCCATCATTTTCCCCTATAAAAGATGGCTGTTCACTCAGTAAGGTGTCCAAACTTTGGATCAAAACAAAGACTTTTTGAAAGACTTGTCCTTGAACACTTGTGTCGTTTTGTTAACGTGTTGGTTTTGACTGTAACTTTTGGGTAGTGTTTTGGTTTAGGTTAGTTATTTACTACTGATTATTGTGCTTCAACCTCTTGAAAAAGTGAGACAGATAGAAACCAGTTTGTTATGCTTGTTAATGTTCCCCAGGCCACTAGAGTGTACTGCGTGTTAGATTTGTAGGAGGTATTGAGGATGACCGACAGTCATACTCTGCGATATGAGAAGTCCACAGGAAACCCTAGCGTTGCAAGGGGGAGCTCCTCAAAGGTACCTGCAAACATTTGAGCTCTGGTTGGGTAATCCAGAAAGATTTGCAAAGGCTTACAAGGAAGGGTTTCCTGAACCAGGCTTAAAAAGCTCACAGGGGGCCTTGGAGTTGGGGGAAATTCATTACTAAGTGGCTGGACAAGTAAAGAAAGCTAGAGGTAAACTTGTGAGGGGTAAACAGGAGGGCCAGATGGCTTTGTTTTTTTGTTATTTTTAAGCATCTTTGTGTTTATGGGATAATTGTTTTCAATGTTCATTTTCTTATATAATACAACTAGCAAAATACCCGTGCTTCGCAGCGGAGAAGTAGTGTGTTAAAAGAAGTTATGAAAAACAAAAGGAAACATTTTAAAAATAACATAACCTGATTTTGTCACTGTTTTGTCACTGTTATGAGTGTTTTTGTCATCAAGGATTTGATTATCATTTTTTCTTTCAATCAGGTTCGTATTTGGAGGATGTGTTGTTATGAAGTAACATTTCGTGTTTGTCAACCGTTGTAAAGATAACAGGTTTCATTCATCGAAGTGTTCACTACGCAAATCGCTACTCGTGAATGTAAGATGTTTAACAGGCATTCCCGGTATTAACTTGTGCTAAACGTACCATGGTGTGACGTAAGGGGAGCTGACTGTAAAAAGGCAAGCAGGCGCATATTTTGAACGAAAAGGGAGAAGACAGAGAAGGAGCGGAAAAGTGAGAAGGAAAACTGTTTAAATAAAGAGCTAGGAAGGTGAATGGAAAGAAGCAGCCAGCGGTAAAGCAAGGAAGACTTCGTAATAAGGACGGTTCGGTGCACGTAGAAGGTGTAACAATAAGATTGTTAAGCCTTATGATAATGTTCCCGCACGGAGGATTTAGAGAGACGCACTGGGAGAAGTATAATCTGAACCTCTCTACAGTTTTGTTTATTTTTGGGTTGTAATGTTCATCAAATTTACGTATCATCTGGTCCAGTGGCGGACTGTGCATCTCACACCTAGGCCTTCAGTAGTGCTCTGTCTGAATCAACCCGCCCCTCAAAAACTAATTTATGGTTATAAAAACCATCTTAATATGCAGAAATACAGTATAAAGAGCTGCTGCATCGCAGATAGATAACTCCTGTAGCCACAATAAATGCCTTTATAGAATAGAAAAACCAGGGGTGAACAAGTTCCTTTCTACTGCAGCTACAGCCGCGACACAAATAAAAAACATCAATAATAACTCATAAACTTGCAATATTATTTAGGAAAATCGCAAAATTTTACTCACCAAAAATTCGGATTATTTGTAAACAAAATCCATTCTCCTCTCTTTCCTCAAAAACAGTTCAATTACTCTGTCGTACAGATTATCCGTGCGCTTCAGTTCCATCAAAAAGTCCCATTCTATCACCATCGAAGCTAATGCTGAAAGTCGAACCTGCCCTGTGGTATTTCTGGCATAAGTTTTAATTCTCTTTAGGGCTGAAAGTGTCCGCTCGACAGAAGCAGTGTACACGGGAATGGTCACCAAATATACCAATGTGAACAGCTGCCTCATGCTCTTATTCAGATTTTTCTGATGAAGGAAGTCAAGGAGATCAGTGGGAGATTCTCCTGCAAAATCATCCATGGCATAAATTACGGTCAGTTCTGTTTTTAGTCGAGACCGATCAAAAACTGCTCCATTGCTCTTGTGTTAAACTCGAGAAGGCCGCATGCGGGAAATTTATCTTGTATTCCAGAAACTTCTGGGGGTCGAGGAGCATGACAAACATCAGTTTTTTGTGGTTTTGAAATCTGGTCTGCGTCTGGCAAATAATATTGTCCAGAATCCTGCCATGGAGTTGGCGGTAGTGTGCGCGAGGATCTTGCGCTCGGAGCGCCTGCAGTGCATTCAGTGGCCTCGTAGAGTTCCTCATATCGGCTTCTATCCAATGAATGGTTCTGAATACGGTGACGTTGCTGTACGCCTGCTAGAGGGTCCTACTGACACCAACTCAAAATCTGATTGGTTGAAGCAACAGTTTAATCAACATTTATTCTGTGTTAGAGGGACTGTACAACAGATTGTGAAGGCCTCTCTGCCTGGCAACAAATGATGGCTGAAATGTGATTGGTTAAATGCTTTAATACGAAAATACATGTCTGGAAGCAGCACAACCATCGGAAAAGCTATGAAAGGAAGCGGACAGACTATTTGGAATTATTTAATAAGTATTCATGGACAAAATATAACTAACATCAGTTTGTGATTCAGATATTTTTTTAGGCCAGCAGAGAAGGCATGACTTCGCCAGGTCTTTAGCATCAAGGCTTTATACCCTGCGTCTTCTCATTAAACTTGTATCTCGCGAATATCTTGTGCGATCTTGAGATGTCCATGGCTTTATTTAATTTTAGCTCAGACCCGGCACTTAAAAGTTTCTCTCGCACTTTCGCTGAGGGAGGGTTTCCACAGTAGCTGCACTTATGAATATGCTAAGCACCGTCCTTCACCCGCAAATATTTACCTTATATGGGCAGGCACTCAATTACGTGGGAGGCGTGATGACGCGAGACGCAACTCCGCCTCACACGGTGACCGAACTGCAGGCTATTACAGTATATGGACAAAAGTAGGTTCCAGTTATGACCGTTACGCGTAGAATTTCGAAATGAAACCTGCCCAACTTTTGTAAGTAAGCTGTAAGGATTGAGCCTGCCAAATTTCAGCCTTCTACCTACACGGGAAGTTGGAGAATTAGTGATGAGTGAGTGAGTGAGTGAGTGAGTGAGTCAGTCAGTCTTTCAGTCAGTCAGTGAGGGCTTTGCCTTTTATTAGTATAGATTATTTTCTTTTGTTGCTTTTGTTCTTTTTAGTCATCATTTGGGTTTGGGGACCAAAAACAATGACTAATCTGCAGTCCACATTCTGCTTTTTCACAGAAGATGTTTTTCTAAAAACCAAACATTAAATCTCATATACTCAATTAATTTTTATTCAAATAACAACATAACAATAGAAAGAATGGACAGAAAACTGATTTTATTTTTGAAAAAGAGTTTGGGAAAGCCTAACCTAGCTGCAAGTTGATAAATTGTATGTCTTTGTGCCTTCACTTGAACTTTTTTTATAATTCTGCTCTGTAAACTGTCTCCTTTTAAATAAATGAATTTTTTTGATTGATTATTTTCCCAATTTCTGAAACTCTGGTGTAGAATTAGGTTGAGTCACCCAAGGGAAGGATACAGGGTGGTGTGGTATTTTTGGTTAGCTTGCCATGTATCCCTGCATGTAGGCTCTCCACCCTGCAGGGAAAAACTTGGGGGTTGGTGGCAGAATTGGCACTCCAGCCACCATAAAAAATCCTCACACTGTTCCACTCCATCTGATCTAGTGCTGAGGTGTCACCCGTTGCATGGCTGCACTCGGGTCCTAATCTGGATCCTGAGTTGGTTTGTCATGTCGTGGAGGGTGCGGCAGTGCACTGTATCAGTGCGTGCTCCTAACCTCCTCCTTGCCATATATGAGGTTGTTAATTAAAGAGGATGTTTAGGGGTGTGCAAAGGTTTTAAACAGACCTTCTGCAACTCAAGATATACATTTACTGACTACTCTTAAGAAGTACCCTCCTTGATAGCAGTCAATTAGAGAATCTAGCTGTATGTGGAAGAGAAGGCATGCCTCTTTCATCCTGGTGTCTGTTGAAGATTTGTTTCCATTGCCCCTCCCTGGAGTCATAAAGACATAGGATTTACAGTGGTGCATTGACAAATATTCTTTAAGAGTCTTTAACAGCCTCATCACCTTATTGACCACCTCTCCTTTTAAGTGAACGAGATGACCATAGTCTTTTATTTCCTTAGGATCAGTCTGCCACCATTTTAGAACTGTAGAAGGCAGCATGCTAGAAGTACAACATGACATCTAAAGTGACAGCCCATAAAGTTCAAGGGTTCAAGTGTTTGTAAAGCAATATTCACCATATTGGAAGGCAAATCTTATTGTTTCAAGAAAGAAAGCTGTTAAAAGCACTTAAAATTCAGTAGTAATTCATTAATGCAGTAGTTGATAAATTGAAAGTATATGGCCACGGCAAAAATTAATAAATGTTTGTCTACATATTAGTAAGATTTACTTCAAACACAATTATTAGCATTGGTAACTACTGTCCATTTACTTTAACTACTTATATTATAATGTATATGCTGCTTCAAAAGTGTATGCAAGAATATTTCTCTCACTTTATGTATGTTAAATATTGAATTAGTTTTGTTTCAAGTTAACTAAATGTTCAAGGAAAATGTTTAAAGATTTTAAAGTCAGGATTCATTTTTTCTTTCTGAGTGCAGTTAATAGGAGCAGCTATTTGTAGTATGTAGTTTGATATGCTCCCAACACTGAAATGTAGCTGGTTGTTATTTTATTTGGCAGAATATTAGCACTTTGTTTGCCAGAAAATAACTGTGAATGCTGTAAGGGATTTTATTTTTGTTAACAATTATGTAACACATAAATTATTTGATATTTTAAAAGGTTTGCACCCAGATATTTTGATGTAATTCAAATCTACCACAACTGAACTAAGTTTAGAATATTGATGGGTGAATGGATGGATTGTATATCTTTTAACTAACCCAGTTAAAAAGTAAACATTTTTCTTTGGCATTAAGCTCATGTATGAGCCCATTTTCACTCCTGTGCTCTTGAATGAGACTAAACATAATAATGATGGAACCACTTTCCAGCTGCCTCAATTAAATTGATTTCTTATGAATATTACAATCATTTTCAGAATATTGGTATTTGAGTACAAAGTTTTAAACATAAACATTTCAAATCATGTGTTTGTGCAGTTTTCTCCAAACATCTGTCAGACACCTTTTTGTTTCCAGGCTCCTTTCTTCTCTCACCTTGTTCTGTTTCACTGAATGATCATTCAGCTTTGTGGTTGTCATACTTTGAAACTGTCTTACTGCACTTAATATTTGATTTCTAAGTCTGTTTCTTAAGACTTTTATCACTGCTTCTAATGTTTGCAAACAAGTTAATACCATTGTTCTGTTGATTCATTGTACTATCCCATTTATTATTTTTTCTGTGTGCTTCTTTTATTTATAGTGATGTATTTACCGTATTTTTTCATCACCTGTTGAAATACAGTATAATTATGACTTATTTTTTATATAGTGCTCTTCACTGACTGCAGGCATAGAGTGCTGTGAAAAGTTCTCTTGCAAAATACAAGTATAGATTATACTAATTACTAAATCTAGAAATATAAATACAAACTTGTTAAAACATACATAGAGACAGATTAAGCATAAATGGAAACCAAAAATATATGTCCATAATTAATTATTTAACTATGGCCAGTTGACAATGAAGGAGATTAATATTGTAAAAGAGAAAGTCAAAAGCAAAGTGACAGTCCTAGAGACCTTGGGCAACTTTCCGTCTACCTGCTCCTGGGTTTTCTATAGTGGAGTCAGTGTTGGCTGTCCAAACTGATGAGAGAATCTTTCCCTCTGATGATTCCAATGCTCCAGTATCAGAGGTGGCTTTTCCATATGCAGGAGAGCAGCCAGGCAGTATAGCACGGGCACCAAGTGCCACATCCAGATACAGAGAAGAGAAACAAAACAGACGAGAGTTTAAAAGCTGAGACCGAAGTGGCATGTCTAATACAGTATTATCAAGAAGACGATTCCATACCTTCAGGGCCCTGTTACTAAAAGCTCAACCACCCACTGTTATTTTATTAATCCTTGGAATCATAAGTAGGGTGGCAACTTGAGATCTCAATGTAGTACTCTGGTTTGTAAGTTATGATAAGTTTGAGTAAGTCAGCAGGGTCTTGGCCATTTACTGATTTATAAGTTAAAAGGAGGACTTTGAAATCAGCCCTAAGCTTAACACACTTAAAATATTTTAAGTTTTATGGACAGCATATTGGTGTGATATTTAGTGATGCTGCCTCACAGCTCACGCAAATGAGATTCAAATCTAGACCATGTCTATGTAGAGTGTACACATTTTTCCATGCCTGTTTGCATTTTCTCTACAAGTGCTCCCTTTACGTCTTACATCCCACAATTTTGCACTTTCTTGGCAACTCTAAATTAACCCTGTATGCGTCATGATCATGTATTTCTATCCATTCAGGAGCAACCTAACACAGCGTTTTATTTTTGTTTTGTTTTTTTCATAATTTTGGATTAGTTATGACCTGGTGATTTACTCAAAACTGAATTTACAGGTCACAAAATTAACCCCATTGACACAGACAGAAAAATGTTTATTCTTCATCTGGAAGCATTTTACTGTGTTAATTCTGCATGCATCTATCTCCTAATTAGCATTTAAATAAAAACCTTTAGTATTGAAAAAAATCACTTGATTTTCTGTTACATGTATGACATTTTGTTGAGCCATAAGATGTGTGTTGTGATTGTTGGGGTTTCTCATGATATTGAGAATATTGAGATATTCTCATGACACAAGATATCCTATATGGTTTTCCACAAGGCTCTATCCTGGGTCCGCTGCTCTTCTCAATCTATATGCTTCCGTTAGGTCAGATTATCTCAGGTTACAACGTGAGCTACCACAGCTATGCTGATGACACACAGCTATACTTATCAATAGCACCTGATGACTCTGACTCTCTTGATTCACTAACACAATGTCTTACTGGTATTTCTGAATGGATGAATAGTAATTTTCTCAAACTAAATAAAGAGAAAACTGAAATTTTAGTAATTGGCAATAATGGATTCAATGAGGTTATCAGAAATAAACTTGATGCATTAGGATTAAAAGTTAAGACGGAAGTAAAAAACTTAGGGGTAACTGTTGACTGTAACCTGAATTTTAAATCGCATATTTATCAGACCACTAGGACAGCATTTTTTCACTTAAGAAACATAGCAAAAGTTAGACCTCTTATATCATTGAAAGATGCTGAGAAATTAATTCACGCTTTTGTTTTCAGTCGACTAGATTACTGTAACACACTCCTCTCAGGACTACCCAAAAAAGACATAAATCACTTGCAACGAGTGCAGAATGCAGCTTCTAGAATCCTAACTAGGAAAAGAAAATCCGAGCACATCTCTCCAGTTTTAATGTCACTACACTGGTTACCTGTGTCATTCAGGATTGACTTTAAAATTCTGCTTATGGTTTATAAAGCCTTAAATAATCTCACTCCATCTTATATATCGGAATGTCTGACACGTTATATTCCGAATTGTAACCTTAGATCCTCAAATGAGTGTCTCCTTAGAATTCCAAATGATGGACTGAAAGCCAGAAGTCTACGTGACCATCATCATCAAGTCCTTCCATGAGAACCCTAAATACAAAGAGGACTGTTTCATTTATGTTAGGTAGATTGCCCAGAGGGGACTGGGCGATCTCTTGGTCTGGAATCCCTGCAGATTTTTTTTTTTTTTTTTCTCCAGCCGTCTGGAGTTTTTTTTTTTTTGTTTTTTCTGTCCATCCTGGCCATCGGACCTTACTTATTCTATGTTAATGAATGTTGACTTATTTTTATTTTTTATTGTGTCTTCTATTTTTCTATTTCTTCATTTTGTAAAGCACTTTGAGCTACATTTTCTTGTATGAAAATGTGCTATATAAATAAACGTTGTTTTTGTTGTTGTTGTTCTTCCTATGGAGAAAATGCAATCATGTGCATGATGGTGCACTTCTGTGAGGAAACTATGAAGCATGTGTGACAAGTGTAGAGGGTGTAGCAGCCATTCAACCCGACACAGACAGATGCAAGAGGCACACTGATAAAAACACAATTTTTTTTTCATTTTGTTTCTTCACTTGTGGGCAACGTCTTCCCTGTTCTCACAAGTTTAACACAGTCCAAAAGCACAATCCCACACAATACTCAATACTTCTCTATTCAATTTTTTTCTTGCTTTTCGTTCTCCTCCACTCCTCCTCGGCAAGCTTGGTCTACCTCCTCCTGACTCTGGCTCCTCAAGTAGTGTCTGCTGGCCCCTTTTATAATGCCCCCGGAATTGCTCCAGGTGCTTGATAATGTATTTCTGGCACCACTTTCAGATGTGGTGGAAGAACCGCCCATAAGGGCTCAGTGGTTGCTGCAGCACCCCCTGGCGATCTCCATGGATCCCAACAGGGCTGCACCAAACTCCAACTCCCATGGAGCTCTGCGGCAGTCCTAGGCACCACTGCAACCCAGGGGGGCTGCCATCTAGCACTCTAGGGGAGATAACGCTCTGGCCATGCTTGCTTCCCCGGTCCTCCTGGTGTGGAGGCATGGGCCCTAGCCGTGTCACATTAAAAAAAAAGCACTGTGCTCATCTGTGGTGAGGTAAATGTGAGACATAAAATATAATTGATTTCTGGTGTTCTGCAGATTACCTGAATTACACAATTGCAGAAATAATGCAGATAAACTTATAAATATAAATAAGTGTGAATATTCCTTATATTCACCCCAACCCAGCCACAAGGGATGCACAAACCAGTGTGTTTCTTTGTGCCGGTCCCAAGCCCGGATCAATGGGGAGGGTTACGTCAAGAAGGGCATCCGGTGTAAAATTTTGCCAAGTCAATATGCGGACAATGTCAGGGGTTCTCAACGTCGGTCCTGGGGACCCCGTGTGGCTGCAGGTTTTTGTTCCAACCAAATTCCTAATCAGTGACAACATCTTATAGCACTGATCTCATTTAATTAGCTGGTATTTTTTTTTCTTTTATTCGACATTCAGAAAAGCATAGCAGCATGATTTTTACATTTATAAGACATTTATAAATATTTCTGCTTTTGCTATAGATTTAAATGCTTAACTCTCTTTTGTTGATTTCATTATACTTTGCCCTTTCTCTTTGCAGTTTTTCCCCCTTCATTGTATCTTAATAATGACAAAACAAGCAGAGCAGACACCCATGCAAACAACACTGAATAATCAAAGGCTGCAGCTACTTTAGAGTCAGACCCACTAATTAGTAAATAATGGATTAATTAAACAATTAGAACACCTAGAAAAGTAGAATGAAAATCAAGATGTAAATACTGTTAAAAAGAAAAAAAAATACATTATTCCTATTTAACTGCTTGGTACATTGTAATATTTTTTTTTTTAGCAAACTTAGTTTTCTAATTAATATATTGTTCCTTAAACACAGAACTTGGGAAATGTCAGTTCACTTAATTAGCCCAGGAGTTCAATTAAAAACAGAAGCTGGTTGGAACAAAAACCTGCAGCAACAGGGGGTCCCCAGAACCGACGTTGAGAACCCCTGATGTAGATGATCCGCTGTGGCAACCCCTAACGGGAGCAGCCGAAAGAAGAAGAAGAAGATTCCTTATATTCGCCCCAGCACTCCTTTAAAAATTTAATAGTGTGTTTAATTCTGGTCAGATAATATTCAGGGTTAAAGTACTTGAATATTACATCAAATGCTACACCTAAAATGGCAAAAGAAATTTTATTTATAAAGATATAAAGATTTATAAAGAAAGCCCAAGAGAACGTACTGCAATTCTTAACAAAAACAAGGTGTTCAGCAGTAGACCTTGTTGATCAGTGGATCCTTTGAACACAGTTGAATAAAATGAACACATGACGTAATATACCGGCATTCACATTGTGGAAGAAAAATGAGACTTGGGCCGCATAAAGCGTTTTGGTAAGCTTTCCACATATAAATATAGCATATATCTTAGAAATAGTATAAATAGGTTAATAAATGTCAAAAGTCTGTTCAAATTTATCAGGAAACCAGATAGAAGGTCAGGTGAACAACAAAGGACAAGAATGTACTGGGAGATGGTTGATGTCATACATAGGATGTTCTAGAAGGATTAAGAAATCAGCAGATGTCCAGTACCCAGAAAAGACTGAACAGTTGGCACATACACAGAAATTCCAAGGGTAATGTGCTGAACCTGAGTGATATGAGAAGAACAAGAATGTAGCGTAACAAGACCTTTATTTTAGTGTATTTAAGCTATCCCTGCTCCCTGATGGAAACATCTCATATCTTTTAACAAACCAGAGTAAATAGGTATGCATTAGTTCAGAACTATTATGTAAATTCAGTTGTTTATAAATATAGACTTCTGCCATTATTCTTTGACCACTCTGCCTAGGGCACTGTCCCTTAGTAGATTGTTGAACAGGGTACTCCCTGAAGAGTAATAAAAGA
Source organism: Polypterus bichir lapradei (assembly GCA_026402145.1). Classification (NCBI taxonomy): domain Eukaryota; kingdom Metazoa; phylum Chordata; class Cladistia; order Polypteriformes; family Polypteridae; genus Polypterus; species Polypterus bichir. Next base: position 21,070,135 of record JANRMT010062809.1, read on the forward strand.
CGTTTTGAGCAGGCTTCCTCCTGCCTGGTTCCTGACTTAAAAATGTCTTAGTTGAGGACAAGATTTCTTTCTTTAGTTATATTTCCAAATTAAATTGTACCACAACATGCATGCACATGTAACAACGGCATCAGCATGTTCTGCTTTGGAGAAATAACCAGACTGGGCAGGGACCTGGAGTAAAGCACAAAATCTTTGTCAAAATGAGCTAGTGTTAAAGCCAAAGATCCCACTAAATCAGAAGTCTAAATTAAAATTACTAAACAAGAATCATGGGTCAGACAAATGCAAGATTGCGGGTATACTAATAGGAGCAGAATCACTAATAAAACACATAAGTTAAACATGGATGATACAAGTAGAATATTGCAGTCTTAAATAGTCTCTAGAGGGTAAGTTTGTTATGTTACAGCTAGGGAGTATTCCCTGGATTATCTTTGTTATTTTTTCATTTTTATTTTCTGAGGTTTCTGAACTTTTTAGGATCCCCTCCAAGCGCGCCTGCCTCATCTGTGGAGGAGTGCTTTTCCATTGCTGAGGCAACCACAGGTTTGCAATGCAGCAGCAGAGCACCGCAGAAACAACTAAAAGCCTATCGAGAATGCACTATATGCACCAGCCACTGATGGGTGATGCAAGGGACATTATAAATGCAGGGAACAGTATAACTTGGCCACTGACCTAACCCCGAATGTGTCTGTGTATAGGAGAGTGGTAGCTCCTGCTGCAATAAATAACCCTGCTGCTCCTGTTTCAAGTTGAATAAAGTTGGTTTTGCTAAAATGCTGAGCCTCCGCCTCGTGTTTTGGTGTGCAAGACATTGATTCACGTCTCACAATTTAATCTGAAATAGTATTTTTCATGTGTTTATTCATTTTTTGTTAATACTGTTTTGCTAATTTACTATTTAGTATTTGCATACTGTGTGTTCTGTTAGTTTCCTTGTTTTCTGATGGTGGAACCCGTAGAGACAGAGTCACCATCATGTCACTGCTGTGGGAAAGCTGTCAGCTTATATGTTTCAGGATAGGAGCATTTTTTAGGGAAGGAGAATATTTTTTCTGGTTTCTGGATTTTCAGCTTCTGTGTTTGGATTATGATTTTATGATTATGGATTAGGCAGCATGGTGGAACAGAGGTATCACTTTTATACCACCTTTATTCTAAAGGATTAAGTACACTGTAGGGTGGTTAGTGTCTAGGTGCATGAAAAAAGTGATAATGGGCAAGAAAAAAGAGATACAGGACTGAGAAATAAAAGAACAAAGAAGCAGGCAAAATAACATTATCAGTGGTCAGTCAAAAACTCAGAAACTAGAAGGACTACGATCATCAAACTAAAATCACAAAACCAAATTAGTTGTCCATCAAAAATGTAGAACTGAATAACCCTAATGCTGTCTTGGGACCTCTATCACTAACATGAATTTGCATTTTTTTGTATGTTGATCCAAATTGAATATGTCTGGACATGGGTTGAAATATTTTATAGATGGGAGAAGAAGACCCGATATGTCACATGTACCTTGGCCTGATGTAATAATAAATGGCCAAAAGTAAGAGCACAAGGATCAGGAGATGAAAGTAGTAGAAAAAGAATCTTCAAAATAGCAGTCAAAGGTCTGAAGCAAGCAAGCGTGCAAAACATAGATTAAAAATCAAAGTTGAGATATACTGTACAAAACAAGGAGTCTTTAATGTTGCAAAATTAAATGTTCCCTTACTAATTACTTCTTTGAGCACTGTGGTAGAGTTTTGTTTGTATTTTAGCGAAAAGCTCTGACACATGGCAAAACTCAATGCCTTCTCAAATAGAATTTATGTAATGGGGTCGTATGTTACCCCAATGTCAAGCGCATACTTAACCACAAAAGTGGAACATGATCCCCAAAGAGAAACAGTAAAAAATAATAATAATCCTGTATTAATAATGAAATAAGTCAAAACTGTACAAAAAAATCTGTCAGTGATGAAAATGTGGGCCACAAAAAGTTTCCAACTTAAAATGGCATTGAAGTTACAACACCAATGTAATATTAAAATGTAATGACTGAACACGTAACGAATGCAATAAAAAACATTGACATAATAAAGGCAAACCTATACATACAGTTTGGAAAAGAATATGACATCTCCAAAAACATTTCATCTGAGGCTCGAGTTAATATACTGTAGGTGTAAGAAATACACTAACCATAGGTTTTCTCAAGTGATGTTCATGTATAAGCAATTACATTTAATGGATGAGTATATCTCATTCATTGAAACATTAGCCTCGAAAAGCACCTGTCCAGATGCTTTAATTTCCTTTAACAAATTGTATTGTTGTCCATATTTAGGCCAAATTTTGAAATACGTTTTTTTTCTTATGCTAGAAAATGTAATACTAAGCCTGTTGTATTTTGTATCCACTGTGGCAGAGGACCTGGGACCTTGCCCCACCAGGACGCCCCTGTGATTGAAGGACCGGGGGAAAGGACATATTTGGAACAATACCTCCCTCAGAACATGAAAGGGTGATCCCCCTGAATTGCATCGGGACCATAGGCTTGGAGCTTGGAAGCTCAACCGTATTGGTAACAGTGGTCACTGCCAGGGGTCGTTTGGACAATTCTGGAGCCCTGGAAAACAGCACTTCCGCCACACCTGGAAGTGCTGCCAGAAAAGAATCCAGATGCACCTGGTATACTTCTGGGTGCCCATACAGCATGTCTGCCACACCCGGGATTGCTGCCGGAACAGGATGGAACAGCACCTGGAGCACTTCTGGGTGCAGTATAAAAGAGGCTACCTCACTCCATTCAGGGGCCGGAGTTGGGAGTTTGAGGAGAAAGCTTACGAGGAGAGGAGTGGAGGTGGCAAAGAAGAGAAAGGAAGAGGGAAAAAGAGAAAGAGAAAAGGAAGGGACTGAGTAATTTGTGGCTGCATTGCGCACTGTGTGCTAAAGAAAAGGAATAAAAAGCGTTTGTGTTTGCACTTGTGTCCCTGTGCTTGTCTATGTCGCGGATAACTTCCACACCACATAACTACAGTACTTACTAAAAATGCTCTGAATTTAGACACAGGGCTGCAGTACCTGTGATAGGCTGACTCACACTGACTGAGTAGTTAGTAACAACTGTTTAATAGCTCAGGCAATACCAAAAGCTTTTGACTCTGCACAGTGTCTTCCAAGTATTTGTCTTTCTGAAATCCTTTTTTCAGTAATTGATATCTTTCTTATACATTTTATCAATCATTCCTAGTAATTTGGACAAATTTCGACAATATTAAAATGGTCTTCTTTTTGTCAATAAGGTGGATTCTTTGGCATTTCAACTTTAGTAAAGGTTGCTTTGGATTCAGCTTAAAACGATGAAACCATCAAGAACCACCAGCCAAATGATTCTGCCTGCTTCAGTTGTAATTCCACAAAGATGGAATTTATTGCAGCATGCCTGATTTTAAAACACTTGTACTTAAACAGTTTCTCAAAGCTACATATCCTGGCAAAGAAACCACAAAACCTAAAGAAAAGATAATTGAAAAAAATGCATATGGTCTGATGAGTCTTCTTTTATAATATTTCCCATGTCTGGATAAGTTTAGGTTTAAAGAAAATGAAAAGATTCCTCTAACCTGGAATTTCTGTTGTCAACTGTAAACACGGTAAGTGATTTGTAATGGTATGGCAGCCATCACACGAGTGTTGTTAGGTATGATAATGGATAGAGGTGAGAAATCCTATCCTGCTGTCCAAATCTTCTATGTGACTTTGCCCTCTCTCATGTGCCTCATAGACTACCTGCCTGCATATTCATGCTACTGTTTCCACCTCACACCTCACTCACATTTGGGGTCTGAGTTAACACCATCTGCACTGACGTTCAAGAACTCTGTAAGCCAATCCTTGAGGAGGCTTGCTAGCTGCTGTATACCCAGGCCAATGAATTTTAGTGGCAAAAAAGTCCCAGTCCTTCCACCTAAATAATTCTGCTTGCTTCTTCTTGGAACGAATTACATCATGTCAATTTAGCACTTTTCCCTTTAAACAGAAGGTGAAAATGTATGCATATTCATCTGTGGTTTCTGCTTTTGGTGCCAATTATTTGATGTTAATCATGAAATATCTGTAAATACTGTCCTTTTTTATTTGTATTGTATGACGGTATGTGGAAAGATCTTCATTTACTTGTGTTTTGTATATGTCATTATTTGAATGATTTTTTAAGCTCACTGGTGCTGGTAGATTAACTTATTGTGAAACACAATGCCACTCCCTCACAATGCCAATCCCTAATGTAAGGTTTTCTCTGCAGCATTTGAAGAAGAACTGAAGCTGTTTTGAAGATAAAAAGTGTCCCAACACCTTATTAGGACTTTATTACTAATGTATTACTTGCTATTTAGTTTATTTTATCTACCCCGATTACTGGCCTATGTACTGTCGTGTATATTGTTTCTAAACTAAAACAGCTGTTCAGAAGGAAAACATATTAACATGGTTAGTTGTTAGCACTACTCCCTCAAAGGTGTTAAAAATGGCCACTGCACATGTGTAGTTTACATATTTTCTCTGTGTTTGCATGAGTATTTATTAAATTTTTAAGACAAATCAAGTTGGGAAGCATGCACTTGTACAGTGTGTTGCCGCACCCACTACACAGTGAAACAACTCGGGATCCCAGTTTGCAACCCCTCAGGCAGACACGCGGTCCAGTCCCACCCTCCGGAAATGACCCTCTATCTGCTGCAGGCAGGTGTTATGTGGGCGACCCCTTGGCCTGGTCCAGCCACTCTGGTCCCCAACAATGAGGATCTTACGAGCCGGCTCACCCTCGGGGAAACGCGCCAAATGGCTGTAGTGCCATAAGTGATGCTTCCTCACAATGCAGGTAATGTGCCTCATTCGGGACTACCAATGGTACCCAAGGATTTTCCGGAGAGACACAGTACCAAAGGAGTCCAGTCTTTGTCTCAGGTCACTGGATAGCGTCCATGTCTCGCAACCATATAGCAAGACAGGAAGCACCAGGACTCTAAAGACTTGGACATTCGTCCTTTTGCATAGATATTGGGAGCGCCACACACTCCTTTCCAGCGACCTCATGACCCCCCATGCTCTCCCAATCTGTCTACTGACTTAATAGGAAGAGTCACCAGAGACATGAATGTCACTGCCAAGGTAAGTAAACCTCTCAACAAGTTCAACACTCTCTCCGCAAACAGACACACTGCTGATGGTTGTGCCCAAGAAGTCATTAAAGGCCTGGATCTTGGTTTTTATCCAGGACACTCGCAAGCCCAGACACTCAGACTCCTCACTCAGTCTCTTGAGCGCCCCGATCAGAGCCTCCATTGACTCCACAAAGATCACAGCATCACCAGCAAAGTCAAGATCTGTGAATCTTTCTTCACCAACAGATGCCCCACAGCCACTTGACCCCACAACCTTGCCCAACACCAAGCCCATACAAGCATTGAACAGAGTAGGAGCAAGAACACATCCCTGACGATCCCCAGAATCAACTGGAAAAAGTGCAGAGGTCCTGCCTTCACTCTGCACAGCACTCACAGTACCAGTGTACAGGCCAGCCATTATATCCAGCAACCTCGAGGGGATCCTGCGAACCCTCAGGATGTCCCACAGGACAGCTCGATCAACTGAGTCGAACGCTTTAGGAAAATTGACAAAGGCTGCAAAGAAACTCTGCCGATATTTGCGTTTGCGCTCCATGAGAACCCTCAGTGCCAGGATGCGGTCGATGGTAGACTTCTTAGGCATAAAACCAGACTGTTCCAGTCGCTGGTAGGTGAGCAAGTGATCATGGATCCTATTGAGGACGACCCTAGCAAGAACCTTACCTGGCACCAAAAGCAGTGTTATCCCCCTGTAGTTGCTGCAATCCAGGCGATCACCCTTCCCTTTCCAGATAGGGACGACAAGTCTCGTTTTCCAGTCAGTTGGGATGATGCCAGTCTTCCAAATGGAAGCAAAGATTGCTTGTAATGCCAGGAGGACAGCCTTACCTCCAGCCTGGAGAAGTTCACCCCGCATACCCCAGATCCCTGCAGCCTTCCCCCCCCTCAGCTGGTTCACCACCTGTGCAATCTCAGTGAGACTGAGTGGTTCACAGCTAATTGGAGGATCAGCCTCAAGAACTGTGGACCCAGAGATATCCAATGTTCTAGCAGGAGGATCAGCTTTGAACAACTGCTCAAAGTAGCCAGCCCAGCGGGTGACAACTGCAGTGTCATCCGTAAGGACTGGTACAGACCAGAGTTGCCATTGAGCCGTGTGCTGCAGCTCCTCTCGATGATATCCAGGGTGCCCTGTGAAGAAATACCTCCTTCTGTGAACACCGGTAACACCAACACAACCCTCAGCAACCTTCAGGATCTTGTCATGGTAGGTCTCCCACATCACATTAGGATTGGCAGTCGTACCCAAATCTGAAAGTTCCTCACACAAACTGCATGCAGACTCATTAGAAACAGCCTGGTCTTGGAGTCTGGCCAAGTCCAAGCTCATTTTACTAGTAGGTGGTAACCTGCTGGATCCTAAGAGTAGCAACAACAAGTCTGTGGTCAAATTTCACAAACTGGGCACTTCTGTAGACTTTGCAGTTTTGCAAGAGCCTCCAGCATCTGCCCACAAGGATGTGATCGATCTACTTCACTGCACTACCAGTATTGGAGTACCAAGTCCAACGATGCGGTTCAGGGCGCTGGAACCAGGATCCAGTGATTCACATCCCCTGACCTTTCGCAAAGTCAAGGAACATGGAGCCACTTTCACCACGGTCACCAGTCCAATGGGGACCCAGACAATCCTCATAGCTGGCCCTGTCTGTGCCAGTGGTTGTATTGAAGTCACCCATGACCAGAGGAGTGTCACTTTGTTGGCACCCATCAACCACCGAGCGAAGCTGCGAATAAAACGTGTCCCTCGCCAAGATATCACTCACCGTGATCGGCGCATACATTGAGACAACAGACAAGACACCCAGGGACTGCCGTAATTTGATTACCATAATACGTTCATTGAAAGGAGTGACATCGGACACCATCGGAAGAAGCCATTCCGCTACAGCAACAGTTACTCCCAGAGTATGACAGCCATCAGACCGACCAGACCAATAAAAGGTGTATCTACCTAAAGAGATCTGGCCAGTCCCCGGTCTGTGCACCTCAGAGAGTGCTGCCACTGAAATGTGGAGTTTGTGCAGCTCCTCCAACAGCAGAGGAAGATGATCATCTTGCCGGAGAGGCAAGGCGTTCCATGCGTTCAACTGTATGGGCCGCCTCAAATTGGGACCCGAGTGCTGCCATGCAGCAGGCGACGCCTCAGCACCACACCAGTTCTGATCCCCAACAGACCTGACCCTATTGGCTGTCCAACGGTTTTGACTCTTTCGGGGATGGTGCTCCCAAGGGCTTTCCCCCATCCCCTTCATGATGCGAGCAGCCTTCCTATGGGCAGCTGCAGCAAAACTACTCCTGCGGAGAGGAAAAAGGAGTCCTTTCTGTAGTCTCTGAGCTTTGTGAAGTTTTTTACAGTGGCTGCAGTGCCAGTCCTGCCACCAACCCCCATGATTTCCATGCAAGTTGGAGGACCGCTTACAGGGCTGGATGCAGTTTAACATCATACCCAGGACATTCCTTAAGAAGAGCTGGGTTAAATTGTGCTATACTTCGCAGTCAATCAGTCAGTCACGCCATGCCAGGCAGTCATGCATGGTTTGTGGCTTGTGTCTATTGTTGTAATAAACGTTATCGCTGTACCACCCTGTCATGGAAAAAGTGAGTTTAAAAAATAGATTAATGGAATTCTCACCAGGCCTAAACCTTCTGAATCCCTGAATGGGATTAAGCTAGTCTGTAAGTGAATAGATAAATAGATTGAAATATTTTGGTCTTTCAATAAACATTTTATGATAAATTGTTGTCACAAATGCGCTTCAAAATTGCTTCAAACAATCCTGTAAAATACATTGTATTTAAAGCAATAAATGCTATACCGCACTTAAGGTAGAACTGGTTAATTTAAATGCAAGTTTTTTACTGAGGGAATTAATGAAAACAGCATATTGTTAACTGAAAGGATTTATTAGTATTTTTTTTTATGTCAAATGGTAATGTTAAGATTAACTGGCTAATAATCCAGCAGACTTTGAGTGAATCACTGATACTCAAGCTAAGTTTAAGCTCAAGTTTATCATTATGTGTACACAGTAAAATGAATTTCTTGCATGCATGTCTTCTCAGAAAAGTGGCAGTATTACAACACGTACAGAATGCTAACAAAAATCACACACACTTAAGTGAAACAAATATGTACAATTATATTTAATATACACCAAAATCTTCTTCTTCTTCTTTCAGCTGCATCCGTTAGGGGTCACCACAGCGGATCATCTTCTTCCATATCTTTCTGTACTCTGTATCTTGTTCTGTTACACCCATCACCAGCATGTCCTCTCTCACCACATCCATAAACCTTCTCTTAGGCCTTCCTCTTTTTTCTTCCCTGGCAGCTCTGTCCTTAGCATCTTTAACTCTGCTACCTCCAGCACTGTCGCCTGCTTTCTGGTCAGTGCCACCATCTCCAGCCCATATAACATAGCTGGTCTCACTACCATCCTGTAGACCTTCCCTTTCACTCTTGCTGATACCCGTCTGTCACAAATTACTCCTGAAACTCTTCTCCATCCATTCCACCCTGCCTGCACTCTCTTTTTCACCTCTCTTCCACAATCTCCATTACTCTGTATTGTTGATCCCAAGTATTTAAACTCATCCACCATCACCAGCTCTACTCCCTGCATCCTCACCATTCCACTGACCTCCCCCTCATTTACACACATGTATTCTGTCTTGTTCCTACTGACCTTCATTCCTCTCCTTTTTAGAGCATATTTCCACCTCTCCAGGGTCTCTTCAACCTGCTCCCTACTATTGCTATATAAGAGGTGCCCCTATAGTTTGCAGTGTGTGTAGTTTTCTTGTAGTGCATCTGCCTGAGAAGGCTGCTCTGTAATCAAAAGGCTTTGATTTCACATCACACTACTGACTTCTTAGGAGAAAATGAGTAACTGAGAAGAAGGGACCATCCTCAGTAAATTCTTTAGCAGAAACAACATGGCTAAACTACTGAAAACATACATACAAAAATACACGTAGTCAGTTTTTTAAAAGTAGTTAAGGTGACAACACATTTTAAAATATTATTTTCCTAAACTTCTACTCAGGTAGGTCTGTTCCAGTACTGTGTGAACCTTAGGAGTTTAGCTCCAATCCCACCCGCTAACAGAAAAGTGTGTTTATGATTCTGAAGAGCCCTAAGGCTGTCTAGCACCTCACTAAGTGGGTGATAGATGACACATATTCCTAAATAATCTTACTGAAAGACAACAAAACTAAAACAAAAAGATGCACTTTAGGGATTACAAAAGGAATCCCAACAAGAACTATTTTCCAACCTTTAGAATGATATCATCTCGTGGGAATGTCAAAAGAAAACAGCTTATTCCAAAACAACTGTACACATTTGTAGGAATGGCATGTGAACAACTATGCTCCGGCCCTAGTAATTAATCGAATATAGGTATATCTTTTTGTGTTTAAGGCTATTTAATTTAACTTAAAGTACTCCCAAGTCACGGGGACGGAAGAACAGAAGTACTTCTGGGCTGAAGAAAAATATGACCCGGAAGTGCTAGTGAATCATGTGGACTGAAGGACAGGAGCACTTCCGGGTCAAGGACTATTTAAAGGACTCTTCAGCCCAGAAGTACTTCTGTTCTTCCGTCCCCGTGACTTGGGAGTACTTCCGGGCTTTGGGAAAATAAAAAATCCCTGTGCCTTCTTGCAGCATCCTCCGATGGCACCCACGACACCCAGCAGGGCTGTGAAGTCGCATTCTATCTCCCATGATGCCCTGTGGGAATCTAGGTCACCTCCATGCTGCAGGGAGTACTCTATCTAGCGGCCTGCATGTATTGACCGAAATAAGCTGCTTGCCATCTTTCACAACTGTAAACGTATTACAATTAAAGTGCTTTTATCTTTTCCTTACCACAACAGAATAACATCCACGGTAGAAAACATTCTCTTCTAATCTCAGTACGGAAAATCTTATAATAACAAACATTTTGTAGTACAAGCAGAGGCAATCATACAGTCAGGATCATAAGTATTTGGACAGTGATACAATTTTCATAATTTTGGCTCTGTACGTCGCCACAATGGATTTGAAATAAAGCCATCACTATGTGATTGAAGCATAGACCTTCAGCTTTAATTTAAGGGAGAGAGAGAAAGAATGAGAGAGAGGAGAAAAGTTGGGAGCATAATTAGTATGTTGCCACACCCACCACACGATGAACCACCTGGATTGGGACCCGAGTGCAGCCGTGCAGCTGATGACACATCAGCACCACACTGGAACAGTGTGAGGTTTCTTACAGTGGCTAGAGTACTGCTCCTGCCACCAACCACTGATATTTCCTTACAAGTTGGAGGACCTGCTTGCACGACTGGATGCAGATTAACATCATACCCATGATGAAGAAATTGTAGGTTAAGGGCTTTGCTCAAGGGCTCAATGGAGTAGAGTCACTTCTGGTGTTTACATACCTAGTTTCAAGGGTTTATCAAAAAATAACCTATGAGCCATTTAAGAATGATAGTAATTTTTCTGCATAGCACCCCATTTCCAGGGGCTCAAACGTATATGTACATTTGACTGACAAGCTGTTCCATAGCCAGGTGGGAGCAGTACTCTCATTTTTTCATTAACTGTTAAACAGGTAAAATGTCTGAAATTAATTCAAAGTGTGTGATTTGCATTTGGAAGTTGTAATTGTGAACCCTTATAGGTCCAAGGACCTTTACATGCAATTAAAAACAGTTCATCATTAGGCTAAGAAAACAAAACAATTTAGAGAGATAGCAGAAACACACAGAGTGGTCAAGTCAACCATTTAGAACATTCCTAAATAGAAGGAACCCACTGGTCAACTCAGCAACACCAGAAAGTCTGGAAAACCACAGAAGACAGCTGTTCTGGATGATTGCAGAATTCTGTCCTTGGCGAAGAAGAACCCCTTCACAACATCTAGACAAACCAAGAACACTCTCTGGGAGGTAGACCTGTCACTGCCAAAGTCCACTATCAGGAGAAGACTTCATGAAAGTAAACCTAATGCACAGATAGAACAGTTTAGACTTTTTCAAAAAACATTTCTAAATGTTTTCCAGTTCTTGAACAAATTTCTTTGGAGAACGGAAATTAAGATCAATGTATACCAGAATGTTGAAAAGAGAAGAGTATAGAGTAGAAAAGAAATAGCTCATGATCCAATGAGCGCCACGTCATCTGTGAAACATGGTGGAGGAAATATTATGGCATGATCATGCATGGTTGCAAATGGAAGTCAGTCACTAGTGTTTATTGATGATATGGCTGCTGGCAGAAGTAGCAGGATGAATTCTGAAGTGTATTGAGCTATCCTATCTGCTCAGATTTTAAAAACAGACTGGAGTTACTATGCTTTTTCAGGAAAAAGATAATTCTGTATGAGTTGATTTTCAAATGACACAGTCAGGGTTGGACTGAAGAATTGCACTTTATGAACAGAGCAACTTTATAATGTAACTTGAAAGACTTGCAATACAAGACAAACGTTTATTTATGTAAGGTTACAGCAAAGAATCTAAGAAAATGCAGAGAGTGACAGTCTTCTCTAAGACCGCTACACTCTTTGAAACAGTCTTTAGAAATGCACCTCCAGGCATTATATATATATATTGATATATTGTCACACACGTGCGAGTTGGAGGCAAAGATCCTAAAAGTGAGTGAAATATCGCGAGACAGAGGGTCATCACGTGGTGCTTACCTGAATCTCTTTTCGCCTACAGAAAACCTGATTAAAACTAAGAAGCTCCACTTCCAGGTTCAAAATGGCCGAAACGACGTCACTTCCGGCTCGTCATGACAACATCACTTCCAGTCCCACAATCCACTGCTTCCTTCCAACCATTTCCTGTCCCATCATTCCCTCTGTTATTTAAATGCCATTTTGTTCACAGTAAAACATTCAATGTACTAAAAAGTCATCTGAATCAGTTTCATTATTATTGTCTGGACAACAATATATGGGGACGGTCTGCAAACCCTTTTCTGTTTGTAGAAGTCTTTTTTTTGCACAAGATCATTTATTACACTATATATATGGAGACCATGAAAATAAGATCTTCTCAAACAAAAACATGATCCCCTACAAAGCATATTGCACAACCTTAGTCATCGTACATAGGTATTGGATTGAAGGAAACATATAGGATGGAAAGAGACCAGGATGGTGACTGTATTATAATCAACTCTATGCATCTAAAGGAGCTGGAAGAAGAGCGGAGTATCCATATGCTCACTAGTGCAAGAGCTGACAGAACAAAACATAGTCACGGACAACCAATCTGATCAACACAGACACAAATGAAGAAAAATTCATAACAAGATAAATGTATTAGAAGCAATGATCTCATGATCATACCAGTTACAACAAGCAATGTAAGATGTAGACTCAATGGAACAAAATTATGATGTTGCAAACTGGGTGCTTTTAGTGATAATTCTGGCATTGAATGAATGGAGTCACTGGCTAGAAGTGGCTGAACACCAATTCACAATCTTTACAACTAATTCCACTTTCCAATCCAGTCTTTGGACTTTTTTCATTACAAGGTCATAAGAGTACACTACAATCTTGGTGGTGTTACATTATTATTTTCAAAAAGCACTCTGTTAAAAAACGTACCCACTTCAAAGTTGTTTACTGAAGCACATGTGAGAGAAATATTTCATCTAAATGTTTTTTCTTGGTGAGACCTCAGCTTGTTTGCAGATATTTTTGCTCCAAGGTTGGGTGTATAGTAAACTTCACATCAGGGTAGCATCTGGTGGTTAAGTTGCAAAGAGAATGAGTAATCCTGTACTTACAGAAGTTTATGCATAGCCCAATAAACACTTTTCAAGACCATTAGACAATCTATTTTCAAGACAATTAGACAATCAATTCATTTTACAATTAATAGAAATCAGTTTTATTATTGTGGCCCCCAGGGGTCAAACCATCTCCCCAAACCCGACATAGACTGACACCAGGCACAAGGCTCTGCAACACACAAGGCTTTATTTCAGTGGGAAATGCTTTTCACCCATTTCCCACCAGCATCAAGAACAGTACAATAAGCACAGCAATGAACACAGCACTTTCTTTTCTTCTCTCTCTTTCTCACTCTCTCTCTGTGTCTGTCTTCTACCTCTACTCCTCCTAACAAACTTCTGAATCTGGCACTTGGAGCAGTGGCAGCAGGCTCCTTTTATGCCTCACCCAGGAGCACTTCCAGTGGCCCATTAGCATGATCCGTAAATTCTTCTGGTGAGGCGGAAGCCCAATGTAGTAGGGCTCTGCAGCCGCTGCAGCACCCTCTGGTGGCACTGATTCACTGTTGCAACCTAGGAGGGCTGCCATCTTTTGCCCTAATGCCCTGTGTCTGTGTCTGGAGGCAGGACCTCTGCGTTTTTCCCAGTTGATTCTGGGGTTCATCAGGGGTGTGTTCTTGCTCCTACTCTGTTCAATACTTGTATGGACTGGGTGTTGGCCAAGGTCGTGGGGTCCAGCAGAGGTGGGGCATCTGTTGGTGAAGAAAGGTTCACGGATCTTGACTTTGCTGATGATGCTGTGAACTTCGCGGGGTCAATGGAGGCTCTGATTGGGCACTCGAGAGACTGTGTGAGGTGTCTGAGTGTCAGGGCTTTCGAAGGTCCTGGATAAAAACCAAGATCCAGGCCTTTAATGACCTCTTGGGCACAACCATCAGCAGTGTGCAAAAGGATGAAGGTCCAAGTCTTTAGAGTCCTGGTGCATCCTGTCTTACTATATGGTTGTGAGACATGGACGCTATCCAGTGACCTAAGATGATGGCTGGACTCCTTTGGTACTGTGTCTCTCCAGAAAATCCTTGGGTACCGTTGGTTTGACTTTGTGTTGAATGAGCGGTTGCTCATGGAGTCCCGAATGAGGCACATTAGCTGCATTGTGAGGGAGCGTCAGTTACGGCACTACTGCCATGTGGCGCATTTCCCCAAGGGTGATCCGGCTCATAAGATCCTCATTGTTGGGGACCCAAGTGGCTGGACCAGGCCACGGGGTCACCCACGTAACACCTGGCTGCAGCAGATAGAGGGTCATTTCCATAGGGTGGGACTGGACTACGTGTCTCCCTGGGGGGTTGCAACCAGGATCCCGAGCTGTTTCAATGTGTAGTGAGCACGGAAATGCACTGTACCAGTGCATGTTTCCCAACTTGACTTGACCTGTGTCTGTTCTTTCCCTCCAGTCCTTCAATTAACAAGGCGTCCCGGCTGTGTAAGGGCCCAGACATCCGCCACAATATTATATATAATTCTTTAATAAAAAGTTTACTCTTTATCTGTTTACTTGTGATTCTTTTTTTTCTTTTGCACAGCTTGGTGAATTTATCATCTGTAAATTCTGCTGCTATTTTGACAGAGTTTTCCACTAGGCTTACTAATACTTGCAGATTAATCATGGGTAACTTAACAACTGCGAAAGCCTCTGCTAAATGGTTTGTGGACTGAAAAAGAAGACTAGTGTCAAAGAATAAATTTAGGCAAAAAGTGAAGTCCATTAAATTAGTTCCAAGATTTACAATCACTAAACATATTGGTTCTGTTAGTTTGTTATCACACTTTAAGGTTCATTCCATGTTCCATGTATCAAGTTTGAAACTAGTTCCAAACCCACAGGAATGGAGGGCAACCAAGAATATGAAATCCAAAAAATTATGAGAACTTGCCAGATTCACAAATTTTTATTTAGTTCACTGGTGGTGCTCTGCCAAGACAGAATCAAACAGAGAACATATTTGTTTTTGGGCGGACTGGAAGAAAATAGCACGCCAGGGTCAAGAGGTTTAGATAAAAGATAAAAAAGAGAAAACTGCCAAGCTCAATACATAAATCAAAAATGAAGATGCAAGAATTTGGAACCTTGAAATGCTGTTTTGTTCATTTCTATTGGCACCTATTACCACTAAAGATGGACTTTTAAGAAAGAATTCAGAATCTTGGACATCAGGAGGTGCTTCTAGCTGCTTTAAAAATGAGACCAAATCACAATGCACAACCAGTGTCAAATAACTAAATTAAAAAAATAATTATAGTCAATACCACCAAGTACACAAATGGGACTAATGTGCAAAAGAAAATAAAAAACATATCATTTTCATATCAAGTATTCAGTATTTAACCAAAACAGAATGGACAAAATGGATCGAGAGATAATACCTTGATATAGAATCTTTGGGGAGGATATATAATTGGTGTACAAACCTAAACTGTGTTTGCTGCTGATTTGGTTTCTTGAAGCTATGGGAATATTTTTTAACACAAAGTTCCAGGAGATAGAGCATATGGAATTAATATAAAGTCAGACTGTATAATTTGGATTAGAGTAATAAGAAGCCTTGCATAGGAAGTCATGTAGCACAGCTACTAGTCTTGCATCAGTGCATAGGGAAAAGAAAAAAAATTGAGGAGAATTAGTGGAAAGTGGTGACAAAATAACACTGTTAGCATATTTAAGGACCTACCTTAACTGTAGATAAAAGGAAAACAAGGTGAAAGGAACTGAGGATAGAGACCAGGACTTGGAAGAAAATCCAGAGCCCTTTCTCATTAAATATCTCTTCAAGAGATGTGATGCCACAGAGATTCCATGGAGGAAAAAACACATATATACACCACCAAACAAAGGGCGTAGTTGAAGAATATTAGATTGTGAAAATTCCAATTGAAGCACAAATGTTTCTTGTTGTGAGGTCAAATTTCCAGTAAATATAAGAGATTATTGACCCCAACTTTAAAGAATAGAAGCTTAAACCTACAATATGGGAGGGTTGAGAGTGATTTAAGATATGCCAGATTTGCTTTGGTAGTAAGCCATGCAGACAAGAGGTCAGGAGGAGAGAACCAGTTCCATAACGGATGTAAAAAGCTCAGTGATAGAGCCCTATATCAGACAAGGAAACTTCCCTGTCCTGTGTGTTTGTTAAGAATGCCAGTTTAGTTTATTTGTGTTGTTATTGTACTTTTTCTTTATCTATTGAACCAAAACAGGGGGCTGACTGTCTTAGACCTATATAAATGCCTGAGATGCCTCAGACTAGTACTGACTTAGAAATGTGGTTTAAACTTAAATTATACTGAGGCTACTGTGAGCTTAGAGCCAGGAGGCCAGCTGAGGTAAAGGCTCACAAGAAGCAATGGCCATTGGAGAGAGAGAATTAAGCAAGGAACGAGGGTTTAACTAGAATTTGGTTTCTGATGTTTTCCTTTGTGCTTTTATTGATTCGTCCACTATTTCATATATCCTGTATAATAAGGAGACAAGAGAGATAATGAAGATGTGCAGTGAAGTGGAGCCATCTTTATAAAGAGTTGCATCTGCAGAGCCTATAGCATTGTGAAGGACTGCGTCCACCTCTCCCATGCCCTCTTTGTCCTACTTATGTCTGGCAGGAGGTACTGCAGCATCAGAACCAGTTCAGCAAGGTTCTGCAACAGCTTCTACCCCTTGGCTGTCCGGACTCTGAAATCAGTGCTACCTTCCTGCTCACAGATTTGTTCCTAATACTTTATTTATATGCAGTATATTTGATACCACTATTATTTTTATTATTTCAAATTATTGCTGTTTCTTCACTTACCTATTATTTATTATTTCTTTGTTGTTTAGCTATTTATGGTATAGTATTGTTCTTTACTTGTCTTGTACTGGTCCTATTCCTACGTATATGATGTGCTGGGGAGGGTTATTTCATGCCATTGTATGCTGCAAAACTGTGCATGGATGACTTGACCACTTGACTTGACTTGAGTCCCAGCCAGGGAAACCTTGTTTAAGGAAGGACTTAGCTAGATTGAAAAGAGCGTGCTTCTGTCAGAGAGTGCTGCAATGGTCGGAATGAACCCATTCCTCTAGTGGAGGCATCTAAGGATTATATAGTGGAACAGAAGGAGTTTGAAGAGGGTTGGACTGGCATCAGCAATCTCTAGATGGGACTTCCTCTGTCTTGGAAATGAGAACTAATGGAAGAGTTATGTACGGTGTAACACCTTTTTCACAAAGCTCCCATGTCTGACGCCTGTGTTTTTGAAGTATTGCAAGTATGGTGAGAAGCCAGGAGAATTTTGTAATTTCACAAAGTGCATAGAATCATCACGGATTTAGGTGTGACTGCATCATCTTGCCATTTCTCATATGTACTGTAAATGCTAAGCATTTCCTGTTTTTTGTTGTTTTTTTTTTTGTTTATTTTGTTATGTAACAGTTTCATGACACATGAATCAATACATTATATTTGGCCTATTTCACCAGTGATGGACTAAGGTGGATAGCAGTCGTTGAGCACAGAGAATTGGTTTGATCAAACTGTTTACCTTGCGAGCTGCAAAATAGGTTAAACAAGAAACAGGAACTATCTGATGAAAGAGACACATTAACATTAAGAGAAATGGGACAATGTTTTACAAATGCCTGTGAAATTTGGAAAGTCCCAGACATTTTGTAAATAACGTTCCCGGTATTTTGTTTTTTCTTATTTCATGAGAGAATTGATTTCATTTTGGCAAGGGAGGTGCAGTAGTCAGTACTTCTGCTTCCCAGTCAAACTCCCGGCCTACTCACTATGGATTCTCAACATTCTTCAAACGCCTTTATGCATTTATTAGAATATTCTAGATGATACCTGCGTTTTTTTTAAACTTTTTAATTAACCACACTTTGTGACATTTTACTTAATGAAATACTCCATCTTTTCATACTGTGCAGAATCTTATTAGTTATCGTGGTAGGTGGGCTGCTGCTTTTCTTTCCATTCACTGTTTTAGTCTGATTTCTCTCACTACTTTAAATCTGAACTGTAATGTTTTTTGACTTCCCTTTTCATGTTCATTTTGGCAAACAGTGAATCTTTTGTTGCTTCAATGTACTAACTCCTTTACCACTTCTAAATGTTACACTACATTTGTCTGAGCTCTGCATTAAATGGTTATCTTCCAAGAAGAATATTGGCAGGAAAAAATTCCATCAGCTATAATCAAACTACCACAGCGACGTGACTGCAGCCATATGTGTGAGCATTTGCAGAAGTGTGAAATGCTACTGTGGGCTAACAAGTATTTTTTCATTCACGAACCTGGACAAATACATAAATCAAAAGCACAACATTGTAGCAATAAAGGCATGAGAGGACTTTTCATTAAAAGCATTGAGACTTTTCATTGAGAGCATTGCCGCAGACACTGCAGAGCTTTTAGAAGTGAGTTAAAGTTGGGGTGTCAGACTCGCATCCTGGATTTGTTTCACCCACTTTCCTCATTAGTGGACAATTATTTTGTTCATAAGAATTACTTATGAATGCTGTGAAATCACTTCATTTTTTTATAGCGCTTCCTGAATCATTTATGAACACCATTCGACTTGTCTTAATGCAAGATGTTACATTTTTTTCGGGTTCCCCTCTATTTTTGGGAGTGTAAACCCAAAAAACTCTAATTTGTATGCCATTTTTGGAGCATATTTTGTGCAGGAAATTAAACGGTTATGAAAATGAGAAAACAATAGCTGACTTTAGCAGAAATGACCAGACAGGCTTGAAGTTTTGCATGACACATCAACAGACCCAAGACGTTCATCTCCTAATGGAAAAGAGTGAAAGTCATTCCTTTTCATAAAGCTTTAAAGAAATGTGAATCAGAAAAATAGGCATGTGGCATAGTGTTAAAAAAATAAAAAATAAGTATGTAAGGTATTGTTTTAAACTATTTCAATGTCAGTGATTATGAATATGATATTTTTAATTTTTGATCCTTTATTAGGCATCTAGCCCTCTGTAGATCTCTATTAGATGGTGAAAAATAACACATTTCTATTACAGTTGAGGATATTTATATTTTAATTATTTAAATTGTAGCATGTATTTTGATATTTCAAATATTTGATGCAGCTATTCTTTATTATGTACTGCTAACTCATGAAGTAAATCATCACATTCTTATGGGCACCCCAAATTACAATGGCTTACGCTAATTCAGACCTTTTGCTGTTAAACAAATATACTTATTTTGCTTCATTTTAGTTGAGTTACTTTGTAAGACTCAAAATCTTAATTTATTTATTTTTTTAACAAGCCACCAATGAACAATAGGAGATAAAAGTAAGCCAATAGAGGACCAGCTGACTTGATCCTATTTGCAACTGTCTCTCCGTCACACAATATCTATTTCAATAAAATATTTTGAGAAAAAAGTGAAGGTTTGTAAAATATCGATTTGTTCTGATGCAGACAATATCTTTATGGTGCTTTGGGGAAAAAACAAAATCAACAGTTTTTAAAGCATTTTGTGAGTAAAAGCATTAACAAGCCATAGAAAGAAATAATGTGTTTTATTTTCAGTGAGGGTTGGATTTTAATTAATATATTGGCTGGAGAGAAAATGGTAGGACAACATTATATTATATTATATTATCCATCCATCCATTATCCAACCTGTTATATCCTAACTACATATTATATTATATTATATTATATTATATTATATTATATTATATTATCCATCCATCCATTATCCAACCCGCTAAATCCGAACACAGGGTCACGGGGGTCTGCTGGAGCCAATCCCAGCCAACACAGGGCACAAGGCAGGAACCAATCCTGGGCAGGGTGCCAACCCACCACAGTATATTATATTATATTATATTATATTATATTATATTATATTATATTATATTATATTGGTGGCACAGTGGTAGTGCTGTTGCCTCGCAGTTAGGAGACCCGGGTTCGCTTCCCGGGTCCTCCCTGCGTGGAGTTTGCATGTTCTCCCCGTGTCTGCGTGGGTTTCCTCCGGGCGCTCCGGTTTCCTCCCACAGTCCAAAGACATGCAGGTTAGGTGGATTGGCGATTCTAAATTGGCCGTGGTGTGTGCTTGGTGTGTGGGTGTGTTTGTGTGTGTCCTGCGGTGGGTTGGCACCCTGCCCTGGATTGGTTCCTGCCTTGTGCCCTGTGTTGGCTGGGATTGGCTCCAGCGGACCCCCGTGACCCTGTTCGGATTCAGCAGGTTGGATAATGGATGGATGGATTATATTATATTATATTATATTATATTATATTATATTATATTATATTATGGTTATCATTGCTTCTTTATGGGTCCAGCATCCTCAAATTGAATCCTGGGCCTAATGTTGTCTATATGGAGTTTACATGTTCTCCCCTTGTCTTTATAGCTTCTCCTTCTCTGGACATGCAAGTTCAATTAACTGCCAATTTTATATTCATTTGTATATGGGTATGTGTGAGAATGGTGTCTTGTACATGGTTGTTTCCTGCTTTGCCCATCATGATCCATCCATTCATCTTCCCAACCAGCTTATCCAAGGCAGGGTTGTGGAGCAGCTGGAGCCTGTCCCATCAAGCTTTGGGTGCAAGACAGCATCAACACCTGGATATGGCACCAGTCTTTTGTAAGGCTATAATTTCACGATATGTTACGTTATTCTCTAGCTACTTTATTATACTTTATTTAAACAAAAAAAAAATCTGCAAAAGCTTATTAGCCTTCCAAATGCTTCATGTGTTCTTTGTTAGTGATTCTAAATTGGCCTGTGTGAGTATGCACGAGTGGATGCACTAATACCCCATCCAGAGCTGGTTCCAGCCATGCACCCGATGCTGCAAGGATACACTAAGGCCTCCAAAAGCCCTCTGTTGGATTAAGAGGGTTTGAAAATGTTATGCTATGTTCTCAAATCCAGTTATTGTGTAATTTATACGTATTTTTAAAAAACAGGAGAAAAGGCAAATGACGGATGCATTTTACAAATCATTTTTCTGGCACATCTTTTTTTTTTGTTCTTAAACTAATTTTATTCAGTTATTTAAAATTTCTAAAAGGACAATCCCTAGTGCAATTGCAAATGTTATATGATAAGTCATCGGTGCTGAAAAAGCACTTAGGACACAGACTTGCCACATTACTGACACCAGACTTTTAACACCACGTCAATATTTATTGTTTCATAAAAAGCCAAAAACTTGAATGATGACATTTAATTCTATAAACTGTTCTTTATTTCCATATCAGTTTACGTACAAATCTGTTTTCTCAGTCCTCTTTTAACACTATTTTCAGCCCATTTAGACTTACTGCCCCTAGGACATTTTCCCACTAGTTTATGATTTACAGTTCTTATTTTAATTGTTGAAATGACACATCGATTTTTCTAACCTCCTCAAATTGCATTTTGTGGTACTTTAAGGTCACATCACCAACACTCAACATAAACCTTCTTTTCACATATTTGCTTACATTGCAGTGTCTATTGCTTTTTTTTAAGAGAAAAATCCAAAACAAACTATTGATATTTGAGAGTAAAAGTAGGTATCTGTGGTGCTTAAAACACTTCTAAATTAATTTTGTTTATTTGTTTCCCTCTCCTTCTTTACGTCAAAAGCTGGTTATGTTTAAAGATGACACCAAACTGGTGGAATGGCAGATAATGAAGAAGCAGCTACATTGTTATAGAAGGACTTAGAGGGCATGTGGGTTTGGGCAGATTTGTGCCAGAATAAATTTAATATCAGTAAACGTGCAGTATTACATTTAGGAGGTAGGAATGTTAGATTTGAATGCACAATGGAAGGTCTGAAACTTGAAATTTGTGAAATAACCAGCTGTACACACAACGAAGGTTTGGGGCAGCCACCCGTATAATTTCCTTGGCTGCAAAAGGCTTTAGTTTGTGTACAATGTGTAAAGGTTAGAGTGTAAAAACAGAACTGATCAAGTATGGAGGATGAGGGGTTCTTATTGCCTGTTCACAGTATGTGATGTCCTCGGGGCAGGGACAGGAGGTGACGTCCTCAGGGCCAGGACAGGAAGTGACGTCTTCTGAGCGTTATCAGATACAGGCAGGATTTCTTGTAGAGAGAGAGAGAAAGAGGTTTAGTGCAGCCCGCCGTCCCCTGGCCTGGCGTGGAATTGGTGTTTTCTGGTCCCTTTAGTTGACTCCCAAGCACACGTGTATGACAAAGTACACTGTATGAGAAAGACTTACCAGTCATAGTGGACTTGTCAGTATTTGCATCAAGACAGTGCACAAGAAAACAAATAGGATATTAGATTATATAATATGCCCGTGATGTGTGGTATAAAAATCAAGAGAGGTTATGCTTATGTTCTATAATAGTGAGGCCTCACCTGGAGTATTGTGTACAGTTTTGGCCTCCATATTACAAAATATAGCAGCAGGAGAGCAAATAGGCTAATACAAGGATTATGAGGTATGAGGAAAGAGTTTTTAAACTTTTTCAGTTTAACCAAACCATAGGGTAAAAGATGACATGACAGAAGTGTTTAAGATTATGAAGGGAATTACACCAGTGGATTACAGCTGATACTGTAAGATAAATTCTTCAACAAGAACATTGGGTTAGAAATTTGCTAGTGGTGAATTTCACAGAAATGTTACTTTTCACAAAGAGGCACATGGATAACTTACCAAGTAGTGTAGTAGAGAGTCGTAGTTTAACAACCACCAAACTCTGACTCAGTGTTTTTTAGAGAAATTAGATGAACACGATTGGTAAGATGGTTCGGCTGTGAGAAGCCTATTCTCATCACAGTTGTTCTAATGTTCTAAAAGTCAACATTAAAATTAGTTGTCTAGGCAATTATAATATAACTAGTTGTGCTACCTGTTAAAGAGGAGTTGAAATCTAAGAAATTAACATAGACCTCAGTATTGATATTTGCAGTGCATTGTATATTGGAATGTATTTTTAAGGCATGAAGTAGTAAAATGCATTGCCATTGTCATTCATAGATGTGTGTCACAAAATATATAAATACTTTACTACAAATGTTGTTATGCAATTTGTTTGAACTGCAAATACGATGTGCATGCCTCTGTTATATGCCATTTGCTATGGGATTTGTAAAAGCAGTGTTAATGTTTGTGATGTGCAATCTGCTGGAGTGACAAATGCATGTCAAATGGGTGAATAGCAGAATAAATATCAAAAGAATCAGCTTGTGCCACAGCAACATTCCATCGGGTTAGTAGAACAGTTGGTAAAATTTGGTCTTGTCTCCACAAGTATTCATTATGTTGTGGTGTTCCCCAGTGATGGAACTCCAACCACATCCACAGCTTCGTTAGAGAAAAGCTCTCTCTTTATCCATTCTGAAGAACCAGTTTAAGGGAAAGGCATTGTTTGTTTAATTGTTATGTTATAAAGCATTTATTAGAGTGACCTGTTTTGTGTGTGTTGGATACACTGTAAATAGAGTGTATTGTGATTCATTCTGAATTTTTTTGCAAGTTACTTTTTTGATGACATTGTTGTGTTCATCATTCATTGCGTCTGTGGACGCTTCCCCATTGTTGTGATGCTATTGTGCATTCGTTAAGTTGTGACATGCTGATACCAAATGATTTACAAGCCAGGGGCTGTAGTAACCACTTATGGGCAAATAACTGAGAAAACAAAGAATTACATAAAATATTTTTTTGAACCGTTTTCTAATAATTTACTGCTTCTTCAACTGTGATGTCTGGTTTGGTTTTGTCAACACAGGAAAGTTCAATGTTGCTCTGATTTTGGTGTGTGGTGTTCAAATTCCTTGCACCTGAGAAATAAAAGAATACAGAAAGCTCTACATTCTCTTTTTTCAAGCAAAAATACTCCTTTAGGAATAGTGTTCATGATGCTTATGAGCTAGAATTCCATTAGCTGGACCAGTGGAGCTTAAAGAGGAGCCTGGGTCATTAAGTCGCTTCAAAATGCATTTGGAAAATAGTTCATCTCAATTTCCAATTTTTCAAAATGTTATCTTAAAAATATCTAAGGTTAAAGAACTACTACACCTTCACATTTATGCTACATTGTTTGGGAAAATGCTTTGGGCTTATACTAGCCTTTTTGATCAATGGGTACTTTTACACATCAACATCCAAGAAATGTTCTTAAGCAATGCAAACTCATGTAAAGTTGTGTATGTACCCTAAATAATATATAGTTAAAAAATGTAACATTAATGTATTTTGACTTAAAAATGTATCTGAAATTTTACAACTTCTCTCTATAAGAAGTGTCTACTGAATGATGGTCCTTTATTATCTGTAGTGCTATGTGACATAAACATAGCTAAACACATCTGGGTGAGGCCTCCTGCCTTACGCTTTTGGCAACAAATGCTAAGAAAGCCACACATTTGTAGGTTTCTCTGTCTGCTTGTAGCACCGGGTAGAGCCTGAGATGTTTCAGGATGATAACAAGATTAGTAAAAAAATGCATTAGAACAAAGAGATATTGTGATGAGAGATTATAGTTAACAGATTGGAGGCGGAAACAAGAAGAGGGTTCGGTAGCAGAGCTGACGTGAACTGAGCAGAGGGAGCCTCTTTGAAGATCTGTCAATGGATACTATTATAAAAGAAGACAAACTGTCTATTTTTTACTTGTGAAATATAAATGAGGCATTACCATTTGATCATAGCTATTGTTTGTGTTTGAACATTTCATTTCTTGGAAGCTTATTTCTTGGCCCCTGTTTAGCAGCATCTATCTGTGGATCCATCAGATTTTCTTAGGCACCCTTTCCTGGTTAGTTTCTCAAGAAAATGAAATCTTTCACAACAGCAAGTGCCCTGAACAGAATGAGAGTTAATCACAGGGCTTACTCTCTCGTCCACAACACTCACTTATTTTGGAACAATTTGGAGTCAACTTATGGGAGAAAGTTTTAACCCTAACATTAATGTAAAATATAAGCAATGACCAATTATGCATATTATGTGAAAGTATGAATAATATACATTAAAATAACACTGACTCAGAAATGTCTTTTTTTGAGGCAAACCTCTTTTGAAATGCTATTTAAATTTAATTTGCTATTAGGGAAAGAAAAAATCTTTGTAAAATGTAATACTTCTTAGTAGATATTAGCTCCTCATTACATAATAATAGAAAGCATAGGTATAGAAAATGGGGAAAGAATGGCTGGATTACTTTATTATGCTTTATTTGGTAAGAAAATGTACAGTGTGTGTTCACTTCTGTGATGGTTTATGAGCATTCAGAACATAAAGTAAAATCTGCATCAGACCAAGGCAATGCATAGACAATTTAAAGGTTTCAGCAATTTCTTTCATATCTAACAATTATTATTTGCTAGAGGACAAAATTAGGAAAGAAGTAAAATGGCTGTTGCTAAATAAATCTAAAAAAAAAATCTATGAATTTATAAATTGCAAATCATATATATATACAGAATCAAGACAACAATAAGGTTTGGTCCATTTCTGTTTAATTAAGATGGTGATTTTGTCACAAATTGCTCACATGCCCTCACTAATATTTGATCGATGGCCATTAATGGTGGCAAATGAGGAGGCAGGGTAGCTGCGAAGTCACAGACCCTCCAGTTGGTCTCCTTCTGAGCTGAAGGTGAAAGTAGAAAATGGTTAGGTTGCTGTGCTATATGTATGTTCTCCATGGCCATCACATTATTAGGTGCACATTCTCATTGACACAAATAGCCTGCTCCTCTCCACAACTACTCAAGTGACTGTACCACAGTATGTATAACATACAGAAATGTTCAAGAGGTTTACTTGTTGTTGACAAAAAAGGCATATGATCAAAACAACTTTGACCATTGTGTTTTTAATTGTTGGTGCCAGGCATGAAGGTTCCAACATCTCAGAAGTGGCTAGCTTTCTGAGATTTTTATTCACTACAATCTAATCTAGAGGTTACAGAGAGTGGTACAATGAATACACATAGTGTGCTGTAGATGAAAACATCAGGTTAATGAGAGAGGTCCAAAGAATGAGCTGAATCATTCAGGCTAATAGATGAGCCATAGATTCACAAATAATTCGATGTGCAAAAAGGGCATCTCTGAAAGTCCAACACATTTGAAGCAGAAGTGTGACATTAACAGATGAACAAGCTGGGTTGCACTTCTGTCAGCTAAGTGCAAAAGGCTGAAGCTACAATGAGCATGTGGTCATCAAAATTGACCAATTTAGGATTGTATAATGTTACTTGGTCTAACTAATCTTGAGACCTGCTAATAAAAGGGTCAGAATTTGATGTAAACTATATGACTTCATGAATCCATCCATCCTTGTATTAATGGTACAGGCTGATGGTACTAGTGTAGTGGTGTGGGGAATATTTTCTTAAGCCACACTAAACCCCATTTAGCACCAGCATACCTAATTTGCTACTGACCACATACATTCTTTTAGGGCTGTGGTCTATCCAAATTGGTGCTTCCAGTGGTGATTCCTGACATGATGTCATTGATCATCCATCCATCAATCCATTTTCTAACCCGCTGAATCCGAACACAGGGTCCTCCATGTCACAAATCACACATTTTCTCAAGCTGGTTCCATTAATATGACAGTGACCTCTGTGTACTGCAATAGCAACCAATGTCTCCAGAATTAAATCTAACTGAAAAATTGTAAGAAGAGGAGGAATGTATGGTTTGTATCATGAATGTGTGGTTGAATAATCTGAAATAACTTTGCGATGCTATTGAGTCAGCCAGTTCCTAAGGAATGTTCCCAAAACTTTATTCAATTAATTTTTCAAAGAATTCAGTTTTTGCTTAAGGCTAAAGGGTATTCTAAAAGGTACTAGGCAGGTGTTCCAAATAAAATGGTAACAGATTATGCATATGTATATGTGTATAGCACTGTGGAAAAGTCTTAGGTACTGGTTATGCTATACAATGCAAATGCAAGCATAAATAATGTCATAAATAGTGTTTAGTAACCAATAAACATTCTGAAAGGTACATTAAATAGAAAAAATGTAAATGTAATCAATATTTGTGTGACCACAATTTGTCTCAGGTCCACTTGCACACAGTTCCTGAAGGTCAATGTGTGGTTGTTTGTTCCAAGCCGCCTGGAGAACTTGCCACAGTTCCACTGCAGGCTTTGTTTGTCTTACTTACTTAATCCTAAACTGACTTGATGGTTTCGAGATCAGGGCTCTGTTACAGGATTCCTCTTTCTCTTTTCACAGAATAGTTTTTTATGATTTGGGCCCTTGTGTTTGAGGTAAATATTAAACTGCAGAATGAAGTTGGGGCTAATCACATGCCTGTACTTCTCAGTAATGACAGGACCATCAGTTTTCATCAAATTTCATCAAAACTCTGATTTTCGAAATGCAGCCTCTAGCCTGTAGGAAACCTTCACCAAGCTTCACTGTTGCATGCATGCATTCATCCCTATATACCGTTCTTCAGCCCTTTGTTGGATAACATCCTTCTGTTAGAGCCGAAAATTTCATATTTGGAGTCATTAGTTTAGAGCACCTGCTGACATTTTTCTGAACTCTGTCTTTGTGATTTTTTTTCGTAGGTGAGTTGTTTTCTTTATTTCCACTGTGAAAGGCACTATATAAGTGCCTGACCCGACACAGACTGACAGCGGTGGCTTGTGAAAACTAAACAAAAAGATTTATCTATCTTCACCTGTGGGACACGTCTTCCCTGTGTCCCACAGGCAGTACACAGTCCTAAAGGCAAACCAAAGAAAATAAAGCAAAGCACCAAAACAAGACACACTCTTCACCACCACTCCTCCCGGCAAGCGTTGTCCTCCTCTCGACTCTGGCTTCTGGAGTAGTGGCTGCTGGCTTCTTATATAGCCCACCCAGAAGTGTTTCAGGTGATAAATAACCCACACGGGCTTGTTAAGCCATGCAGCTCCCCCTGACAGTGGCCACATAGCCCAACAGGGATGAGCTCCGGTGTAACATAATTGTGGCCCCGATGCAACCCGGGGGGTGCTGCCACCAAGTGTTCCGGGGGACGTAATGTGCATCCCATGGCTGCTCAACCTGGATCCAGTGCCAAACGGACGTCCCGGCTGGGCATGGGTCCCGGCCGTCTGCCACATCACTTTGGAATGGCTTTTTGATTCCATGAAGACAACTTCTAATAGGGCTTCTCTGTAGTAGGGTGTACCAGAGTCCCAGTGAATTCTGCCTGTTCTGACTTGTTAGCAGTAATGAATATCTCCTGATTTCAAATACAAGCAAGCCTGATGTATTTCTCATTTGCTGAGTTCAGTTTCCATGGCCGACCACTGTGCTTCCAGTCCCCAATTTTGCCCATTTATTTGTGCTTCTGCAGAAGAGTTGGGACAGCACATCTGGAAACACCTATCTGCTGGGAAATTTCTGATTGGAAGAGACCTTGATGATGCAGGATGACCATCTTGTGTTTTGTCACTATGCTCATTTTTGCTCCATATCTACCACAATGTCACCTTTTTAGTGTGGTTATTGCTTGTCTAGTTTTATTTCCTCTGTACAGCTGTTTCCATTTCAGCTAATCACTTTGGCTAAGCAGCACATGATACCGTTGATCATTAGCACCTGTTTGTTATTGTCATGAACTAGGAGTTCCAAAGTACGTACTGTAATTCCTAAAGGTTCCAAAACCACATTCAGTAATTCCAGTGGAGGGGGGATCTGGGGGTGGGGGGTGGTAGTGGGAGGAATCGGCACCATCAAAAATCCCAGGGTAGACACAAAAAGGGCTATAGAAGAATCTTTATAAAATAAAGGATTTATTTTTAACATAAATGCTCTGAACGAAATCGTGAAGCTCTGAAGAGCACAAAGTCATATAATGGCTGTAAAGACAATTTCAAAAGCAAACAAAGTCCTAACATGCAGTCAAGTGGCAAAGGTCAATAACAGAGTAAAAGTTAAAAAAAAAATCCTGAAATTCAAAAAAATGCACAAGGCACATCAAAAACACAATAACTCACCCGCTCCAGAGCTCATTCAAAATGAAGCATCAAGAAAATGCAGATAATAAAATAACAAGAAGCATTAACATAAAATGATTACAAAAATTAACAACAAGGATTTGAACCCCCAGCCAGGGAAAGAACCCTGACTGAAACATAACAGTTATACTTTCTTAATCAAGCACTGGGTGGTATATCTGTATACATTTATTTATTTATTTAGTTGATGCCCTTATTCAAGGAGACTTACAGCATATATGATGCAATCAATGACATTTCTTTTGGTTTTCCAATTGGAACACAGGCAGGTCAAGTAACTTGTTCATGGTCACATAGTGTGAGTAGTGGGATTTGAACCCACAACCTCTATGTTTGAGGTCCAAGGCCTTAACCACTACACCATCCTGCCTGCCTATATGTAGTGTTTAAATATATGTTCTTCCCATGATACCTGTCTAAGATGGGTTGAAATCTAAATAATCAATGTAGACCTTGGTATTAATGTTTGATTATGACAGACAAAGTCACAATTGTGGCGATTAAGCCCAGATGGCAGCCTGAGAATTCAATGATATCATATGTACATGCTGAACAGTGTAAAGGAAAGTTCAAGTCATTTAATCATTGATGCTGAGGCTTACAAAATCTCTTGTGTTACTTTTTAAATGCTACAGCAGTATACTGTGAACAGAACTAGAAAAGCAAAGAGTTAGTAACAATTCAACTGTATCATAATATGAACATCTAATCCACAGCTCTGATCAGTGCATGCTTGAATAAGTGAATGGGCTTCAGCCTGGCTTTAAATGCTGGGACTGATGGGGCATCCTTTACCAAACAGCTGCAGATCATTGTAGAGCTTTTTGGGCTTTATATGTAACTATGCATGTAGTGATAAAATGCATTACATCACTTATTACACAGATGGTACATCACAAACTTTTGTAGTAATAAAATGCATTACTACAAATGTTTATGATGTGCCATCTGTTGGAATAGAAGATGCAACACATATTTCTGTTATATGCCAGTTGGCATTGGATTGATAAAAACGGTGTTAATGTATGCAATGTACCATCTGTTGGAATGACAAATGCAAGGCATTTTATAACCACAAATGTTTGTGACGCACCATTGGTTGGAATGGCAAAAGTAATGCATATTTCTCTGTTATCTGCCATTTGCTATGAGATTCATAAAAACAGTAAAATCTGTGATGCATCATCTTTTGGAATGACAAATGCAATGCATTTTATTACTACAAATGTCGTCTGTTGGAATGACAGAGGCATAGTAACTAGACAGGCCCCACTGACACACAGACACTTATCCTTTTATTGAGGTGGAAAAGAAGGACTAAACTTAACTGGAAGCCAAAGTAGAGACTGAAGAACAAGAGTTACTGTGATCCTTCTTCACAGTTCCAGTAATGAATCTTAAAGCAGCATTGTGAATTAACTGGATGATAGAATTAGAACCATTTGAATAGCCTTTTGAATAATGTGAAATGTAGAGATGTCAAGTAATTGAAAGGAACTACTCTGGGCATCTCTCTCCTAGGAGGTTTTGTTTTGCCGATGTGCTCGCATCACTTTTGTATTACCAGCTAATCGACTTTATCTTTCTTCGGGCATTTCATTTTGCCG
Organism: Polypterus bichir lapradei; assembly: GCA_026402145.1. Lineage (NCBI taxonomy): Eukaryota > Metazoa > Chordata > Cladistia > Polypteriformes > Polypteridae > Polypterus > Polypterus bichir. The sequence continues at coordinate 21,100,709 of JANRMT010062809.1, forward strand.
ACATGCTCACCTTGCTTCTGCACTAGTGGCTAAGCGAGTGACTCTTTCTTCAGAGGTTTTGTTTTGCTGACATGCTGGCCTTGCTTGCGTATCCTCGGAGGTGGAGCTCTTACTCCAACTTCACCACTCCCTTCCAGGCCAGACAGACACACACACTTCCACACGTAGACGTTTATATATAAGATAATTAATTTATTTATTAATTATTAATATTAAGATTTGTCCTCTATCTTGTTACTATCAATTTGTAAATTGATTTTTAACTTGAAGATATGCTGCTGTCATCGAAGATGCAGACCTGAGTGTCGACCTGTCTCAACTGCCTTTTGAACAAGCTGCAAACTTGAGAGGTGTCATAGGGTGAGATAAAAAGATAAGAAGGATCTGAAGACTTCCTTACATCTATAACATCTGGGAATGTACGAGACTCTGAGGAACGTAAAGTGGGATAAAGTAAATATTCATGTGTACAGCTGGCCAAGGAGCTCTGACTCACCTTATCACAGGAGCAGCTCACCCAAAGATGGAAAGAGCAAAGATATGGAGCAAGGATTAAAGTAGGGTGGAAAGGATTGTGATAATGAGGAATGTTTGATTGCTTTTAAATAAGTTGAATGAACTTTTACATCTCATTGCGATTCACAGTGAGTTCAGGTACTGTGGCATTTTGTGTGCTGTAGAGAGCCAGCTGAGACTTCTTATTTCAGACGCTATTTTAATACCGGATGGATTTCATCTGATATGATCAGCCAGGAGAGGCACTGGACATCAATGTGAATGCGCAAAGATAAAAAAAGCAAGCCCACTATAATTAAAACTGAAATGTGTTATCCAGACATTCAAATAATGATTCAATTTGTCCATGTTACTGCACAAGAAAATAACTCACATCATCCCAAACAGGAACAGAAATGATTCACACTCTACAATGCTGGTGACTTCAACCAGGGGAACATCAGAATGAACAGACTTCTGTTACCTTGTTCCATTTGTGGACACCACAAGTTTGACCTGCTCTATGCAAATGTCATTGCCTTTAAATATAAACCTGGAGCACAACTGGGCAGGACCGACCATCTTACTGCCTTATTGACAGCAGCAGCACTCAGCTCTCTTATCATTCAAGCCAGAAATTCTTATGTGTTGTTTGGGGGTTGTTGTTTTATATAATGTCTGTACTTTTCTTGAGCTTCTGTAACTAAGCATTTCACTATAATTTTGCACTGTGTGTGTGTGTAAGTGTATGTGACAAATAAAATTTGATTTGCATCTCCCAATGGTAGCAAGTAAAGTGAAAACAGTAACAATGTGAGTAGCACACATTATCTAGCTTCTGAAAATAATGATGGAGTACTGTCATCACATTTCTCTACATACTGAAATCAATTTGATAAATATGAGCTAAACCACAGAAGACTTATGCCTACATAACTCATAAGTCAACATAATTTTCTGATAGATAGAACAGAGTGGTCAAAGGCTGCACTTAAATCTTACAACATAATAACTCTACAGTTGTTACAGTTATCAAACTCTAACAATATAATAATTATACGGTGTCATTGGCAATATGAGCTAATGCTGTTTCATTACTTTGACTGGTCTTGAAGCCAGACGTAAACATTTAAAGTAAGTTGTGAAAAACTGAAGCTAGAAGCGTGCTACTTTACGAAAGTACTTAAACATAAATTTGAAGCTGGTTTATAATTATTAAGTATACTTGGGTCTAGCTCTGATTTTTTCAACAAAGATCTTATAATTGGCAGCACACTACAAAATATTAGATGGTTAAGTATCTGCAGTTGGATCACTTCAGGAATTATTCCTGCACTTACCGTATATGTTCGTGTATAAGTCGGGACTTGAAACCCGAAAAAATCGATCATAAAAATCAGACCCTAACTTATACGCCCGTTCAAAAATGCGACACATTTTTTTTACATCTTCTTGCTTCCTCATTCTTGCACCAGTTTCTCAGACACATCAAATTTTGTTGCAGCAGTGCAGTTACCAATTACTTTTGCCACTTCAGAGATTTTTTATTTAAAACCAGCTTCATATTTTCTTCTGATCAAATGCTCCATTGTAGATAAGGGATGCTCTTACGATAAAGGTGTATGAGGGTGTGAGATACAAAAACACAAATCAGTGCAAATGTTGCTTTGGAATAGTTTGGGTATTACCGTGTGGTCACGTAGGCACAATACATAGAAAAAAAAGGCAGTGCGCTCTGTGGTTACTCTCTCAGGTGTGCGTTAGCATATCATAATCTCTTGGACCAATAGCGTGAGTTTTCCGCATTCAACTTATACAACTGACATTATAAAATACTGGTAATTATACGGTAAAATCAAGTCTAGACTTATCCACAGGAGAATTTAAATGCTAGTATGCACAGTAATGATTGTCTATATGGGGTTTGCAGGTTCTCCCCGTGTTTTGGTATATAAGTATTTCTCCAGGTACTCCAGTTTTTCTTTCATATCATAAAGGTGGGTCACTTAGTTTGATGGTTCAAAGTTTTCCTCTGTGAGAATGTGAGTTCAGCGGAGTGCAAGAGTGGGTCCTGTTATGGGCTGTTGCTCCTGGTGTAGGTTTGAGCTCCTAACAAGCTTCCACTGACATAGGCAAGTTAACAGAATATGATGTTGTTATGTGCACAGATTTGTCTTTTTGTTATCTTTGATGCAGTTAGGCAGATATTTTATCTATCAGTCTTGCTGTACATTTTTAGAGCCCTGTGTGATGGATGGCAAGTGTGGGCTGGCATCCCAGCCGGGATGGTTCATGATTCCTTACCTGGCCAGGAGGATGCCATGCTAAATGGCCAAGAATAAAGAAACACTGTTTCCTTCCTCTACCAGGAGGTAGGATGGAGGTGCCAACCTCAAAGTGAATATCCAAAGTTCTGGGAGGGATTGATCGAAGATCCTTACTTGGCCGGGAGTCCAGTGTGATGGAGGGACCAGTGGCTCCTCTAGTATACCAGACAGCAGCATCCCTGGGTTAGGATTCCAATACGGACAACCTTAGGACCTGTAGTCCCTGTTGGGTTCCATGGGGGCTGTCAGGGGAAGCTGCTGGAATTATAAATTCTAACTTTCAAGGACCCAGAAATCCTTCAATTGGGCTATGCTGGAAGTGCTGTCCTACATAAAAGAAGTGAATTGGATTCAGGAGTGGAGGATAGACAAAGCTCACTTGGGAGGTGTGAAGGAAGAATAGGCAGTGGGAAAAAAGTACTGTATATTGTGCTTGTGCATACACTGACAAACCTGTTGCAGGTATTTATTATTTGAACCCAGGACTTGTGTCTGTGGAGTTGTGCCTGGGGTTTGAGGTGCTGCAACAGCCCCTAATGGTCTATTCCATCCATTTTCTGAACCTTCTTCACATGTTCATAAGCTCATTGGGTCAATACTGTGACATGGACAGAGTACAGTGATAGTCTTTCTTGCACAAGCTAATCAATATGTTACGTCTCACCACTCCATGGCTCCATGATCATTTCAAGGTAGGCTTACACGACATCAAATCCTGACCTGGTAGCATCATTGTGCTCAGCTCAGGAACCAACTCTGGATACAGTTCAAGCACCAGGCATTACACATTCACACCCACATCCTCATTGAAGGCCGTAAAAGGCTGAACTTGAGTTCTAAAATACAGAGAAAACCCCTGAAAACAGACAGACAAATGCACTATATATTTTTCATTAAAGTCTTAATAAAAATATTCATTGGGTTTAAATGAGAGAAACCTTCAATTGTCCATTTGTGAGTCAGTTTAGCAGTGCATGCGTGATGGACTGGCATATAGTCCAGGGTTGATCCTTGCCTTGTACTCAGTGATTCTGGGATAGGCTGTAACTTCTTTGAGTATGAACTGGAAAAAATTAGAATGAAAATGAATGGGGGAGAAGAATGGGCAGTTGCAATAATTGAGAATATTGTTTCTGTAATGACACTTACATCATGACATTGTTTTGCCTTGCACAATTTGCAGAGACTCGCATAGAATGTCACGTATGCAGATATCCTAAGGGGATGACCAAAAGAGGCACAACTTGCAAATACTTTGGAAGAAACAAAGTCACTTTTGTTTTGTTGTAAACTTTGCGATTTTTCAACGTTCGTAATACTTGGCATCCTTTTCTGTCAGGTGGTGGATCTGCAATTTAAAAGTTGGATTGTTATAAATCAGAATACAGTAAATCTCTGAAACAGTTTTTAACAAAGACCCGACTGTATGAGTGTAAAAAAACAGCTGGTGCAAGTCAAAAGATGTGGGATATTTTAAAAGTATGCTTCGTTACTCTGAATAATAATAATAATAGTAATAATGCACAAAGTGGTACATTCTCAATTATTTGCTAGACATATTCAGAAACTGCTTTTTCATTTAAAGGTTCAAGAGTAATGAAGCCTAACCCAATAACATCCAATGCAAGCAAAAAAGCAAATCTGAATGGGATGCCACTCATGGTCACAACCACAGTTTCATTGCCAGTTCACATAACACAAAGGTCTTTGTGATGTGGGAAGAAACGAAAAACTAGAGAATCTCCTCACGGGCACAAGGCGACCATGCAAACATCACAGGGATAGTAACTGGGCCAGCATTCAAACATTAGTCCCTGGGGCTGTTAGACTTACTTCTGCTCATACCCACTCTCACTCTATTTACCAATGAAGTTAACCTGTATGTACTTGGAAACGTGGGAGAAAACTGGAGTATCCAGGGAAAGCCTTTGAAGTCAATATGATGAACATGCAAACTCAATGTAAAATATTGAATAATGAATATGAAAATGATATTATAGCATGTCACATGATGATATTTACAGTTGTCATACACGTGTGCATGGGAGGCAGCTAGAAGGACCAAAAGAAGGTAATTCCATGCCAGGCCAAGGGCTGGCGGAGCGCCGTAACCTTTTCTCTTTTATCCCTGCAGACCAAACTCAGGAAATTCTGCTTCGAACCTCTGACATCACTTCTGGTTCTGGGCCCGGGCTCAATGACATCACTTCCCCTGCCTTGCCTTAAAACCCAGCCAACTTCCTTCAGTGAATCAGTTCTGTTGTGACCTCAAACTGTACAATACTGTAGCTTCAATTTTCACTTGTTGCAGACTTTATTCAAGTATACAGGTGGCTGCCCCAAACCTTTGTGTCAAGGGGTATCATTTCACAACTTAGATCCACTACCAGCTTCATATATCTCAAAATATTGGTTTCTTCAGTAAAAGCACAAGGGAAAAATTAGTATAGGAGGAATAAAAATTGACATATGATGAAAATACCTTGTCTAATACAGTTTACATGACCACTCTTCTCAGATGAGGTGGCTTGCCTAACTATTTGGCACTAAACAGAATGCCCAAAACTCCATCACTGTAATCCTACTTAGTTTGTATTCTTTCTCTCTGTATCTTATATCCCAGAACCTCTGTGCGTGAGATCTGTACAAATACATGCTTGTGACATTGCAGAGATGACTGTGATACTAAATCAGAGATGAATGCCAATGTCCACCTGTAACAAAATAACAAATATTTATAGTTTAGTATAGTATAGTATTTATTTATTGACAGCAAGTCACAATATACATAGATTAGCATGGGGCCCATATGCTCGTGGGGTCACTGGGCAACTGCCCAAGTGCCCATGCGTTAAGATGGCCCTGTGCTCAAGGAATGTCTCTATAAAATTTTGGAGCCACTGTCTTCAGTAACCTTTAAATGTCTGATCCGCTATCTCAGCAGATAGAAGGACACCCATGCCATCTTCTTGGCTGCCTGCCCTCCCTCAAATGTAACAGGATTTTATTGTATTATTTTTTTTCAGTTTGCACTGGCTGTTTTTTATAGGGAACCCATAAAGTTCTTGAATATTACTGTTTGATGGTCAGAACTTCATAAAGTATGTGAGCAGTTTCCGAGGTAGTGATCTTCTGCACCTGGGTAGCATATTTTTGGTCACATAAGCCTTGTGTTCCACATGCACAAGATCTCAGTCTCAAGGTCTTTGTATTTATGGAGCATTTCTATCTCTTTGAATGAGATGTTTTCATTGTCTGGAAAAGCTATGAGTACACATCACCTCTTGCTACTGTCATGATGTCCAGTCAGTTGGCTCCAATAGTATGATTAGTATTCACAGCCATATCATATATAAGCGTGGTGTTCTCTGTCTCGACAATCTTTTTTAGCTGGTAATTGCACCATTGATCAGTCACTGGGAGGCCAAGCTCATGAAGCATTGACCAGTGCAGGTATGTTTCTATCTGACTGAGTCAATGAGTGTATTCTTTTGGCACTCGCACTGATCATCTGGTAATAATATGACTAATGTGTTCTTCTTGTTGCTAGCATATCCTGCACTTGCTATCAACATCCATCTTGAGAATATTCTGATGACAGGTTGAGGTTGGGAGCACAGCACATTGCCACACCCACCACATGATGAACCACCCAGATTGGAACCCAAGTGCAGTCGTGCAACGGTGACACAATAGCAATGCCTAATCCTGAGTTGCTATGAGACTCTTTTTCTGGCCCTTCTGCCCTGAGCTTACAGCTTTGCAACCATCCAAAGGACAGTGTCTTGGTGACATAATAGTTTTTGTAGAACTGACTATGGCGTGGATTCAATGAGAGGTTGTTGGATTTTGTCAGTTTTTTTTATACTTATTGTAATGGTGCTAACAAGGTGCATTGGCTTAGGATGCATCGCCCATAGTATAAGCTGGCACTCCATCATGCAACTAAGCAGCTTCATAGCCAGTAATGCTACAAACAGAATTTCATCGAGTGTGACAAAAGTGAAGTCCCGTTGAAGAAAGGGAGCCATCTAAAAGAGCCATATGAAGAGGAAAGGATCAATTTTGGCACATTATTGTTATTATTATTATTTCAGTTTTTTGTTATTGAGATGTAGTCAGTGTAGCTGAGTGTAGCTCTAGTGCCCTCCAGCTCCAGACGTCTATAGTAGGCTCAATATCTTGGCCTGGGTTTTGGAATATTTGCACATTCTGCATGTGCCAGTGTTGGAGTTACAGTAAATGGTGATTGAACTGATGTGAATGTACATTATAAATTAGTGGAGTCCCGTCTTGGCCGACTTAGTGCATTGTGCCTGATTCTGCTGAGATAGGCACCTGCTCCCTATCACCCAAAATTGGACAAACAGAATAGAAAATGTCTTATATATAAATGTCTATGTGTGGAAGTGCATGTATCTGTCTGGCCCATAAGCGAGAGGTGGAGTCGTGGTAAGGGCTCCACTTCCGAGGAAACAGAAAACTTGCCTAGCCGCTAATAACACAAGTAAGGCCAGCACGTCAGCAAAATGAAATCTCCGAAGAAAGACAAAGCCTCTTAGCCGCTAACATCAGAAAAACGGTATCCCTTTTACTTTTCCTCCTACCGCTAATACACAGGCGATGAGAGCACGCTGGCAAAACGAATCCTCCTAGGAGAGAGATGCCCAGTGTAGTTCCTTTCAATTATCCGACATCTCTACATTTCAGTTTTTTCTGACGATTTCAATAGTTTCTAGGACCCCAGCTTTTTACAGCACGGGCTTACAAAGCTAGTATATTATAAATATTAAACACTACTACTACTAATAGTAGTACTAATTGTCCCCACTGCTTTTCTTTCACTCTTGTACATAAACTGGATTAACTAACACTGTCTCTGCATGTATGAAACAGAAGACACCATGTCGGTACAACGTCTTGTTCATTCCACTCCTCCTTCCTTGTCCCTGGCATCTGTTGCAGGTATGCCTACTTCAGGGGTGAGCAGCGTCCATCCTGGAGGGCCGCAATGGCTGCAATTTTTTGTTCCAGCCCAGTTGCTTAATTAGAAAGCAATCCTTATCAAGATCTTATTTAATATCATGATTCATGATATTATTCTCATTCCATCAGTTTTTCTCTTCAGTTTCCTTCCAAGTATATCATTAAACCAGATAGCTGACGATGAATCCACACAGGTGTAAATGGAAACAAGCAGAATGGAGAACTATTGTCACTTGCATCTTTTTGGTGATCTTCTTCCTTCTTCTTCTTTCGGCTACTCCCGTTAGGGGTTTCCACAGAGGACCATCTTCTTCCATATTTCTGTCCTCTGCATCTTGTTCTGTTACACCCCCACCTTCATGTTGTCTCTCTTAGGCCTTCCTCTTTTTCTCTTGCCTGGCAGCTCTACCCTTAGCATCCTTCTCCCAATTTACTAAGCATCTCTCCTCTGCACATGTCCAAACCAACTTTGTCTCCCAACTGTCCAACTTGAGCTGACCCTGTAATGTACTCATTTCTAATCCTATCCATCCTTGTCACACCCAATGCAAATCTTAGCATCTTTAACTCTGCTACCTCCAGCTCTGTCTCCTGCTTTCTGGTCAGTGCCACCGTCTCCAACCCATATAACACAGCTGGTCTCACTACCATCCTGTAGACCTTGTCTTTCACTCTTGCTGATATCCGTCTGTCACAAATCACTCCTGGTACTCTTCTCCACCCATTCCACCCTGCCTGCACTCTCTTTTTCACCTTCCACAATCCCCATTACTCTGTACTGTTGATCCCAAGTATTTAAACTCATCCACCATCACCAACTCTACTCCTTGCATCCTCATCATTCCACTGACCTCCCTCTCATTTACACCTTCCAGCTTCATAATCATTACTCTGTCTGACACTCTTTTCACCTCCAAAACACTCTTGACATACTGTACCTTCAGAATAACCCCTACTCCATTTCTCCTCCCATTCACACCATGATAGAACAATTTGAATCCACCTCCAATCCACCCGACCTTACTCCCCTTCCATTTAGTCTCTTGCACGCACAATATATAACCTTCCTTCTCTCCATCATACCTGCTAACTCTCTCCCCTTACCAGTCATATTGCCAAAATTCAAAGTTCCTACTTTCAGTTCCACTCTCTTTATCTACCTCTTCTCCTCTGCCTCTGGACACATCAACCCACTTCTTCTCCTTCTTCTTCTTCTTCTTCTTCTTCTTCGGCCAACAGTAGCCCAATTTCTGCCAGCACCCTGTTGGCTAACAGTACTGGTTGCAGTCGTTGTTAACCCGGGGCTCGACCGATCCGGTATGGAAATTTGTTTTGTGGTCCGCATATTGATTTGGCAAAATTTTACACTGGATGCCCTTCCTGACATAACCCTCCCCATTTATCTGGGCTTGGGACCGACACAAAGAAACACACTGGTTTGTGCATCTTATTGCTGATAAAGAGCAGTTAAAAAGAGTACAGTAAAATAAACAAGGAAGGGTTGGGAATCTGAACAAGCGAGGTAACTAAAATGAAGCATATAATCTTGGCTTTGGCAATAAATGCTTCATCTGCAATAATTGGCAGATTAAGAAATCTGTTTGGAACCAAAACCTGCATAGGAAAATGCTCAAAGGCTGATCTTTGATGGCTAATGAGACTTAAAAGAGATTCTCATTTCTGTTTCATTTAAAAATCAACATTTTCACAGATGTTTCTCCTAACATTCCTTAGGAGCAATTGCTTTAGAAAAAAGGTGACATGAGATACAACTGAGGAAAAAGGAGTCAAACTAGAGAAGTTGGTTTTAAAAGCATGGTATATTTTGTAACATCTCTTTCTAGTCTTGTTTTAATGTCTTTCAAGACTTCATATTTTTAATTTGACTGACATCTTTATCCAAGGCGACTTACAACATTTGATAGACAATCAGTTACATTTTTTTTGTTCAAGTTGGAGCACAGACTTGCTTGCGGTCACACAGTGTCAGTAGGGATATTTAAATCCACAACCTCAGAGTCTGTAGTCTAAAATCTTGGCCACTATGTCACACTGCCTGCCTTTTCTTCTAGAAGTATGATCTAAATGGAGCACAGCAATTTAAATCACAGCAACTAACAGTATTATCCCAAAGCAAGGACTACAGTTTTGTAATCACAGAAATGTGTTTAATTACCTCAAACAACTGTTCATAGGTTTAACCATATATTACTGAGCACACAATGCACATACTTTCAAACTGCAAAAAATTGTCAAGAAACTACTTGGAAAAACTGAGCCCATGGTGTGACTTTGCAGAGATCTCCATTGAAACTCAAGAGGAGACACTTGTGAGACTATTGGGGTATTTGGACTCAGGAGAAAAATCTGAGAATCATGAGACAAAAGAAAATGTTTCTTATTTATTTCTTTCTGATCTCATTGTTGTCTAAGAGAAACAAAAAAATATATATTAAGGACTCTCTATCTTGATTTTTAATTACTATGAGAGTGGCCCATTGTGGGCCGACGTTGCTCAACACCTGCAGTACTTCCATAATCCTTTCCCAATTTAGTCAAAGGAAAATGACTACTAGATTCAAAACTTACAAAGATTGTTTTAACTTTAGAATTAATCTGATATCATTATACATTTTGGGTTAGTTAATTTGGGAGCACAGAAATACAGAAATAATATTTTCAAAAGAGAAAAGACTGTTCAGTCTGCAACTTGTACATGAATAACTGCATGTTGAGTATAGCTAATTGTTTTTTATATACAATTATTACTTAACAGACTGGCACCCTTTCACCCAGTGCTGCTGGTACAGGCCTTGGCCTCCCTTGATTGACTTTAAATGGATGTGAGGACGAGATCGCATGTGATCCTACCATTGAACATAACTACAAGCTTCTCATCCTCAGTGTATTTCTAAACCCAATTTCCAGTACTGTCCTCTGGGGGGGTTTGGGTATTTTACAAGACTTGGGCTGCCCAGGCACATGGAGTAGTTAGTTACTGTCATGCCACAAGACTTCAACAGAACGTTTTTTAGTCTTAATAAGAGTAAAAACATACAAAAACAATCCATTTGAATGGATGATTTTCTTTATTGTGTTACATATACAGCAATACGTGGCTTATAGATGTAATAGCAAGCCCATATTGTAAGGTGCTGTTATTAGGCTGAACTGGCAGCATGGTGGTGTGATTTATTACTCTCAAAAAATATGAGTAAGAATTTATCATCTACACTATCTCGCAGTTCTCCAAAAGGCATTTGTTAATTCAAACTTACATCGCTTTAGTTTTTTCTAACTTCTTCCATCTTCTGTAAGCTACTGTCACACAAAGCCGCACCGTTTCCCTCGGCGCTTCTATTCGGCAGGCTGCCAGAGGTGATGGCGACCCCGTGAGATGATTTCACTCTTATAAAGCGGTGAGCCTCAAGCCGTTACTGTGGGCTTCTGTCAAACAACTCCACCTGGGCGGCTACCAATTGCGTGTGAAAACCTGTCCAGATGTTTACTCGATCCCCGATGGCGCGGTTGGCCCGAAATACTTAGTGTTACATACTGCAGGACACGGAGTTTCCACCCTGTTTTTTTTTTTGTTTTTTTTTTCTTCTTAGAAACACAGAGGTGGAGCACCTGAAACTGCTAAAAATGCTACGGACGGTTAGGTATTATTCAAATTTTTATGACATGATGAGGCATAATTGGAATAAGATGCAGATTGTGCAGTCTGTCGGTACAGTTCGTCATCAAGGCACTGCTGAAGTGCGGCGCGCTGGTTCTCTGCTCTGTCGTTTTTGTCAATTTATGCGCCGAAGCTCACTTCCAGATTGCGTATTTTTCGTCACAAATTAACAGCCGCATCCAAATTTAATTGGCTTAGTAATAGCAAAATGCTTTATGATTTAAATTAAATTGAACGCTAGTTCACATCGAATATGCAGCTTAATTATAAATGGCTCACTTCCATTCCAGTTTCTCCTTCTAGTCTCTTACACGTTTCAGATTTTCTCCGGCGTTCATAAAATGATCCTTTGGCTTTTGACAGGGCATAGCATTTTCAGATAACACGGTGCAATAATTGTCTGGCACTTAACTTGCTTACTTATCTTTTTGTAGGGCTGTGTTTCGTTTGCCAGCTGTTTAAAAAAATTGCCACAAGTGAGGTGTTTACGCACCAGAAACTGGAGAGTTAGCGTGCCTGATGAAGCGTTACTACACTGTAAATATTTTTTTTTTTTGATAGCCCAAGAACATTTAACCTATAAAATACCACAGTTAAAGTAGTAAAATTGCATATTTTGGCTGACACCTTTACCCATGATCAGGATACACTTACATAGATGTTTCATTTTTTAACACTTGGGGCAAGTTGGTTAAGTCACACAGCCAGCCCATTTGCTGCCTCAGAGTCCATTGCCTTAGTCGCTTCCTCAAACGCACTGTCTAACATAATATACTAGCCTGGCAACTTAATGCATTCTAGTAAATGACTCTTAGTGAGGCCCCCATCAAAGTAGTAGCAGCCTGAGTTCACATCCCAGCTGTTTTATCGACTGTGTTTACTTTGTGTGTTCTCCCAGTGCCGCAGTGGTTCTTCAGAGCAACGCCATAGGGGAAACATTTTTCGTTCCCAAAAGACCCATCCACATGAAGATTCCACAAAGAACCTTTATTTACAGTATTTATATCTGTAACAGTAAGTAACCATGAATAGATGGTAACAGTTTTGTGAAATACGAGTGGGTCCTGATTTTAAACAGACTCTCTCTGCATACAATAATCTGTTAATGTTGTGCTACATAGTCTGCCAAACATTAAAAGATTTTAGATTTTTTCTGCATATTAGGAAGTTTTTCAAAGTGCATACAACCACCTTCATGCGCAAAGAATCCTTCCCAGAAGTAAACGGTGCTTTGTCAAGCAAGGACCCATACAGCCCAGTAAAGAACCATAAAGTGCCATTAAAGAAGCATTATGTTTAAGAATGTGCATGTGCTGGTTTCCTTCCCAAACATTCAGATTAGGTTAGTTTGATAATTATATTCCCCTGGGATGAATAAATATAAGGTAGTGCGGCATATTGAGTAAAGAAGTGCATTGTAAACCAGAACGTTAAACAAGTAATGTAAGTAAATAGTTTATGGCGATGGTAAAGTCAGTTGCATAGAATTAAATTTGTTTAAGCTCATACAAATAAGGCATCACTACAGGCACTGAGTGTAAGGACAACAGCTGCTGGTTCAGTTCCCATCTCTGGCTGCTTGTGTGATCCTCAGCAAGTCCCTTAGGCTTTTGCTCCAGCTGTGTGCAGGTCTGCTATGTATCTTTGCTTGAAACGTGCCTTAGGATGCTGCCTGCTATTTGAGAGGTGAGTGTGTTATGTAATCAACACAATTTCATCCCAGGATTTGGTTCTTGCATTGGGCAAAACCTTGAAATTCCAATACTAGCTTGGTAAATTAATCATAGGGCAACACGGTGGCACATTATTTAGCACTCATGTGTCACAGTCTCATAGTTAATGTTTCAGGGAGTCTGCTCATTCTCTCTGTGCCGTTCAGACTGTCATTGGGTGTTCTGGTTCCACACAGAATTTGACTTTGAACTTGAAATACCAAATGCATGCACAAAACATTAATTGATGAGTTTAAATTAGTGTAAATGTGTATATGTTTGTGTGTAGACTGAATGGTGTCCTGTGCAGTGTGGTTCTGTCTTTTTAATTGTTTAAAAACAGTAATATAGTGAGACCCCATCATGAACAGGATATCCCTTTAGATTAAGGTCTTGTGATGCACCCCATACCATTGGGGTAGACTCAGCCCTCTTCACTATACTGGACTGGATTAAGTAGGTTTTGAAAAACTATGTTAAAAAAGAATGAGAACAAATGAGCATGGAGTTGAGAAGAGGCCTAATAGTGTACCCTAAATGTGTCCAATGTCTAAGTAATAAAGTGACTTGGCGAGTAACTCACAGACTGGGATGTCTTTCTCATTGTGTGATTCTACTTAAATGAGACATCTCTTCTTTTATAATGCAATCCCACTGAACCCAATAGCTAATCTTGGTCAGACTTTATGTTAAGTTGTGTGTAGTTCTGGTCACTACCATACAAGAAAGACATAGCAGCACTTGAAGCTGTGCAGAGGAGAGCAACCAAGTGTATCCCAGGACTTAGAGACATGTCCTACACTGACAGACTCCAGAAAATTAACCTGTTTAGTCTCAAACAGAGGAGACTGCATGGCGACCTAATCCATATCTTCAAAGACATTGATAAAAAAGATCCAGCAGAATCTTTCAGCATAAGGGTGAATCACGTACTTGAGGACATCAGTGGAAACTCTGGGAAGTGCATTTAAAACTGAAGCCAGGAAGTACTTCTTTACACAAAGAGTTGCAGGTGTCTGGAACAAACTACCAAGACATGTAGTTGAAGCAGAGACCTTGAAAATTATGAGATATTGGGACAGCTTAGCTATTAGCTAAAGAAGCTGGCTTGCTGGACTGAATGGTCTCTCATTTATCAAATTTCTTATATTCTTATGTTGAATGCTGGGTTCCTTTTGCCAACCTCAACAACATCACACTGTTAAATCATACATTTTGGAATATCATGAGATAACCTTATTCAGTGTAGTACGCCATCAGAAAATTAAATGTGTCAATGGGTACTGCAGAATGGAAGTAAGGCCAGAGTTCAGAGAAAAAAATTGCTAGTAACACTTAATGAAGACTTTTAAATTTCAATAAACAAATGCAATTTTAATTTTTTGATTACCAACAACTATTTCTAAATATGATGTTATGCAGTTTTGTCTTTATTTTCATACTGTGTACATATGGTGGATTCAGAAAGTATTCAGACCCCTTCATTTTACTGTTTTGTAGATTGTGAAATTAATAGACTCGATACACTTAAAAAGGTTTGGGGCAGCCACCCCTGTAATTTCCCTGGCTACAAAAGGGCTTGAAAAATAGCATTAATGTGCATTCATTGGAGTCTGAAACTGAACTGACTTAGTTAAGCCAAAGATGGCGGCTTTAAAGGTCTTTGCAGGAAGTAACGTCATTTAGGTCGGAGCCGGAAGTGACATCTTTCTTGAGGCCGAAACCAGAATTGACATCTTTCTTGGTGCCGGAACCGGAAGTGATGTCGTCAAGGCTGAATCAAGCAGAATTTCCTGTACTTGTTCTGAAGAAATAACATACAAAGGTTTACTTCACTCCACCACCCCCTTGCCTGGTGTGGAATTACTTTCATTAGGTCCATTCATCTTCCTCCTAAGCGCACATGTATGACAAGATTTAATTTTCAATGGATACATTTGCCATTTTTGACCATCAGTCTAACCTCAATAACCCATAATAACAAAGTAAAAACATGTTTTCAGAAAGGTTTACACATTTTTTAAAAATTGGAATCTTTTGTTTAGTTAAGTATTCATTGTGTTAATTCAGTACTTTGTATGACTGAATGGACTAATGTGACCAAATACAGAGCCGTCTTAGCATATGGGCACAATGGGCACTCGCCAGAGGCCCACGAAGTTTCTGATGCCTATGTATGTTTCTGTTTTGCTATCAAAACAGGGGCAACAGTGCACTGCTTTGCCTGGGGCCCTGTGATACTGTTAAGATGACCCTGCGTAAAGAAAAACTTTTCCAAATGCATCCATTTAATGTTAATTCTAAAACACAATAAAGTTTGCAGAAAGTGAAAGGGTCTGAATACTTTCTCAATTCACCATATATACCGTATGCAATACTCTTTTGTACTCTTGAGCTAATCTGCAGCAAATGGAGAAGGTGTTGGAGGAATGCTGGGCACATTGACTGAATAAAAAGTATGCTCTCTTTCACCAAGAGTTCAAGTTTGTGTGATGTATTCTGTCAGGGGCTTAGGACCCCCATTCTTTTCATTCAGCTCAAACCTCAACTAGCAATGGAAGAACACTTGAATACCGGAGATAAGTCTGAGTAAGTTAACTTGTGATGAGGGGTTAAAACAGCTGAGGAAGCACTGGAAATCAGAAGACGGACATTCTAGTCTTGCTAGGCCAAATGTGATTCTCAAACGAGAATACATGTCTTGAGACACCCCACTAAAAGGTGTGTAGTAAACAGAGGGGAACACTCACAGGGCTTCCTCCTAAAACACCCATCCCCAATTCCTCCAGTCCGTGCATTTTCAACCACAGCTAAAATTGCTATTATCCATTCAGGAGCTTAGTAGCACAAGGTAACTGAAGCTTAATATTTCATTTGCATATTGTAATGAGCAATGCAACAGTGGAGACAGACAGATACACACATGTAGGTCACTGCAGCCACTGGTCTCCACAAATGCCTCTATTACTACCTACCTGTCTGCCCTTTTAACTGTTGCATCTCTATATCACATAACCACAGCAAACAGAGTTTAGATAAGCATTGTGGTCTAAGAATATACAAGTTAAAACGCTACAGCTATTTTGTCATGACATTCTTGCATATCGAGATAGACAGTGTCACACACATGTGATTAGGAGACAGCTAAAGGGCCTGAATAATAGAAATTCCATGCCTGACCAGTGGGTGGCGAGGAGCACTAATTGTCTCTCTCAATCCCTTACAGACCATTCTTGGGAAATTCCGCCCGGTTCTGGTGCCACTGATGATGTCACTTCCAGTACCGGAAATGCCAATGATGTCTCTTCCGGCCCTGGTGCCGCCAATGATGTCACTTCCGATTCCGGCCCTGATGACATCACTTCCTCTGCTTGTATTTTAAAGCCTCCATTTTAAGGCAGCAGTTCAGTTCTGTTTTGGACTCATACCTGTGACCGTGTCTGTTCAAATTAACCAAGTTTGCAGCCAGGAAACATTATATGGGTGGCTGCCCCAAACCTTTGCGATGACTCTTTGTCATTCTTGTGACAACAGTACTGTTTTGGATCTTTAGTTATTCATTTAGATATGCAGTCAGAAGGCAGATTCTGTGCAGCATTGTTATTGTTCTTCTGCTGGTGTTGTTAGGCGGATTTGTTGATTCGGGTGTTTTGAGTACTGAAATCTGCATCTCCTGTGGCTCTTGGTTATCAGTTCTCCTAACAGCAGTTCTTTTGGCATAGTGCAACACACTATTTACTTCAAATGCATATTTTGCAGTATATATTTTCATGAATATACTGTAGCTGCCAGTTCCTTCAAGCTTACATTGACTCCTGCACTGCTGTAATGGTGAACAACAACACAGCACTTGCAACAACATATTGTTCACGTTCACCACTCTTCCATTGATGCTGTCGAATACCAAAGTATAATCTGATGTTAAGGAAAGGTTTTTCCTTTACAACAGGTTAAGTTTGTTTTTAAAACTGGTTATGTTTATTTCTGAAAAGGGCAATGTGCTCTCTGTGCCTGTGACACACATTTATAAGTCTATTAGTGTTTTTTAACAGACTTTTCAGCTGTAGTTTGTTCTTCTTAAATAGAAGCTTGCCATCCGTTAGATGAGGTTAATGAGAGCAACTGATATTTGCAGTTCAAAATCGCCACCCCTTCTTTGAGCACCACCTTCAGGAGCCTTTGGATTGGTTTAGAAATGTGAGCTGTCTAATTGCTACTAAGAAGTTTTAAGGAAATTTTTTGTAAGTGTCTACAGACATGTGTATTATATATCTGGTTTCAGCAAAACTACCATCATTCAAACAAGATGTTCTTCCTATTTTAGCTAAACAGTAAACACTCTTGGTTTGTGAGCTAAATTCCACAAGCTTTTCGGCTAACTCCTGGTTGCTTTTGTGAAATGTCAAATGATTCAGCCTGGCAGGACAGTGAAAATGGTAGGTGTTGAGTGGCAAGGTGTGGTGACTATTTTATCATTTTCTCTATTTCCATCTATTATTTAACCCGCTATATCCTAACTACAGGGTCACGGGGGTCTGCTGGAGCCAATCCCAGCCAAGGCAGGAAACAAACCCCGGGCAGGGCGCCAGCCCACAGCAGGACATGCACGCACACACACACACACACACCAGGGACAATTTCGAATCGCCAATGCACCTAAACTGCATGTCTTTGGACTATGGGAGGAAACCAGAGTACATGGAGGAAACCCACGCAGACACAGGGAGAACGTGCAAACTCCATGCAGAGAGGACCCAGGAAGCGAATCCGGGTCTCCTAACTGCGAGGCATATTTTCTCTATTTTTTCTTTTAAAAAGGGATCAATTACATAGAGTTGGTGCTTCTCTATGAACACAGACAATTTTACAGAAAAATAAGAAATCAAGTAGTCCAGTTCATAACTTCTTTCGACCCATCCTCCTTTTTAAAAAAATCTAGCAAATTGTATTTACTGCATATAAAATGTGTCTTTTCTTCTGTGCCTTTTGTTTGCCGCTTTAAACCAGCATCTTGCCTTAATTTGACAAAATTATGCTTCTTTGCTTTATACAGTATTGATTTTACAAGTTTGTGTTTTTTACAACAGTGGTCTTTGCACAAGAGAATCTCTGAACACAGTGATTTGAACCTTTAAATAGATGGGCTATAACACTAGAAAACCAAGTTAGTTTCTAGTCATATCAGCTAAGAACATGAAGAACTGGTTAAAATGGGCACATAGTCACCAAAAAAAATGATGACTGAAATAGGAAAAACTTTGCTGGCTCTGATAAAGCTTTATTTCTGTGGCAAAATGCATGTGATAGAGTTAGAATTTGGTGTACTGAGCAAAAAGCCATGGACTCATCCTGTCTTCTGTTAATAGTAGATTCTACTGGTGCTGGTGAAATAGTTTGGAGAAGGTTTTCTTGACACACACTACACCCCTTGATATGACTTTAGCATCATTTTAATGCAGTATTATACCTAAGCATTTTTGTTGACCAATGCATCCCTTTATATCCACCGTCCACTCATTTACAAATGATGCTACCACTCAGACAATGTGCCATATTACAAAGCATGTATATCCTCCTTCAATATCTTCCACAGCCTCTAGATTTTAATACAATTAAGAATCTCTGTCAATGTTGTAGGCTAATGGTGTAATGGTACCGTAATGTTGTGGGGAAGGATGTCTTGTCACATATTTTAATACTGATTGATCACCATAGTAAATGTAAACATTCGAGCTGACTTTATGCATTATTTTCTGTTCACATTTTTAAATGAAAATATCTACCAAGATAAAGAACCATGTCACAAAATATACATCTCTAGACAGCTCCATATACATTGACTTCTGATATGCTGCATATTCTGCAGATCTCAATCCAATTGAGCACCTTTGGAATTAAATTCCAAACAAACTGTTTGTTGCTATTGGATCAGCATAGATCCAAATCCTTAAGACATGTGTCCACCTTGTTTTTGAATCTATGCCTCAAAGACTGTAGGCTGTTCAATATGAACAGATAGTGTCCTCCTCAGCACTAGATAGGTGTACCTAATAAAATGTCCATGGATGTGTAAACTCATATAATCAATTCAGGATTGTGGGTTGACAGAATTAGGCATCGAGCACAAGGCAGGGATCAATCCTACACTTAGAATTATTAACTTACCTGCCAAAGCCATCTTTGGATAAAGTGAAGAAAACTGGAGAGCACAGAGAAAAGCCCCATGAAAATATGGGAAAACAATGGCCAGAAAATAACCAAGTTTGATTCCAAAGAACAATGCTGGATTTGTGGAGCAGTGCTAACTAATGTACCACTATGTTTACCCTCTAAATATTGTAAATGAAGGACAAAGATATCTGAAAAGTGATAGAGCTCCAGTCAGGAGACCCCATTTAATTATCAATTTGCAGATTAAGAAAACAAGTGTTAAAGTGTGTTGTATTACCTGATAAAATGAAGAACAAGAAGAGAAGCAGGCTTACAAAATAGACACCTGATCCCTAGAGAGGGACATTCCTCTTTAGGTCAACGAGCTGAGATTTCATTCTGCTCTCTGAATCCACTTGCCCAAATTCACATCAAACAGCTCCAAGTGAGGACATGCAACCAAAAGGGGCACCACCTGAATGAATTTCTCACTAGTGCCAATTACCAAACCCTTTTTACCACTTCAGGGTTTCTGAGAGCTAGTGCCAAACATGGATCAGACTGGGTCAGACATGTTCTTAATTCTGGTCTGAGTCTACTGGAGAGATCTCATCCCCAAGGCTGCCTAGCCCCAAACTGAAAAGGAAGGCTTTCAAGTCTGTACAGGACCAAAATAAAGTCAAGGCTTTTATAATCCAAAAAAAGATCATCAGTAGCAAACAGTAGAGGGGGAGAAACCAAAATCCAAATTTAGATTATATTTAAAAAAAACCATAAAACACCCAAATAAACAAGAAATAAAATAGGGCCAGACAGCAACCTGGCAATACAGTATCTTGACACAGTGATGATGACACAGTGCAAAATGCCAGACTTGCCAGCAGGTTCATTTTTAATTGAAGGGTGTAGCCTTAGGAGTGTCAACTGCTGTCCAGAAGGTCTTCTGGCCAAATGATTGTTGATGACATAGGAAGGGGTGGAGCTGGACACAGGATGGGAGCATCACCAGTCTTCTCCAGGGTGGTGTTTCTTCATTCTAAAAAAAAGAATTTTTTACTACCATTATTACTACCTTTGTGTACCCTTAAAACAATTCCTGTAAGAGACCAACCATGCTTCCTTGTTCAACAATATACTGTAAAATATAAAAAAGTAAAAATTAGCAAAGCCATTTAATTCCACAGCAATCTATTAGCAACTGATTATGATTTTTCAGTGATGCTAGTGGTAACTCAAGATCAGTGTTAACATTAATCTTAAGGTTTGCTTTAGTTCAATAAATATGTATTTTTTTGTATATAGCTCACTAAATACTATTGTTGGTTTATTTTTAATGTTCACCTTGACCAAGGCTAATACACATGTCCACATCTGTGTGGTAGCAGTAGCGGGGAAGAAAATTAAAGGCCGAAGAATAGTCCATATACAAACAAATCTAAGCTGGTCTGGAGGAAGTCGAACAGCCCAGGCACAGATGAGAAGCTTTCACACTGTGTGGTCTTTTTTGTTAAGTGCCTGAGCTAATAAGACTGGCCAAACCAGCAGGAAGAACACTCCACTGGAGAAAACAACAGAAGACTAGTTTTCACGTGTGATAGCACATACTAGGGCACATTTTAGTAGTTTTATAACAGAATAAATACTGTGCATAATGGAAAAAAGTATCTCATATCCTCAGTATGACAGAATAGTTACAGAATTATTCAATGTTTGTTCATCCTGTTTCACTACTATGCGGGCGAAGCCACGGGGGACAGCTAGTACAAAATAATTTTATCCATAATTTAACATGTAATACTTAAGCCAAGCAATAGTAACACATTCTGCAGTTTAGTATTTTATAGTTATCATTCATCCCTAAAAAATACCAACTCGATGTAATAATACTTTCAGCAAATATGCTTTTGTTATTAATATTAAGTTCAAAAACAAGTACCTTTGTCAAGACTGCAGCAAAGGTACTAGAGATATCACAAGCTTTGTATTTTTCTAAGGTGGATAGATAGATAGATAGATAGATAGATAGATAGATAGATAGATACTTTATTAATCCCAAGGGGAAATTCACATAATCCAGCAGCAGTATACTGATACAAAGAAACAATATTAAATTAAATAGTAATAAAATAAATAAATAAATAAAAATAAAATGTTAGCATTTACTCCCCCGGGTGGAATTGAAGAGTCGCATAGTGTGGGGGAGGAACGATCGCCTCAGTCTGTCAGTGGAGCAGGACAGTGACAAAAGTCTGTCACTGAAGCTACTCCTCTGCCTGGAGATGACACTGTTCAGTGGATGCAGTGGATTATTCATGATTGACAGGAGTTTGCTTAATGCCCGTCGCTCTGCCACAGATGTTAAACTATCCAACTTAACTCCTACAATAGAGCCTGCCTTCTTAACAAGTTTGTCCAGGCGTGAGGCATCTTTCATCTTTATGCTGCCACCCCAGCACACCACCGCGTAGAAGAGGGCACTCGCCACAACTGTCTGGTAGAACATCTGCAGCATCTTACTGCAGATGTTGAAGGATGCCAACCTTCTCAGAAAGTATAGTCTGCTCTGACCTTTCTTACATAGAGCATCAGTATTGGCAGTCCACTCCAATTTGTCATCCAGCTGCACTCCCAGATATTTATAGGTCTGCACCCTCTGCACACAGTCACCTCTGATGATCACAGGGTCTATGAGGGGCCTGGGCCTCCTAAAATCCACCACCAGCTCCTTGGTTTTGCTGGTGTTAAGATGTAAGTGGTTTGAGTCGCACCATTTAACAAAGTCTTTGATTAGCTTCCTGTACTCCTCCTCCTGCCCACTCCTGATGCAGCCCACAATAGCAGTGTCATCAGCGAACTTTTGCACGTGACAGGACTCTGAGTCATATTGGAAGTCTGATGTATATAGATTGAACAGGACCGGAGAAAGTACAGTCCCCTGCGGCGCCCCTGTATTGCTGAACACAATGTCAGACCTGCAGTTCCCAAGACGCACATATTGAGGTCTGTCTGTAAGATAGTCCACAATCCATGCCACCAGGTGTGGGTCTACTCCCATCTCAGTCAGCTTGTCTCTAAGGAGCAGAGGTTGGATGGTGTTGAAGGCGCTAGAGAAGTCCAAAAACATAATTCTTACAGCACCACTGCCTCTGTCCAGGTGGGAGAGGGATCGGTGTAGCATATAGATGATGGCATCCTCCGCTCCCACCTTCTCCTGGTATGCGAACTGCAGAGGGTCGAGGGCGTGGCGGACCTGTGGCCTCAGGTGGTGAAGCAGCAGCCGCTCCATGGTCTTCATCAGATGTGACGTCAGAGCAACAGGCCGGAAGTCATTCAGCTCACTAGGACGTGATACCTTTGGGACTGGGGTGATACAAGATGTTTTCCAAAGCCTTGGGACTCTCCCCTGTTCCAGGCTCAGGTTGAAGATGCGCTGTAGAGGACTCCCCAGTTCCAACGCACAGGCCTTCAGCAGTCGTGGCGATATACCATCTGGACCCGCTGCTTTGCTGGCACGAAGTCTTTTCAGCTCTCTGCTCACATGGGCTGCTGTAATTGTGGGTGGGGATGTCTCACCTATGCTGGTATCAGCAGAAGGATGGTTGGAGGATGCAGTATTCCAAGGTGAGAGTGGGTTAGGGTGATCAAACCTATTAAAGAAGTTGTTCATTTGGTTTGCTCTCTCCACGTCTGTCTCGATGGCGGCACCCCGCTTCGAGCTGCAGCCAGTGATAATCTTCATCCCATCCCACACTTCCTTCATGCTGTTGTTCTGCAACTTCTGCTCCAGCTTTCTCCTGTACTGCTCTTTCGCCGCCCTGAGTTGGACTCGGAGTTCCTTCTGCACGCGCTTGAGCTCATGTTGATCACCACCTTTAAAAGCCCTTTTCTTCTGGTTCAAAAGGCCTTTGATGTCACTTGTAACCCATGGCTTGTTGTTAGCATAGCAGCGCACTGTTCTTACTGGAACTACAATGTCCATACAGAAGTTGATGTAATCAGTTGTGCATTCAACAGCCTCTTCAATGTTCACACTATGTGACCCCAGCAATATATCCCAGTCTGTAGTTCCAAAGCAGTCTCTCAGAGCCTGCTCTGCCTCAGGGGACCACTTCCTGAATGAGCGTGTGGTTGTAGGTAGCGCCCTCACTCTTGGTTTATATTGAGGCTGTAGCAGAACCAGGTTATGATCTGCTTTCCCAAGCGCAGGCAGCGGGGTGGCGCTGTATGCGTCTTTAACGTTTGCATACAGTAGGTCGATAGTCCTGTTTCCCCTGGTGTTACAATCCACATACTGGGAGAAGGCAGGTAATGTTTTGTCCAGCGTTACATGGTTAAAGTCTCCAGCGATTAGCACAAATGCCTCAGGGTGCTGCGTTTGTAACTTAGCAACTGCGGAATGTATGATGTCACTCGCTATCTCCGCGTTCGCTTGAGGAGGGATGTAAACAATTACAACAATCACTTGTCCAAACTCTCTGGGCAAGTAATAGGGACGCAGACTTACGGCCAACAGTTCGATGTCCCTGCAGCAATTGGAGATTTTAACGTTTACATGTCCTGAGTTGCACCACTTTGTATTGACATAGAGGATATTGGAGAAATAAAGGTTGAGAACTATTGCAGTAGCAGATTCCAAATAGCCATGGCCTTTAATTAGTAACCTCCATGAATCCATTGACTTTCTGAATTTGCTCAGTCAGACTTCCAGGATGTGGCTAACTGGACAAACGTAACTTGTTTCGGAGTGAATGAGAAGGTGGTATGTGAGTCAGTGTGCACCAGACTGGGCTGGCAAACCATCCAAGATTGTTTTTTGCTTCCTGCTTGATGCTGCTATGGTTTGGTAACAAGCAAGCAGCCACATTAAGAAATGATTGCATTTTAAAAACACAAATTCTGTTACCAGAATTTGGTAATAAAGTCAATCTTAGAAAAGTGAAGGCATAAAAATACTGACATACAAGGAAACAGTTAATGAGGAAAGTAATTACAAGAAATGCAATCATTTTTAAGAATGCATAACAGTTCAAGGATTCTCCTTTATCGTCATGTAAATCACAGATACACATCATGCCATTGTTCATCCAGTGCTGCAAAAATAAAGATTTCCTTTAAGTCTTTACTTTGTGGGCCTATTGTGCCATATTTTCGAGGAGAAGCACTTTTTTTGTCTAATCTTTATTATCTGCTAATTTATCAGCCACTGCTTTGCAAAGATGCTTCTTATAAAGAAAGTCTCACTGTCAGATTTACTAAGTGCCACGTGACCTGATTGCATTAAGAGCTAAATGAGATGAATTAATGCTTTTAACTTGAAAACTTCAAAAACATGAAATCTTTCTTTTTTGTAAGTTTCATTTTTCCATTTAAAGTTATTTATTGATTTTTCCTTACTGTGATGGTAAAAATAACAACGTTAGTGTCTTATATGTCAATTTGGCAATTCCCCATACCTTTATCAATTGTGCCTTAATAAATTCTTATCCCAGACATCCATCCAGTATCCAACCCGCTATATCCTAACTACAGGTTACGAAGGTCTGCTAGAGCCAATCCCAGCCAAAACAGGGTGCAAGGCAGGAAACAAACCCCAGGCAGGGCACCAGCCCATGCATACAATAGGGACAATTTAGACTCACCAATGCATCTCACCTGCATGTCTTTGGGAGGAAACCCACACAAACACAGGGAGAACATGCAAACTCCATGCAGGAAGGGCCTGGGAAGTGAACCCAGGTCTCCCAACTGTGAGGCAGCAGCGCTACCCACTGCACCACCATGCCACCCCTTATCCCAGACAAACTTGTGGTCCCCTCCTGAAAAAGGAGAACATTTGTTTCTCTTGGACTCCCCTGTGCTGCCCCTCAGGATGGTGGAGCAAACTGTGACAATGTATATATATTGTCTGTATATATATACAGTGCATATATATACAGTGCATCCGGAAAGTATTCACAGCGCATCACTTTGTCCACATTTTGTTATGTTACAGCATTATTCCAAAATGGATTGAATTCATTTTTTTCCTCAGAATTCTACACACAACACCCCATAATGACAATGTGAAAAACGTTTACTTGAGGTTTATGCAAATTTATTAAAAATAAAAAAACTGAGAAATCACATGTACATAAGTATTCACAGCCTTTGCTCAATACTTTGTCGATGCACCTTTGGCAGCAATTACAGCCTCAAGTCTTTTTGAATATGATGCCACAAGCTTGGCACACCTATCCTTGGCCAGTTTCGCCCATTCCTCTTTGCAGCACCTCTCAAGCTCCATCAGGTTGGATGGGAAGCGTCGGTGCACAGCCATTTTAAGATCTCTCCAGAGATGTTCAATCGGATTCAAGTCTGGGCTCTGGCTGGGCCACTCAAGGACATTCACAGAGTTGTCCTGAAGCCACTCCTTTGATATCTTGGCTGTGTGCTTAGGGTCGTTGTCCTGCTGAAAGATGAACCTTCGCCCCAGTCTGAGGTCAAGAGCGCTCTGGAGCAGGTTTTCATCCAGGATGTCTCTGTACATTGCTGCAGTCATCTTTCCCTTTATCCTGACTAGTCTCCCAGTTCCTGCCACTGAAAAACATCCCCACAGCATGATGCTGCCACCACCATGCTTCACTGTAGGGATGGTATTGGCCTGGTAATGAGCGGTGCCTGGTTTCCTCCAAACGTGACGCCTGGCATTCACACCAAAGAGTTCAATCTTTGTCTCATCAGACCAGAGAATTTTGTTTCTCATGGTCTGAGAGTCCTTCAGGTGCCTTTTGGCAAACTCCAGGCGGGCTGCCATGTGCCTTTTACTAAGGAGTGGCTTCCGTCTGGCCATTCTACCATACAGGCCTGATTGGTGGATTGCTGCAGAGATGGTTGTCCTTCTGGAAGGTTCTCCCCTCTCCACAGAGGACGTCTGGAGCTCTGACAGAGTGACCATCGGGTTCTTGATCACCTCCTTGACTAAGTCCCATCTCCCCCGATCGCACAGTTTAGATGTCCGGCCAGTTCTAGGAAGAGTCCTGGTGGTTTCAAACTTCTTCCACTTATGGATGATGGAGGCCACTGTGCTCATTGGGACCTTCAAAGCAGCAGAAATTTTTCTGTAACCTTCCCCAGATTTTTGCCTCGAGACAATCCTGTCTCGGAGGTCTACAGACAATTCCTTTGACTTCATGCTTGGTTTGTGCTCTGGCATGAACTGTCAACTGTGGGAACTTATATAGACAGGTGTGTGCCTTTCCAAATCATGTCCGATCAACTGAATTTACCACAGGTGGACTCCAATTAAGCTGCAGAAACATCTCAAGGATGATCAGGGGAAACAGGATGCACCTGAGCTCAGTTTGGAGCTTCATGGAAAAGGCTGTGAATACTTATGTACATGTGATTTCTCAGTTTTTTTATTTTTAATAAATTTGCAAAAACCTCAAGTAAACTTTTTTCACGTTGTCATTATGGGGTGTTGTGTGTAGAATTCTGAGGAAAAAAAATGAATTTAATCCATTTTGGAATAAGGCTGTAACATAACAAAATGTGGAAAAAGTGATGCGCTGTGAATACTTTCCGGATGCACTGTATATATATATATATATATATATATATATATATATATATATTGATAAAGGTGTAATGTGAAATATAAAACATTTCTCTTTGTTTAAAAATATTCAGGATAGGCTGGAAAAAAAACTGAATTGTTCTGAGAGGAAAGCATCAGGAGATAAATGTGATGTTAATGGGGCTTTGCAAGGCTGAAACCAGGAATTGAAAAAAAAGAAAAATTTGAGTAGAAGACAAACATCTAAAAGTCAAAAAGGCCAAACAAAAACTTGTAGTGAAAAAGGCAACACAAAGAGTCAAAACCAAAAGCGTTTGAAGCTTGTATTTTTCTTATTAACTGATTGCAAGAGGATACAGAAGAAGACAGGTAGCACTAGTATTTTAATGTGTGGGCCAGTGATCAATGCTTTGGGCACAGAACTTGAAACAGTGAGGTTGTGGATTCACATCCTGCTACTAACATTGCTTGACCAAGAGCAAGTCACTTCACCTGCCTGTGCTCCAATTGGAAAAACAAATGAAATGTTGCCAATTGTATCTCAAATGTTATAAGTCACCTTGGATAAAGGATTCAGTCAAATAATAAGTAATAATAATAATAATAACGACAACCCCTGATGGCATCACACACCACGTCATCCATTCATGTGATGGCAATAAGACCTGGTTCCTAAAACAACAAGGTGACATCAAAGAAAAAAAGGAGACACAAAATGTCATCTAGAACAACACATCAAAGTATTTTTAACCATAAATAAAATTAATTAATAATACAGAAATTTCATAATAACATTATAGAATAAACACAAAAAACAAAAATACATTATTTGGCAATGAACATTTGATAGAAATATTGTAGCTACAGAATCGAGGATAAAAAGTGTTTCTATCAAGGTTTTTGGAGTGACATCACATGGTGCAAGGTGTTGGTGGTAGAAGCCCCGTGAATATGTCAGTCAGTCATTATC
Organism: Polypterus bichir lapradei; assembly: GCA_026402145.1. Classification (NCBI taxonomy): domain Eukaryota; kingdom Metazoa; phylum Chordata; class Cladistia; order Polypteriformes; family Polypteridae; genus Polypterus; species Polypterus bichir. The sequence continues at coordinate 21,128,583 of JANRMT010062809.1, forward strand.
CAACCCGCTATATACTAACACATGGTCACGGGGGCCTGCTGGAGTCAATCCCAGCCAACACAGGGTGCAAGGCAGGAACAAATCCCAGACAGGGCACCAGCCCACCGCAGGGCACACACACACACCCTAGGGACAATTTAGGATTGCCAATGCACCTAACCTGCATGTCTTTGGACTGTTGGAGGAGACCCACATAGACACAGGGAGAATATGCAAACTCCACGCAGGGAGGACCCAGGAAGCAAACCCGGGTCTCCCAACTGTGAGGCAGCAGCACTACCCACTGCACCACCATGCTGCCCCTTATCCCAAAGAAGGGATTTTTTTTCCCCTTTAACCTGTATACTGTACATGACAGGATTTTGAGGGCCTTGAGTGGTGTGGTCACAAAATGATGATATGGTCCTGGAAGGTCACCACATATGTTAGCTGGATTCAGCATAATTACACTTTCCTTCATGTTTGCCCTTTTGTGTTTAAATTGCAGCATTATGAAAAATGCTCAGTGTTATTTGTGTGGGTCTGAGTAATAATCCTCTAATGTGTTTCAAAGACAAGCCTCTGACTAACCAAATGAAGAAGAGCAAAATTAGATCAATCAGTTGCAAACCACTCCTTTGTTACTAAACACAGACTGGAGGTGTTTCAATGAAATGGTTGATGTTAACGTCTCAAAGGCCCTTAGTGGTGGCAACCTTTTAGCCTTTAGTAGGAGAAATACTATAAAAAAGAGTTAAGAGATTTGATTATTGTTTATTCTTGGAAGTGCAGACTTCTGTGGACAGCTGATACAATTTGAAAGTGCTTTGCTAAGGAGAGGTGAAGAACAGGGAGAATGAGCACTGAAGCACATAATCATGCATCATATTAGCTGAATTTGGCACTTCAGTACAAATCCAGATAAAATAATAACAACTTTATACTAACTGTATATCATTTTTTTTCTAGGTTCAGCCATTACCTATATTTTATTGTAGCAAGAGGGTCAAGTGTACCAAGGCTGAAATGAACAGAGCTTGCTCCAAAAATAAAATGCCATTGAAGTGAGAAGCCCAACTGATCACTAGAGAGGGACATTCTTCTTTAGGTCAATGAGCAGAGTAGGCATTCTGCGCTCTGAATCCACTGGTCCAAATTCACATCAAGCAGCTCCAACATGCAACCATGAGGGGCACCACCTGAATGAACTTCTCACTAGTGCCAATTACCAAACCCTTTTTACCACTTCAGGGTTTCTTAGAGCTAGTGCCAAGCATAACAGCATGTGGAAACCAGCTCTGGACAGGACTCCTTTTTAACACAGGACACACATCAGGGCACACATCAAGACTCACGCCTCCCAGACTTAACCTAACCTGCACATCTTTGAATTGTAGGAGAAAAAGTGGAAAATCTAAAGAAAAGCCCACAAAAACACAAGGATAATGTGTAAACACCTCACAGACCTGATAAGCCTGAAATGTAAGCCCAGAACTCTGGAGCTGTGAGACAGCAATGGTGAACACAGCTCCACCTCGTCTGGAGCCACTCAAAATTGTACTTTTACAGCTTTTATAACAAACAAAAGGTTAACTTTACTCTAAGAGGGTACACTATTCAGTTGTGAAATCCCAGGCGCCTGGCTGTCCTAGTAGTGACCAAAGCCCAACGTTCATTCACTGGAGTAGGTGGAGCCTAACAGAGAGGCTGCAGTCTAACAACAGACACTGAGCAGCCTGGTATTGTCATTAATCTAGTCAAACAGGGAGTGTCACTGACAGATTACATGGCAAACATTAGAATTAACAGCTTCACTGAAAAGCACAAGTACTATCCTCTTTGAATTAATTTCCTGAACAATATTTTTTAATTATTTTCCATTTTTCTTGCTGTAGTACTAGTATATGTTCACATTGTTTTGCTTAAATCCAAACTTAGCACTTTCCAGCCTGCTTAATGGGTTGCACCTGCCTTAGATTATGGGTGTGCCTTTCCACATCCCTAGTGAAGAAATCCTCACCTTTTTTCTGGCACTAATCTGCCCTTTTACATCAGGAAAGCCCTAATCTAAGAAAATGACTTTAATGGTATTGTCTCCTATCTTTCATTCTTGTAAAATGTTCATTTAGTGATTAAATTGTCTCATTTCAAATCAAACTCAAGGAGATTTTTTTGTCATTCCAGACACATTACGTACAGGGCAGGAAAAGTGGCAGACCTACATTTTTTAACTGTTATGAGGGGCTTTTCACAACCAGCAGCGAGTTCTGGGTAATCACTATTATTATTTTCAATGGGACGTTCCAAGAAAGATTATCACATACGTTTTAAAAATTGACTCTCTACATGTAGGGGTTTTTAAAAACCCCTTCTCATACAGCAGACACCCCAAATTCTTAAGCAATGTGGGCTAAACTTACTTCTGGGGGCCTCTCCTGAGGCTTAAGCTTCATTTGTTTTTCATTGTAGATCCACCCCAGGTAGGAATTAACTTCAAATGAGACAACAGTGTTTCATAATGCCTGCTCACATCTATGGGGCTAATTACAGTAAACATAAGCTCCATTATAAAATGTAAGCATTGTGGTACATGGCCGGCTGTTCATCCCGGCCAATACCCCCAGGCCGCCAGATGGAGCCCTCTTTGCAGCATAGAGGTGCCCCGAATGCCAGCAGGGAATTATGGACAATGGACTTTTAATGCACAGCCCTGCTGGATACCATGGGGGCCGCCAGGAGTCCCTGCAGGGAAGCCCAGAGACTATTTGCCTTACGCCCAGGAAGTACGTCAGAGTCACGTGGGCAAAGGGAACGATGTGCTTCCTGGGTGAAGAAAAAGGATTTTTATCTGAGTGTTCCAGGTCACATGGACAGAGAGGGTGAAACGCTTCCGGGTCAATGAGTATAAAGGACTGTGGGAAATCCCAGACGGACGAGCTGAGTTGGGAGGCAGGGTGGCTAAGCGTCTGGGAGTTTGGAGGATTGTTTATTGTTTATTGTGATTGATTTATTGTTTATTGGAGAATTGTGGAGAGGAGCGTGCTTTGTGCACTTTTTATTATAATAAATAATAATTATTTGGACTTTTATCTGGTGTCTGACGTGTGGTCTGAGGATACAAGGGAGCAAGAAATCCCTAATCTGTCACAGCATCGACTACTTATTTATTAAAATGTATAAAATGTGCACCACCTTACAGTGCAATTTCATGTGGCAAATTAATATCTACCATGGTTGCAAAGAAATAATTTAATCTTGTAAAATGCAAAACTTATCCTTTAACACACAATGTGGAGGAACACGTTTAATAGAAAGGTCTTTTGGATTCAACTCTGTCAATTGATTATTTCAGTTTGAAACAACTCTATGTGTTCTACAACTTGGTGATGGCCAATGCTATTTTCTATGCTGTGGTGAGCTGGGCTGATAACATCACTTCAAGACAGGCCCCACTTATTCAACAGAATGATTAAGAAGTCAGACTCAGGTACAGCACTCAGTCTTGACCCAGTGAATGTAGTAGTGGAGAAAAGAGCGACAAAACCGAGTGTCATTATGAACCATGCTGCACACTATCCCTCTGGCACACTAACACAGGACTTTCAGCCAATGAATTATTCAGTAGAAGTGTGTCAATAAATGCTACTGGGGCTCCTTTCTACCCACAGCAGTACGTTTGCATAATGCATTTCTGAGGCTGCAACTGCCAAGTCAGAAATTTTCTGTGTTCTTAGTAATTCTGGAGTGTATATGAGGGGGTGATGTTGTTTTGTTATAATATTTATGTATTTATTTTTTGAGCTTCTATAAAAACCTAAATTTTCCTGTTAGGACAAATCTGAATTTAATAAATTGCTGTAGGACCAGAGCTGGAATGAAGAATTACATAATATAAGCAAAACTGTTATGATCACCAATCATTTTTTGAAACGCTCAAGATATATTGTCGTCATCTCTTTTCTGAATTTTAGTTTTATGCATATTTCATAGTCTTTCTGTTGCATCTTTATAATAATTAATGTGGGTGATTTTTCAAAGCGTTTTTTACAGCAAATATATTGTGTTCACTGATAAATCTTGTTTGGCGATTGTTATTTTAGAAATTCTCCTTGCAGCCAGCTTAGGTGAATGGTTTTTTTTTTCCAAGCACTCCATAATGCTTTGCAAGGCCAGCCTGACATCACAGAGTTGTAGCAGCCATGTGCAAAATTTCATGAAAGACCATTGCCAGTGTGGCCGTCACTGGGTCACAAGCACAAAGATGCTGTATCATCTTGACAGTGCTGTGCAATATTTCCACCATCTCATACAGCACTCATTTAAAAAGGGGACACTCAGATTCAACAATCCCAGATTTTCATCCCGCATGTGTTTGAAAAGATAAATAAAAAAACTTGCAGTATTTTTATTTGATGGTACATTTACTGACCATAATGAGAATAATAGGAGTAATGCCACCAGTGCTGTCACCACATGGCTGATTATGAATGCAGATTAGCCAGGTGCCCAGCTACAATCCCAAAACAAGCCTTAAAGGAGCCTTCCCCTCCAGAAAACACAGGACATGCTCTCTCTCTCTTTTTTTTAATTAATTTTATTGTAATCATTCCATACAAATAGATCAATTTTTACAAAAAATAGGATTGAAAACAAGTCGCCCCCCACCCCTGAGAGACAGAGCATGGCCAACGGAGTAAAACTTAAGGCTTGTAAACAAACCTAAACTGATGAGTTTAATAGGGCAATAGAGATGAATGGAGAAGAAAAAGAAATGTGGAGATAATTGCTTCCTCGGTGCTTTAAGAGGTTATTCTAAAATATTATTGATTAGATACTGCCAGGTTTTGAAAAAACTCTGTACAGATCTTCTAACTGAATATTTGATTTTTTCCAATTTCAAATAGTATAAAACATTGGTTTCCCACAGACTTAAAAAAGGAGAGTTAGGATTCTTCCAGTTTAGCAAAATAAGTCTGTGTGCCAAAAGTGTAGTGAATGCAATCACAGTTTGTTTGTCCTTCTTCACTTTAAACCCATCTGGAAGAACACCAAACACAGCTGTTAATGGGTTAGGAGGGTTTGTGACACCAAGGCTGTCTGAAAGGCACTTAAAAATTTTGGTCCAAAAGGACATGCTCTCTTTATATATAATACACTACCGTGGCTGTTCATTTGACTGTCCAGGATTTTAAATCATCTGCAGCTTGCAAACCATTTGACCAATTGACCTGGAATTTGGTACATGTATACTATGTGATGTCTACCATCCACTTTCGGGGTGATGATTGACCCCCAAGTTATTCCTCTTTTTATTTTATTTTATTGTAGAATCAACTCTTGGCAGTGGCTAGCAGAGCTGCTGTGAGGCACATTCGCATGGGCGCCGTTCTCATTCCTACCACCTTCGCCGTCACTTCCCCTACCTCTTCATATCTTAAATCATTCTTGAGGCAGATTGAAGACTTAAGTGCCAGCTTAAGTGAAAAATTAAGGAAAATGTACTAGGTAATTGCAACACAAAACACTGACCTAATCAGTTTTAATGCGAAAAGATGCCAAAGAAAAAAGAGAAGAAGCGGGTGGAGAAAGGAAGAGTTGCTCAGGAAGCAGCAAGCGCATCAACCTCTGAGGAAATGAATGCTAAAGGTACAGAGAAAGAGATTGAAAACTAGGAATGCTCAAGTCAAGTGTATTCACTGCATGTTATCGTGCAGTGAGTAATTACTGGTGAAATAATAAAAAAAATATGTATTACTATTTACAAGGCATTTCTTTCTTATAGAAAAAAGTATTGGCTCAGATACATCAGTAAAAAAACATACGTTTTAGCTGTGCAGAGCCACATCAAGCAATGAAACAACCAGTCCCACGCTGCCATTTTGGGACATGGCAAATGTGCGCCTCAAGAGTGGAACTCAATGAGCACTATGATACATATTTTATTTACTTATTGCTAATATGTGGCTGTTTGTTGCATTTTGTTTATTGTATTTGTTCAGTCTGCATTTTTTGTTGTTTAAGATACGGTGCTTAACACTACTGCCTCACAGCTCAGATTATATTTCTGGCAACCATAATCGGTCTAGCATAGTTGGCAGACTTTTCCCCACCTAAAAGACTATTGCATCATTATGATGCACTCAAAACTAGTTCATTTCCTTCTTTTCTGTTGACTCAATGCATTCTGGGGAATACGGCACAGTTCGCAAACATTTCCATGATTTCGCCAAACTCACCGTGAAGCGAACACTGTGGGGTTCACGCAGTCCTAGTTATAATTATGGTTGACCTTCTGCTGAGTGATAGGGATGTCTTTCTGTGAAGGTACTGCTGGAACACATGCTTCAATTTGATGACATAGTAGACACCATATTGCTGAAAGTTAAATGGGCCACTGTAACGTCTTGTCAGAACTTTACCTAAAAAATACAGGAAAGGCTCTGTTTTTGTGAAAGAATTAAAAGTTTAGTTTTGTTAGGAATTTCTGGTTTCCAATTAAATTATCTGATTTTTAAAAGCATGTGGTGGGATGAGAATGTGTATGTATCCTTTATGTTAGAGCTGAAGGTTCTTTTGGCAAGATGTGGGAGATTGTAACAGCATAACACAGATAAGTTGGACTTAAAGTAGTCTAATATGTCTCGGGTAGACTCCCCCTCTATCACCCTATGACTGAATGGACTTTCTTCTCATTCCCTTATTTCTATGATAAAACCACAAGCAAAGAAATGCTAGAAAAAAGTGTCTTGTTTTCATGAATACTCACACTGACAGCTATGTTCAGATTCTCATGAATGGCCTATTGAACAATGTTACCTCAGCTCTGGCTAAAAAATATTAGCAATATTCAGTTTCTAAAACACTGATATACCCTACAAACATCCATTCGTATGTGCCTGTATTTGTTTGTAGAAGAACTAAATAGAAAACTGCTTTTTTAAGCACTCCAAAGAGGCTACCCTTCTAACATAAAGCACAGCACTGTGGAGCATTTTAGCTAAGAAAGAGGCAGTTAACATGTCTACTGTATGTGCATGGCTGAGTGAATAAATAATGAAGTGGAAAGCATAATTATACTAAAGAGCTCAATTAAACAGAAAGTAGCTTCTAATTAAGATAAAACAAACCATCAGCCGCTATGGCTCTCCAGTAACTAACTCAAGGCCAACAGTGCCAGAGTGCCCTATCCGAAGATTCTCTTTGTGTTTTCTTTGAGGATTCTGTGCGAAATTTTGTAAGACAAACAGGTGCCCAGACATTCCAGGACAGCTTCTAAGTGCCCAGACAATCCATAAAGTTACCAAACAGGTTTGAAAATGGATAGTTAAACGGGAAAAATTCAGTCTGGGGTGTGCGACTGCAAGAAGGTGCGGCTTATACTACTGCTCAGCGTGCCATATAATGTTCTGACCCCTTAAAAGTAAGCCAAGTAACTAATACACTGAAATTATTTTAATATCTGAACACCTTACAATGTTTTTGTTGCAGTTTTGTTTTTTTTTTTTTTGTCATCTTCTGTACCACACTTGTGTGTGTTGCTTGTACCATGAATAAAGCTGGTTATTTGCTGAGTTCTGTTTTGTTAGAGGTGTGCTTATGCAAGTGTTCTTCTATTTTATTTCCTGAAAGAAGTGATGCCTGTAGGTGTAGTATAATAGGCTCAGATCATATGTGAGTGTCTGTCTGCCATTTAACCCATCCTTCCACTTTCCATTTCCACTTTTTCAATTATCTGATTATGCCAGCAGCAAGGTGTGAATTGATTCAATTTATCTCATGCTGCACTCACATTGTGCACCAAACCAGTTTAGAGACAACAGTTGGAGAAGTGTCAAGAAGCTGAAATATTTGCTGCAAGGCAGAAGTTTTAACAGTAGTGCCACCTGCTTTAGAACCTCTTTATATTTAAAATCTGACTTTAATATGCTGTTAGAGGTGTAAGAATGAATAAATATTCAAATGGCAACAATTTTTTGTAGGAACCATAGCAATTCATGTTAAATTCTGATGTACTGTAGATCATAATGCAATATTTGGACATTTTTGAAAAGTGTCTGTATTTTGAGATAAGTGTTTAAAGCAGTTCACATGATCGCTTTCTACGTCAAATTAATATTGACGGTTTGCTAAATTGCTTTATTTTTGCCTCAGGCTGAGAGAAGTAGTGTCGCCTTACAAATTACTCAGAAAATGTCTCCAGTGCATAAATGTGAAGATTTTCAAGGAACATTTATGCCCAATAAGGTTTCAACAGTAATAAGCAAGATCATTTTACAATTTGAGTTTATTGTTAGGAAATACACCTCCTCTTTTAGGATTTGCTTAAGGGAGCAAAGTGTCACAATGCTTAGAGCAGCCAGCTCATAGCTCCTTCCCAGTAACAGGCTCTGTTTTTCTGGGGTTTTCATGTTCTCATATGTTTTTTAGGGACCCTAGCTTCCTCACACATCCCAAAGACATGAAGATTAAATGGATGGGTGAATCTAATTCGATTATTTACAGTATCTGTGCCTACAATTAGTGTCTTAAACTGGTTTTAATCTTACATACCAGAGAGAAAATTCTATGTAAGTTGTGCTGATTATATTGTAGCACACCTAACCCCCCACTTATAGCTTGTGTGGAGGGTGTCACCAGATTTATGTAGCAAGGAAGCCGCTACGCTTTTAAAATGAGGGATGGATAAAACCAGGCCAACACCTAAACCCTACCGAATTTCCACCCTGCCACCTGAATATTAACAACATCCAGGAAAAGCCCCTTAAAACTAACACATGAAACACACAAATATATAAAATTATCCTTATTTTCTAGAATAACTACTTACAAACACAAAAAATACTAAACACACCCCACAAACAAATCCCCACACGACGATGTTTACAGTCCTGGAAAAAAAATCCTTACTTTAAATGATGGAAGTGATTCTGGAAATGGAAACTAGGGTTAATTAATGGAAAAAAGTGTGGAATATGCATATTCAATAAAATGCTTCCCAGAACAATGGATAGTGAAATTCTGTCCTACCACCGGAGTCCAGAAGAATAATCTTCAGAGGCACATCTCTTCTCAAAGAGAATTGAAGGACTGGAATGGGAGGAAAAGAACCCACCGCTGTCCTTACATCTGGTGGCCGAGCAACATCCTTCTCCGCTACGAATGTCCAGTAACTGAAAAGTTTAGGAACTGCTGCAGATGATGTTGATTAGAAAGGTCCTGTCACATAACTTCCATTTTTTTTTTGGTACAGTGCATACAAACCACAAACTACGAATCCCACAAGCCCCTCCACATCAGTGCAAACCTGTTTAAAGACACTGACCCCAATTTACAAACAGAAATTGGTGCACCCAGTGTTGTCATTCACATTTAACAATCACTCAACAGGATATACTTACATAGAAACAAAAAACCCCTAAATGGCCCCGCTACAGTATGTCGGAGGTACCATATATGTTCTATATACAGTACACCCCCAAAATTCACGGGGCTTACGTTCCTAGAGCACCCGCGAATTGTGAAAAACCGCGACTTTTGGATGTGGTTAAAAAATGCCTTTTAAATGCCTATTTTTATAGTTTAAGCCCTAAATACAGTATGCCCCCAAAGAATTTTAATTTCGTTGCAAACTCAGCTTAATACATTAATACATTGCCTAAAAAATTACCTTAATACGTTACCTAAAAACAGAATGTAAAGGTAAACCCGTATACTGTACAGTACTGTGCTAGAATGTAAAATACCAATGTTACCACTATATGTACTGTAATTCATGCAAGTGTGTTTTCTTTGTTATAAATAGAGTAAATACATAATAATTTCATTTAATTAAAATACAGTAAAATGTACAGGTACTCACCAATGATGAATGATATTGATGATGATGATGTGCAGTACGATGCAGAGGATTTAAAACTCCTCGGGTGTCACCTCTTATTCAGGTGCTTCAGGAGTCGTCGTATCTTTGCACGGGTCTTCTTCTGGTAGGTTTTTGTGCTGGCTTTTCTTTATAGGTTTCAGGAACATTGTGATAGGAAGTTGCTACATTGTCTCCTGTAGTGAATTGCTGGTACACTTTCCATGCTTTCTCACGGATGATGTTACCGTCCAAGGGGATGTTCTTCCTACAGTCAGTGATCCACAATGCCAAGGCAGATTCCATCCTGACGATATTTTTATTCCTTACGGTCGTTACCTTTTTGGCACATTCACAGAAACTTACAGATACGGTACTCCAGATCGCTGCTTCATTTTTTATCTAGCGAACGGTGCTTTCATTAATACCATAGTGGCGCGCTACTGCAGCATAGATTTTTAGTTCCCGGAGCAAATCCAGTAGTTCAACCTTCTTCTGGAGTGTTTTAAATTTCTTCTGGCGCTTGTGCCAGAAGCCTTAGAAGGTGCAGGGCGATTCGGCAAAATCATTTAAAAATAACAAAATGAATACACTAACAAATTGGAAAACACGAGGACGCTTAGCTGGAGTCGCATCACAGGGAAACAATCAATCAGCAGCAAGGAGAAATGAAAAACGCTCTCGGATTGGCTACTGTTATGATCCCAAACCGTGTTAACCCTCAGCGGTTGCTTCCTGTTCTCTCTACAGCACAGTATTGCCACGAAAAAAGCCATAAAAAATTGTGGAGGATATTTGCACTTTCCGTTAACAATTAATAGTTAGGTTCTAAGGAAAATCCATGAACGACTGAGTCCGCGAACCCTGAACCGCGACTTCGCGGAGGTCAACTGTATATATGTTATTTTCAAGCTACGTGCTCCTTTTTGGCCATATTATTTTGAATTACAAGGTGAATTACTGCAGTTATGCAGTTGATATGCAGCTTTACGTATCTATGGCACCCAATGACCCTGAGGCCCTGGCCGCTTTGATCAAATACCTCACTAGCATTACATGGATGAGTAGTAAGTTGTCAAGCAAAGCAAGGGGAAAAAAATGAAATTTTATCTGTTGGAATAAATTAAATAAGCAAGGGTTTTAAAATTAAACTTGATCACCTGTGTTTTCAAAACAACCCAGAAGTTAAAGATCTTATACTGTATGTTAATATGAGCACAGATCTAAACGTCAAATTGCATGTTAGCAGTATTACTAAGTCTGCAGTTGTTTCATTTAAGAAATATTGCAAATGTTAGACCTCTTATAACATCTCAATATGCTTAAAAAATTATTGTTTTTTAACTGACTAGATACCTTTAATGCACTCTACCTAAGACACACATAAATCAACCACAGCTGGTTCAAAATGCATTAGCAAGATCCATAACCAGTGAAAGAAAATCTGAGCATGTCTTACCAGTCTTGGCATCAATATATTGGTTACCTGTGTCCTTTAGAATTGATTTTATAATTCTCTTAATTGTATATAAAACTCTGAATAATTTTGCCTCTCCTTATATTTTTTAATGCCTGTCAACTTATATTTCATGTCGTAACCATAACTCTTCTAATAGTGGTCTGCTTATCATTCATAAAGTTAAGATTAAGACAAACAGTTGTGCACAAACAGTTATTCTAGAATACTTTACCAATAGAAATACACCAGCATAATACCAGGGGATATGTAGAAAAGTTGAATTTTTTCATGTTGGCTTTTTCATAGTTGTGGGTTTTTGCCATTACTAAAAGATTATAATATGTACTGAAATATAATACACTTCCTGGATTTGCAGTCATTACTTACCTCTGCCGCTTTCTTTGTTTTCTGTGGTGGCATTTTGCACCACTGCTGCCTGATCAAAGCACTCTGATGCCACATGTGATGTTGGAAGGAATGTTGACATTCCAACTGTCGCCAAGACCCACTGCATTGAGTCTTCTAGGACGAAGCTTAAAAATAAGAAGAACTATTTAAGCACATTTGTTATGTAGAATGCCCAGTATTATCTTTTGACCTTGGTCCTCCTGCAAATCTCCATCTTACCAACTGAACTTTGTTGGAACTCTGACCATAGTAACATATTGTCATAAAAGACTTAAAAAATGAGTTAGCAACTTAATCCATACTCAAGGAGTCTGCCATTTCGGTTATGTACCTGTTTATCAATATTATGCAAGTTTGTATTTATTTATTTTTGTAATTAATTTATTATTTTCTATTTTATTTAAATATATAAACTTTACAATTCTTTTCTTATCTCCTCGTCAAGCGCTATAGAAATAAAAGTTGTTGTGGCAACCCACTCTGGTGGTCATATATCAGACGTGATCTGCACATCTGGCTTATCTGTCAGCAACATTTGTAGAAGTGATTTGGGCCTCTCTGACCATAAAGCAGTACTTTTCACTGGATCATTGCCTCTCCCTCCTCATATCTGTAAACATCAAATTTATGTCAGAAACCTTAAAAAATATCCGCCCCTCAATCCTTACTAGATCCATTTCTGATCTTTTTCGGTCTTCCCCTGTTCCATCTGCATGAGATAGTCTTGTTGATTACTATAACCCTTCTTTCAGCACTATATAAAATAGCTCCTTTAAAACAGTGGTTCCCAAAGTAGGGGTCGCGACCCTCTGGGGGGTCGTGAGACATTGGGGGGGGGGGTTGCGAGATGATTTCCAAGAAATCAAATACTGTATATTTTAACCACTTCCGAGGATAGTGGGGGTCACGAGTCACTGGCACGGTTATTTTGGGGGTTGTGAGCTGAAAAGTTTGGGAACCCCTACTTTAAAACATAAGGAAGTTTCCATCAAGCATTCAGCTCCATGGTGCAACTCAGAATGATGGTTTATGAAAGCAGCTGACCGATGCCTTGAGATAATGTGAAGTAAGACTGTCCTCACTCTGTATGTCCTGGCTTTTTCCAACCATCAAAGTATTTACGGAGATGCACTAACTGAAGACAAGAACACTCATTTTGGCAGAATTATAGAAAGTGGCAATGATAACCTGAGAATTTTGTTCTCCATAGTTAATAAACTACTCCAGCCTGCATCAGACCCAATTACATCCTCAACTGAAGTTTTCCATAATAAAATTAGAAATCTAAATAATTCAAATGACATAAATCCATCATCTATTTATATCTTTCCTTGTCTTGCCACTCCATCCAGCTCTTTTTATAAATTTTCACCAGTCACCTCTACATTTGTTAATGTCCTGCTTTGAAAAATGAGGCCAACTACTTGGCTACTAGACCCCATCCCTACCACACTTCTTAAATCCTGCCTTCATGGCATAATCCTGACTGTTACAACAATAATAAATGGCTTTGTGCTAGCCACTTTTAAAATTGCTTCTGTATCCCCAGTCTTAAAAAAGTTTGGCCTTGATGCTGACAATCTTAACATATTTTGGCCAATTTCTCACTTACCTTTTCTGTCAAAAGTTCTCGAACGTGCTGTAACCTCCTAATTCCACAATTACTTAGCTTTTAATAAATTGATGGACACCTTTCTGTCTGGTTTTAGAGTGCAGCACAGTTGTGAGTCTGCTCTGCTTCGGGTAATTAATGATTTACTTATGGAAGCAGACTCTGGAAAAACCAGCAATTTAATTCTGTTAGACCTCGGGGCAGCATTTGACACTGTCAGACATGACATTCTACCGTCCAGAATGGAGAACATTCTGGGTATCTCTGGCACTCATCTCCAGTAGTTCAAGTCCTATATGACTGATAGGCAAGAATTTATAAGTCATGGCAACAGCAGATCCAACTCAATGCCAGTTACACAAGTTCCTCAGGGCTCTGTTCTCAGCCCTCTGCTCTTCTGCTTCTACAGTATATGCTTCCATCCATCCATTCATTTTCCAACCCGCTGAATCCAAACACAGGGTCACAGAGGTCTGCTGGAGCCAATCCCAGCCAACACAGGGCACAAGGCAGGAACCAATCCTGGGCAGGGTGGTATATACTTCCCCTCCGCCATATTATTAGTAGCTTTGACTGATTTATCATTTGTATACAGATGATACTGTAGTCTATTTCAATGCTAAAAGTAAAGCTTCATCAGAATTTTCTCAGCTCATACAGTTGTGCTTGAAAGTTTGTGAACCCTTTAGAATTTTCTATTTTCTGCTTAAATATGACCTAAAGCATCATCAGATTTTCATTCAAGTCCTAAAAGTAGATAAAGAAAAACCACTTAAACAAATGAGACAAAAATATTATACTTGGTCATTTATTTATTAAGGAAAATGATCGAATATTACATATTTGTGAGTGGCAAAAGTACAGTATGTGGACCTTTGCTTTCAGTGTCCGGCGTGACCCCCTTTGCAGCAATAACTGCAACTAAATTTTTTCGGTAACTTTTGATCATTCCTGCACACCGGCTTGGAGGAATTTTAGCCCATTCCTCCGTACAGAACAGCTTCAACCCTGGGATGTTGGTGGGTTTCCTCACATTAACTGCTCGCTTCAGGTCTTTCAACAATATTTCGATTGGATTAAGGTCAGGACTATGACTTTGCCATTCCAAAACCTTAACTTTATTCTTCTTTAACCATTCTTTGGTAGAACGACTTGTGTGCTTGGGGTCGTTGTCTTTCTGCATGACCCACCTTCTCTTGAGATTCAGTTCATGGACAGATGTCCTGACATTTTCCTTTAGAATTCTCTGATATAATTCAGAATTCATTGTTCCATCAATGAAGGCAAGCCGTCATGGCTCAGATGCAGCAAAACAGATGCAGATGCAGCAAACCATGATACTACCACCACCATGTTTCACAGATGGGATAAGGCTCTTATGTTGGAATGCAGTGTTTTCCTTTCTCCAAACATAACGCTTTTCATTTGAACCAAAAAGTTCTATTTTGGTCTCATCCGTCCACAAAATATTCTTCCAATAGCCTTCTGGTTTGTCCATGTGATCTTTAACAAACTGCAGACAAGCAGCAATTTTTTTTTTTGGAGAGAAGTGGCTTTCTCCTTGCAACCCTGCCATCCACACCATTGTTGTTCAGTGTTCTCCTGATGGTGGACTCATGAAAATGAACATTAGCCAATGTGAGACAAGCCTTCAGTTGCTTAGAAGTTACCCTGGGGTCCTTTGTGACCTCGACGACTATTACACGCCTTGCTCTTGGAGTGATCTTTGTTGGTCAACCATTCCTGAGGAGTGTAACAATGGTCTTGAATTTCCTTCATTTGTACACAATCTGTCTGACTGTGGATTGGTGGAGTCCAAACTCTTTAGAGATGGTTTTGCAACCTTTTCCAGCCTGATGAGCATCAACAACTCTTTTTCTGAGGTCCTCAGAAATCTCCTTTGTTCGTGCCATGATACACTTCCACAAACATGTGTTGTGAAGCGCAGACTTTGATAGATCCCTGTTCTTTAAATAACACAGGGTGCCCACTCACACCTGATTGTCATCCCATTGATTAAAAACACCTGACTCTAATTTCACCTTCAAACTAACTGCTAATCCTAGAGGTTCACATACTTTTGCCACTCACAAATATGTAATATTCGATCATTTTCCTTAATAAATAAATGACCAAGTATAATATTTTTGTCTCATTTGTTTAACTGGTTTCTCTTTATCTACTTTTAGGATTTGAGTGGAAATCTGATGATGTTTTAGGTCATATTTATGCAGAAATATAGAAAATTCTAAAGGGTTCACAAACTTTCAAGCACAACTGTAACTTGCGTCAGGGAAATTAAAACCTGGAAGGAGCAAAACTCTTTAAAATTAAATTGTAACAAAACTGAACTCCTGCAAATTGGCACTAAAGCAGAACTTAAGAAAATTAGCTCTTTTTCAATCACTGTTATCAATGGCATTATTAGACCATTTTCTAATGCAAAGAATCTTGGAGTTATTTTTTAATCGTCCCTTTCTTATTCCACCCACTTCAACCACATTAAGAAACTTTCTTACTTCCACTTCTGTAACATATCATGTGTTTGCTCATTCCTCTCCTTTCCTAATGCAGAGAAACTTTCATGCTTAACAGGCTTTTATCACATCTCACATCCATTATTGTAACTCTCTACTGGCAGGTGCCCCTTAAAATCTTATATCACAGCCCCAGCTGATTCAAAACTCTGCTGCAAGAGTCTTTATGTGAACTAGCACATCACACCCATCCTGCTTCACCTTCACTGGCTCCCGGTGTCTTACAGGATTGAATATAAAATTCTATTAACAACCTACAAAGCTTTAAATGGCCTTGCACCAGACTACATCAATGACCTTCTCCATCATTATGTTCCTGTTCGGTCACTAAGGTCCTCTGATTCTGGCAATCTTGTTGTGCCTCACACTAGCCTGCACTCTGTCGTTGACAGTGCCTTCAGCTGTGTAGTGCAAAACTTTTGAATGACCTCACAAAATTAATTAGATCAGCTAGCTCAGTTCATTCTTTTAAAAACAACTGAAAACTCATCTGTTTAGTAAGGCTTTTAACTTAAATTAACATTCTGCCCTTCTTCCAGTTTACCTCTCTGTCCAGATGCTCAGGATCATTTGTGTGCATGTTGTACCACAAATTCTGTTATTTGTTCAGGCTATTCTTCAAGTTTTGAATTTAGTATTTTATTCTATTTATTGCTTTGTAAATACTGTATTTATCTGTTTTAGTGTTCTATGCAGAAAATATTTATATCCAACGTGACACATAACCTGCTGTTTCTTCTGAGATGCTATGAAGCAATATAAATAAATGTAGTATTATTATTATCATTATTATTCGACTGACATCCGATCCTGTGCTGGCTCCTGCCTTGCTCATAGAGAGACTTTTCAAAATCCTGTCTCAGAATAAGTGAATTTGGCAAATGAATGAAGGAACCCTTTCATTTCCTCCTTTAGATCACAATTCCAAAGCCCAACTGCAAAATCATTGAACATTAAACCCAGTCCAAAATTATTATATTACTAATCGATGTAGGGGGTTGAGAGCACTGCATATTTTTCTTTGAGGAGGTCATCAGATTTTTAACCAATACCTTCAATACAAAATCCATGTTTTAATGTTTTTATTTATGAAAGTTATGTAATACCCAATACTTCACATGAAAAGCAGTCAACCTCTTGAACTCAGTAACTAGTTTTGCCATCTATAGCAGCTATTACTGTAGACAGACCTTGTTCATCATTTTTGATAATTCTGTCACAGCTCATCTGAGGAATGCTAGGGTTTTGTCTTTGCAGAAATGCTTCAGCTCTGTGATTTTTGTGGAGTGTTGAAGATAACCTGCTTGTTTCAGGTTTCACAGCAATCTCTCAATAGGGTCAAATCTGGCCCAGTATGCCCAGTTAATTTCTAAACTCAGTATTTCTTTTTCTTCAACTATTTTAAAATATTCTGGCTTTTTGAATCGTCAACTTTCTACATATATTAGTTCATTTGAACATCATCATCTGGATGGTATCAACATCCCCTGAAGAATCCAGTCATATAGACCACAATCCATGGTTGCTTAAATGACAGCAATGTCTTTAAACCCTGGTACAACAAAACATCCTGATCCATGGTACTGCTGCCACTATGCTTATCCACTGTGGTAGTAAGGCCATGTGTACAGACAACAGTGAAATTTTTACTTGCATATCCAACCAACATACAGCATGTTACCACTCCTTGGCCACACTTTTAACAAGAATTTATTGCAATGCAGAACTCCATTGTATTTGATAGAAAACATAAATCAGCTTAACTGATGTGTTCCTTGTTTTGTTTCCATGGGATTTCTTTGCACAAGTTTATAATTCAATTCTTGTTGTGGATTAAATGCTATAGCATAGCCAGAGTGCTTGTTACACGTGCGTGGGACATTGCCGTAACTGTTATGAATTTCACAATCCTGCATTACACTACACAACTTAGCACAAATTCTATTCTGAGACATTGTCAAATGTAATGCTAAAGTTGCTGAATTTCTGTGCTGACTAGGAATCACGTAATCAAATAATTACATGGGACACAATTATCTCATGACTTTTCATCATGGTTTCAAGTCTCCTATACACCACAAAAGGATTGCAAGATCACCTCATTTTGGCAGCCAATGAATGTAAACTTCCTTATGCTGAGTATGATGGATATGTTGAGTCTAGCCACAATCTTGGACCCATGTTGTTACTTTTCTTCAGATGAAAACATCTGTACTAGCTCCAAAGTTCAATGAGCTTCTCCTCTATTTCAAAAACATTTGCTTCCTTCTTTTTATGTAGCCACTGTTGTATTTCTCTTTTTGGGTGTTATATGCATTGTACATCTGATTCGTTGCACGCTGCCTGTTACCTCTCACACACACAGAACAGCTCACCCTGACTTGCTACGAGAACATCAAACCATTTGTGATGGAAACCAGGGCGTCAATGACCCTACCCCCAACATGAACACACACAGAGTCCTGGGTTCAAATAAAGGATGGTTTATTCAACCTTTTTTCTTTCAGACTACCACAAAGTAGCACCAAAACACAGGTTTCTCTCTTCACAATACACAATAATCTCCACAATACTCTTACCGCGGCACTGCCCTCCACCAGTTGAGTGTTGCCTTTCTTCCTCCCAGCTCCGACTCACCTGGGTAAGGGAGTGCAGTCCTTTTTATTAAGGACCTGGGAATATTTCCAGTGCCATGGAAGTACTTCTGAGTCATATGGAAGACCATTGCAGCAAGGAGCTTGTCTTCTTGCCTCCTTTTGAGTGGGCTGTACATCCATCCCTTCTGGTGCTTCCTTCTGGGTCTGATCCCTTTCTCCTCCCTGGCTGCCTGTCTGCCATTTAGGAGTCTCCTGTCTGGGTAAGAAACCATCCCCTCTTCTGGCCTAGATGCCTGCCCAGCCCATGTGGCATCTACATATTGAAAGCCACAGAGTGTTATGGCTGAGTTGCTGAGGTGTCACAATACATGACTGATAATTACAGGTGTGCTCGGCGACTATCCACGACTCACTGTGATTTTCTTAAATGACATCTACAATTGAAAAGTGTTGGAAAAGTTGTGGAGTGTGATGCCAACTTAATTGTCAAAAGAAGCATTACAGACAACAATAATTATTTGAATTCTTTTTGCAACTTTTTTCTGTAGACAGAGAGACACTGCAGCTGCTGTATTGGATGCCTTTTATTAGAAACAATAGTGTAAAACAAATAAAAAAGCAAACAAAATTGTGATAGCTTTGATTACTCAAACAGCTTCAAGAATCCATGACAGGGCCGAGTTAAGCACATACCTTCAAATGGTCATTTTACAATTGCTCATCAATCTGACATACTCATATTTGGCAACTAGGAGGAAAACAGGAGTACCCAGTGACAAACTCACAGGAACCTGGGGAAAGGGAAGAACGCAGACAGACGGCAATTTGGAACAGAAGTTGAACCCAGGATAATGGAGGCAGCAGCACTAACCTAACTGAAGCACTATTCCACCCTTGTAACTTATTATTGATCAGTTATAATGCATATGACACAGTATTGAAAGTGATGGGCTTGTGTTCCATTCTTCTGTCCTCTTTTACTGCAACTTTTGTCTGGAATTTAAGAGCAGGAAGATAAGCATCAAATCAAACTCAAGTAAAAGAAGGGCTCAGGAAGTTGT
The DNA here is from genome assembly GCA_026402145.1 of Polypterus bichir lapradei. Lineage (NCBI taxonomy): Eukaryota > Metazoa > Chordata > Cladistia > Polypteriformes > Polypteridae > Polypterus > Polypterus bichir. The sequence continues at coordinate 21,148,092 of JANRMT010062809.1, forward strand.
CAAATGTATTGACCAATACGCTCATTTCTATTTTGGATTGAAATTCATTTTTTTATGTCTCCTTATGGTTCAACCTAATATACTTGGTTCATTCCGTTTGTTATAAACACAATACTGAATCCTAGCTATTATCATTTCCAAGAATCAAGTCTTTTATGCTGTCAGTATATACAAGGAGGCACCACCAATGTAAGAACATTATGTTTCTGTTGTGTAATGTTTCAAAAATATTTTTAAATTATGCATTTATTGATTAAAATGTGATTTAAATTGTTGCAAACGTAATATGATCAGTTTGAGATATTCCATTAGTAGATTTCCTATAAAATAGAATATATTTTGGAAAAAGCATTAGATAATGGTTTGGTTTTACGATCAAAATTATTTCAAAAACTTAGAACTTACAGGACCCACAGAAATGAAAACACTTTTTTGAGTGAATATCACAAAAGAATATTAGACATGACCAAAATTTCTATCATAATGAAATGAAAGTGGACTTTAAATCTCAAACTTTACCAAAAAAAGAATACGCAGATAGTCAATCAGAGAGCACAAAAGGCAATGTCAAGGATTTGTAAGCTAATATTTGTTGCAAATGAAAGTTAACACATTTTTGTGGTTTTGTATTTGTATGTATTGTTTTGAAATGAACAAGTGAAAACTAAAAACATTCAGATACCCTAATTCTAAAAAATGCTGCAAACAAGAAAGCGATCATCCGTATTTTTGCTTATTGATCAAATCAGAAAAGCAAGCTTTTGTATTTTTATTAGAATCAGTATTTTATTATATACTGAATATTAGAAATTGGTCAGACACGGGTTCAGGTGTTGGAGAACCACATTGGCAGCCTCGGTTAAACTCCACTAAATAAAATATTACAGTAAAGTTGTCAACCTCTGCCGTTAAACAATAACATAAGAGCTTTCACTTAGAGAAGAACCCATCTTTTCTCTGTCACTTGGTTTCTCACCATGGTCAAACTAAAGACACCCACTTAAATTAGGATGGGCAACATATACTGTATCTGTGGGCCTGGAAGGGGAGTGACATGGTCAGGCCTCATTCAGCTTCAGTCCTTTGGACCTGCAGATTGAAAGACAAGGTTGTGAGTGGCAGCACTCCTTTTTATTCCTGACTGATAGTTCTTACCTTCTCAGAGCCTTGAAGTATCTGTGTGTGTGAAAACCTAAACATTGATATCTACTAGAGCTATCCTCCAAGAACTCTCCTAGTGACCCCAGGTTTTCCTCTGATACAGAACCTCACATCTCATTTAAAGGGAAAAGTCAACCCCAAGACATCTGTCTTAAGATTTTAGGAACGGGGACCCGTATTCTGTGTGATACATTCTGTTTACCTGTTGTCACATTTACTATACCATACTGGGATGTAAGACCAGAAATAGTGGTCTATTATCACTGGCCTACATATGATTTTGTCGTTCAAGTTACTGTCCATTCCAGGCTCTTGTTTATAGGTGCAAGGTAGGGTCAGAGCCAGTGCCAATAATTATAACTATAATTAGGAATAATAATGCTAATCAAGGTACAGGCATTGCCTGCAGGGTTCCATTGTCTCTTTATATTAAATGAGAGTAAAATGGCTGAATAAAGCTTAGATTTGGATGTGGGAAAAGGAGAGGTATTAGTCTGTTATGGGATGTGCAAGTAATCATAAACATTTAACCAAATAATCAAGGGGGCAGAGGAGCACCTAGAACCTAGACCTCCCACACTGCATGCATCCATCACTGGCATCTACTTTGATTGGATTTTTTTAGAATAGCAAAGAGATGCACAAACTTGACATGCATGACTGAGAAATGAAAATAAGTCATAACATGAAATGAACTAAAATTGTTCATAAGAATAATGTTATCAGTAAATTTCAGAAGAGAGAGTATTTTTAAAGACGTCTTACCTCTGCATTGAAGTTTTAATCTGATTAAAAGGATTTTTTTTTTTTTTTTTACCATATGGCCTACATAGGATTAGTTCTCAGCTTGGCACCAGTGCTGCTGGGTTATGCTCTTTGCTCCCCATAACTCTGAACTGGTTGAACAGGCTAGAAAATGGATGGACTTAGAGACAGTACTGCTGACAATTACATGAAGAACGCTTAGCAAAGATAAAAAGAGCATCCCAAGCAAGTATCAGTGTCTGACCTGGGACACATGGCTTCTCCTGCTCAGTAAACATGCCATTACTGAGTTAACTTGTTAAAGTCAGGAAGCGAGAATTGCCTGTTCAGACAAGTGCATTTGAAGTTTACTATTGGCCGCAGGTGGATATCTGCGTGGGGCCAGTGAGCAGGTTCACTCTTACAAAGTTTCTTCTCAGTGATGGCCCTTGGGGCTTCAATGCTCTCCAGATTCAGCTGTTGACTTGTCTGTGATGCATGTCTCACCTTTACCACTTGCACATTAAACAATGTAAATTATTGTGTAACTCTTAACTTTTAGGAAATTGCAAGCAACCTTTCAAGAATACGATCCCCAATATAAAAAAGAAAAACACTCACTGAGGAAATTATTGGGAACAACTGGAAACCTGATTATCCATGCAATTATCTAATCAACCAATCACAAGGCAGCATGACAATGCATAAAATCATGAAATAAAGGTCAAAACTTCCTTTAATGTTCACATTAAACACATGAATGGGGAAAAATGTGATCTCTGTGACTTTCACTGTGGCATTATTGTTGGTGTCAACCAGGTTGGTTTGAGAGTTTCAGAAACTGCTGATCTCCCGGGATTTTCACACATAACCATATCTACAGTTTACTCAGAATGGTATGAAAATAAATAAAAGACATCCAGTGAGTGGTATTTTTATGTACCGAAATGCCTTATTGATGAGAGAGGTCAGAGGATAATGGAGATACTGGTTTAACCTGAAAGAAATGCTACAGTATCTTAGATAACCCCATTACAACTGTCGTGACCAGAAAAGCACCTCAAAATGCACAACATGGCAAACATTGAGGTGGACAGGCCACAACAGCAGAAGACCATATTAGGACTGAATTTCTAATAATTTGTAAATGATACTTTTGAATATATAACTTAGTAACACTTTAGTTTAGGTACTACAAAAATGCATCTATTACTCTTGTATAACAAGACCTTAACAAAGGCTTCTTTTGGTCTTAACACTCATAAAACATCAATAAATAGGTTATTTATGTTGGTGCAGTGTGGCATATTGACATGATGGTGAAATTACTTGTTAATATGAAGGATTCACAGGTGTTATACTAAATGTGTAATATCAAAGAAATACGTCTCAGTTAAGTCACCTCAGACCACTCCAAAGTGAAGTTTTGTTAGTGGGTCACTTTGCAGAGATGAGTAGACGTTTTATTGGTGCTTTGTAAGTGTTATTAAGACCAAAAGAATTGTACTATATGTTTAGGGCTTGTTAAGTTCAGGTTCAGGTTGGGGAGCATGCACTGGTAAAGCATGTTGCCACACTCATCACATGTCAGAACAGCTTGTGATCCTGGTTGGCAACCCCCCAGGCAGATGGCAGTCCAGTCCCACCCTTTGGAAATGACCATCTATCTACCACAGCTATGTGTTACATGGGCATCCCCTTGGCCTTTTCCAGCTGCTCGGGCCCTCAGCAATGATGATCCTGTGAGCCGGATCACCTTCGGGGAATTGTGTTATATGGCTGCAGTGCCATAACTGAGACTCCCTCACAATGCAGGTAATGTGCCTCATTCAAGACTCCATGAGCAACCACTTATTCAACACAAAGTCAAACCAGTGGTACGTAAGAATTCTTCAAAAAGACACAGTAACAGAGTCCAGTCTTCGTCTCAAGTCACTGGATAGTGTCCATGTCTTGCAACCACATAGCAAGACAGGAAGTACCAGGACTCTAAAGACTTGGACCTTGATCCTTTTTTATAGATATTGGCAGTGCCACACACCCCTTTACAGCGACCTCATAAGCTACATGCTCCCCGAATCTCTCTACTGACTTCATAGGAAGAGTCACCTAACACATGAATGTTGCTGCCGAGGTAAGTAAACCTCTCGACAAGGTCAACACTCTCTCAACAGACAGACACACTGCTGATGGCAGTGCCCAAGAGGTCATTAAAGGCCTGGATCTTGGTTTTTATCCAGGATGCTCTCAAGCCCAGACACTCAGACTCCTCGCTCAGTCTCTTGAGAGCCCCGATCAGAGCCTCCATTGACTCCGCAAAGATCACAGCATCATTAGCAAAGTCAAGATCAGTGAATCTTCAACAACAGATGCCCCACAGCCGATGGACTACATGTCCAACACTGCCCTGCCCAACACTCAGTCCATGCAAGCACTGAACAGAGTATGAGCAAGAACACACCCCTGATGAACCTCAGAATCAACTGGGAAAAATGCAGAGGTTCTGCAGAATGCAGACTGCACAGCAGTCACAGTACCAGTGTACAGGCCGGCCATGATATCCATCAACTTTGAGACTTGCTACATAAGAGTAAATTCAGTACCTAAGCTAAAGTGTTACCGATAATCTTTTCCATTAACATTTTTGGTTAAATTTCAGATCACGCTGAAACCTGTATTGTAAAAGTCTATCCAAAAAAAAAGTGACCCCATATAAAAATGAGAATAGCTATGCAAGACGAAGATGTTTAAATTATTTGCTTATAAATCCTACTGTTGCAAAGAGCATCGAAATAACTACTGTGTTTAAGTTCCACAAAAATAATTTAACAGTTCACTTGTTTCTAGCACTTGTTTTTGTTGGTGCTGAGAGTAATGTGTTTTGATGCAAATTTTAGATAAACTGTAGGTGTAACCTTTGGTTCTACAATGCCTATTTCAACTGCCACAAGGAGATACTGAGCATACACCAGTGCTCATGAAGTATATACAGGGTGAGTCAAAATTATGTTAACATTTGAATGGCGGAAACAATTTATTCACAAAACATACTTCATATGTGCAAGCTGATTTACAGAAATGTCTCAACCTGTTCGCCATCATGTTCAAAACACTAAAAACCAACAAGCAGCAGTACCATTTAAAGCCCGGACACACATTTTGTAAGGAATAAATGATACCATAGTCCGTATTCTATCCTTCACGTCATTGATGTCACAAACTTTCCTGCTATACACATGCTTCTTCACCATACCAGATAACCAGAAATCACAGGGTGTCAAATGTGGAGGCCATGGCAGCGGTCCACCATGACTTATCCATTGACCTGGGAAGGTGCAGTCGAGATAAAAATAATCCATTAGTGTTAACATAATTTTGACTCACCCTGTATATAGTCATGAAGGCTTTGGTAGGCAAAGTCTGCCCAAAAGACTTGAAAAGCAAAACAATCAGGGTTCTGCTCCTACTTTTGTTTTCCTAAAATAAGTATATTCTTTTAAAGTTTACAGGTGTGAAGATTTATACGGTTTGATGTGTATAGGACAATTCTATCTGGTGTTTCTCTGGAAATTCTCCCATATTTTATATATTTTGTATTTGTACAAAATCGGTGCATTGGCGATTCTAGGGGCGATTGTCCCTAGTGTGTGCTTGGTGTGTGGGTGTGTGTGTGTGTGCCTTCGGTGGGCTGGCGCCCTGCCCGGGGTTTGTTTCCTGCCTTGTGCCCTGTGTTGGCTGGGACTGGCTCCAGTAGACCCCTGTGACCCTGTAGTTAGGATATAGCAGGTTGGATAGTGGATGGATGGATGGATCTTAGTAAAACATCAACTAAACACTTGGCAAAGACAAACTTATATTCTGAATACACCTAACATAATGATATCCTGTAATGTATATGACTATTTGAGGAATACTCCTTTAAAATTGTGTCATCATGCTATATTTAAAGAACAAGGAAATGTCTGGCAATGTACAAAATAGTCAACATGTTTAATTATTGTTTTAAAGAAACAGGGAAATGAAAAGGTTGGTCTAATTAAACTTTGAAGACTATGTTTCCAAAAGTTGCAAACTCACCTCCCACAACATTTTCACTTTTTCTTTGTTTTACTAATCCTGGCAGAAACATGCAGGCCAAAAACAGGGCAGCGGCCCTAGAGATTAAAGGCTCCATAAAAAGGCAGAGTGGAATAAAAATAGAATGAGAGCCTCGATTTGAATGCATTGTAGTGAGTGAATTGAGACTACAGGATGCCACATCTTTCTAACTCCTTGGTACTTTTTAACTCCTCCAATTATGCTGTTTGAATTAAATCTCTAAACTCAATTAAGGCAAAGTGGTTAACAGCTGAAGCGAAGCACGTAATATCAGCAGTGAACAAAGCAGCAAGTGAAATTGTGACCACCCTGGGAGGGTCAAACGGAAATTATGTTTTTAGATTTTTTCAGTATAAATTATCTTTACTGAAGTAGCAGGAGCTTCATAACTTTTATCTTTTTAATTGTGAAATTAAATTAAAGGTAACATACAGGATTTGGTGAATATAGTATTTATCGAAATCTTTCTCACCAGACTTTAAACCCACAAATTAACACATTAGGTTGCAGTGAAGTCAGTAAGCAGAGACCAGGAACAAGGACCCTTTTTTCTCTGAGAATTTAATTGTTTGTCAGTTAACACCATGGGTAGTGTGGTCCAGATGTAGTGTTGGATCTTGGAGGTTAAACCACAAATTTGCCAGAATAATCTACGCTTCTGTATCCCTGGGTGCTCCAAACAAGTTATCTAGCAAGAGCGTGTGTGTGTAAAGGCCAGGACAACACCTCTACCATACACTTTTCCACTTTTTCCATTTATTAAACACTCCAAAAGAGAAAAACAACTAAACAGACTTCAGTAAACGGAATTGGGCTCCTTTATATTATAAAAGGTTTTGACAACCTGTATGTTATTAAATTCAATAAGGAGTTGTGTAAGAATACAAATATCATTACAACATTTAAGCTTCTAAGTTACATGTATACAAAGAAGCATGTAAGCATACAAGTTCTTTATCCATTTTCTCCTTCTTCTTTTGTGCTTATAGGACATGCTGTTATGATATATATCTGTCTTAATTAAATAAATAAGGCTCCTTTGTCATTTATGTTAAATCTAGCTGTAGTGTAGATAGAGTTCCATTGGCTAGAAGTGAGCTGCCAGCTATCTACCCTAGCCTCTCTTTAATCTTCCTCTTCCTGGCCCACATTGATGGAAGGCTTCTTGGAGCCCTTACATGGTGTGGTTTCTCCTGGTCCACTTCTGGAGATATTCTTGGGTAGATGCTTCTTTAATGGGCTTCCAGGTCTTTCCTGAAAAGCAAGCAGAACATGCTTGAAGGCACTGGTATTTCCTCAATGCTACCCCTGGTGTTCTCCCTGTACGTCCCTCTCACAATTATTTTTTTCACACACTCTCCATTTCTGAGATTCAGAATGCATTTATCTCAACAGCAGCTCAAAAAAACAACAGACAAATCTGTTACCAGTTTTTTTTTTTAATTTTCAAAGGGTAAAATGGCTCAGTCCTAAACAAATATGTGTGTGCTCTTGTTTCTTCCCTAAGGGTCAGGGTTAATAGTAGTAGTAGTAATAGTAGTAGCAGTATTAGAAGGAATATTGTCACATGTGTAGAGTTCAGTGCAGTTGTTACTAGAATGTCCACCCAAAATATGACACAGTGTTAGGGTCCCTCTTTCTTCTTAGTTTGAAACGGCAGGGTTCTGTTATATGTCACAATCAAGTCTATCATATCATTATGTTAGGTGTATTCAGAATATAATGTCTCACCCTTCTTTTTTATTGTGTGGGGACATATGACCAGAAGCAGTACTTCGCTTGTGGCAGGCTCCCTTGTGCCTATGCAAACTATCATGGGCATGACTTTCTTTGGAGATTTGTGGTCCCCTCCTGTAAAAGGAGAAGAACATGCTTTGAGGTAACCAGAGTTCTTAATCGCTTCTCTTGGATTCCCCTGTGCTCCCCCTCAGGATGGTGGAGTAAACTGTGTCAATGTATATATATATATTGTGAGATATGGCCGGCCGTTCATCCCGGCCAATACCCCCACGCCACCAGATGGAGCCCTTCCAGCAGCATGGAGGTGCCCCGAATTCCAGCAGGGCATCATGGACATTGGAGTTTTCCTTCACAGCCCTGCTGGATGCCATGGGGGCCTCAAGGGGACGCTGCAGGGAGGCTCAGAGACTTTTATTTGCCCTCTAACCCGGAAGTACGTCCTGATCACAGGGACAGAGGAAATGACGTACTTCCGTGATGAAAAAGAAGAGTTTTGATCTGACCCGGAAGTGATAAGAATCACATGGACTGAGAGGATCAGAAACACTTCCGGGTCAGGGACTATAAAAAGACTATGGGAAATCCAAGACAGACGAGCTGAGTCAGGTGGCAGGGGACAACGCGTCTGGGAGAGTGGAGGACTGATTTATTATTGTGTTATTGATTATTGTTTATGAGAATTGTGGAGTGGAGGGAACTTTGTGCACTGTATTGTCCAAATAAAGAAAATTATTGGACTTTTACCTGGTGTTGGCCATCTAGTCTGAGGGTTCAAGGGGACAATAGCGCCCCCTATCTGTCACAATATATATTTTAACTAATATATCCTGATCTTCAAAGTTGTGTTTGATAAAGGTGTAATGTGAAATATAAAACATTTCTCTTCGTTTAAAAATATTAAAGATAAGTTGGACAAAAACCTGAATTGTTCTGAGAGGAAAGCATCAGGAGATAAAGGTGATGTTAATGGGGCTTTGCAAGGTTGAAACCAGGAACTGAAAAAAAAGAAAAATTTGAGTAGAAGACAAACATCTAAAAGTCAAAAAGGCCAAACAAAAACTTGTAGTGAAAAGGGCAAGACAAAGAGTCAAAACCAAAAGCGTTTGAAACTTGTATTTTTCTTATTAACTGATTGCAAGAGGATACAGAAGAAGACAGGTAGCACTAGTATTTTAATGTGTGGGCCAGTGATCAATGCTTTTGGCATAGAACTTGAAACAGTGAGGCTGTGGGTTCACATCCTGCTACTAACACTGCTTGACCAAGAGCAAGTCACTTCACCTGCCTGTGCTCCAATTGGAAAAACAAATGAAATGTTACCAATTGTATCTCAAATGTTATAAGTCACCTTGGATAAAGGATTCAGTCAAATAATAAGTAATAATAATAATAATAACAACAACCCCTGATGGCATCACACACCATGTCATCCATTCATGTGATTGCAATAAGACGTGTTTCCTAAAACAACAAAGTGACATCAAAGAACAAAAGGAGACACAAAATGTCATCTAGAGCAACGCATCAAAGTATTTTTAACCATAAATAAAATTAATTAATAATACAGAAATTTCATAATAGCATTATAGAATAAACACAAAAAACAAAAATACATTATATGGCAATGAACATTTGATAGAAATATTGTAGCTACAAACAAAAGGCTGTTGATTCTTCTATCAGAATTGAGGATAAAAAGTGTTTCTCTCAAGGTTTTCGGTGTGACTTCACATGGTGCAAGGTGTTGGTGGTAGAAGCCCCGTGAATATGTCAGTCAGTCATTATCCAACCCGCTATATCCTAACACAGGGTCACGGGGGTTTGCTGGAGCCAATCCCAGCAAACACAGGGTGCAAGGCAGGAACAAATCCCAGGCAGGACACACACATACCCACACACTAGAGACAATTTAGGATCGCCAATGCACCTAACCTGCATGTCTTTGGACTGTGGGAGGAAACCCACGCAGACACGGGGAGAACATGCAAACTCCACGCAGGGAGGACCCGGGAAGCGAACCCGGGTCTCCTAACTGCGAGGCAGCAGCGCTACCACTGCGTCACCCCCCATGAATATGACTTCTTCCCAACGCGTTTAACAGCTCAAATGATGGTTTTTATTGTTTTAATTTATTAGACAGTGATTTATACTTGTCACAATGTGAAATTTTCTTTCCTTCGACTTGATACATACTGTATTACTTGATAATTGTCAGCCTTTTCGCTCAGAGAAAACGGTCCACAAATTAGAAATGACTTTAAATTAAAGAGCCGTCTTTTATCTGTGACAGCAGCCACAACTACTGTTGACCAGTGCCTGAAATAACTATACATACAGAAAATTCTGGTACTTTCCGGTGATTAAAACCGATTCATTGAATTGAAGAGCAGGGAACGGAACATTTGGGGCTGCAATACAGCAACATTCTGATCAAAGAGCCTTTCCCTTTGGAGTTTCAGATGCCATAATATACTGATAGCTGATCGAAGAGTGTGGAGAGGGGGAATTTGCTCGAATATGTGTGTTGCTAACCTTTATGTTCAAAAACTATGGCACTATGCACCAACCACTGCCAGTACACACCAGCGCTGCTGTTGACCAATTTGAAGACTAACAGTGTGGGTTTCCAAGCTCAGCATTGTGGTTATTGAATCCTTAAAATGTCTTTTGTTCTTAAACAATAAGATGTACAAGAAACACTGCTTCTGTATAATCATAATAATAATAATAATAATTGTAATACTACTACAATAATAATAATTGTAAAAATATTGACAGACTTAAAATATCAACAAAATGACTTTTAAGCTAAAAAAGTAAATTAGAAGAAAAGTGTTGGAATGAATTGTTAAACTCACTTACTCACAAACTGTCTTTGCGATGTGGGAGAACATCAGAAAACTATGAAAACTCACACAGACCCCAGGAAAATGTGAAGACATTGCACTGACAGTGAACATGCTGATGTTTAAAGCCAGGTCTCTGGTGCTGCAAGGCAACAGTGTTAACCACTGCACACCAGTGCCACATTGAGAAGCACTACAGATTAGTTACACTGCTTTAAAGGAGCTTATGGATGCCACCAGGTACATTTGGAAGCTTTCCCAATTTTCAGCTGGGTTTCCTTTTTTGTAGAGCTTTTTATGCGTTGGTGACTCTGGTTTTCTCCCACAGTCCAGACATGCTGTCAGCCCGGCTGTCCCCTGGGACTGAATGACCACTTTACAGGTTTCATCCTGCTTTGCGTTGTACCAGTTGCTACCAGTATATACCATATTGGGAAAAGTACTTTCAGAAAATGGACAGGTGAAGTAAATGGTTCTTTTACTTGTCATGCAATTCTATTGAGGCTTTTGTAAGTATTTTATCTCTCTAATTAAGCTGAAAATGTTGTGCTATTTTAGTTTCGTGCAACGGCTAAAAAAAGATACACTATAGTATTTTAGGTAAAAATAAAAACAAAGAAAATTACATCATGTGTTTAATTAGGATTTACACTGTAGGCAAATGATTATTTATACAGAGCTGGGGCAAAAAAAATGCATTCTAAAGAAAATAAACTGCAACCACAAAGTAAACATTAAGGTCTACTTTAGTAAACTTACCTTTATTGTCATGTTTTCCAAACAATGTAAACTTCAAGAAGTTTTATATACCAGTTTTTAAAATCTGTCTCTTTGTCTCAAAACATGAAGATTCTTCAAAAATGTAGTAGTTTTTGAATATTTTAATTTAAACTAAATACATTTTAAATTCATTACTTATTAATATTGTCCCCCGTATTTCTTGGTAGCAGTGGTCTGCGAAGTTCCTGGTTCCTGGTTGACTGCATAGTCATCTGTTGGTTTATGTCATCATCTTCCAGAAAACCAAAACGTTCTCCTTGTTGTAATATTATGCCATATGTTTTGGCATTGGATATTGAGGAATTATAATGAGGTCACACCCCAAATGTTTTTTGTCTTCTTCCCTTATCTCCCAGAAAATTCCTCTGCCCACTTCTAACCTGTATATCACACCATCTCTTCTGGTCCTCACCTCCGTGAAGAAACAACACGATTGTTTGTTTGTTTGTTTGGTTTATTCTTTGTCTACAGTATTAAACAGAGACATCCAAGGTGGACAATCAACCTTCTTGATTCACTTTTCTCTCTTCTCTTTACGATTATCATTACTGTTTTGTTTTTTAATGTAACTGATGGCTAATGTCGGTGCCATGTTATTTTGTGCTCTAGGCTAAGCATACTAGTGCACCAACTGACTGTTCAGTAACTAACCCGTGTGGCTGGGTCCTAGGTGAATGCCTAATTCACCTTAATGGTAGTGCCTGCCCTTCTGATGGCCTTAGCTTTGTCCTGCTTCTTATTAGTTCTTATTAGCATCCTGCATCTGAGATACAGGTGGCATGGTGGCACACTGGTAGCACTAGTATCTTGCAGCAATGAGACCAGGGTTCGTGTCCCAGGTTGTCCCTGTGTTTGTAGGCCAAATGGGTTTCCTCTGGGTGCTCTTGTTTCATCCCACAGTCCAAAGAAATGCAGTATAAGTGACTTGGCAATGCCAGATTGGTCCTATTGTGTATTTGCCTTGTGCCCTGTCCAAAGTTTGTTTCTGCCTCGCTCCCTATGCTAGCTAAGATAGGTTCTCCCTGTGATCCTGGTGTGTATATAGCGGGTTTGAAAAGAACATGACATCTAAAATACTTGTCTGACCATTTCTGAGCATCTATATTCACTTGCTTGAGGAAAAGTATTATCTTTTTACTCTGGTGTTTGAATTTCAGCTTCTTCATCGCCTTATCTTTATGAAACTCACATCACATGCATCTACATTCTTTAAAGACACAAAGCTAACTTCACAACTTAGTAACAACTCATACACTGAGGGCAATGGGATTCTGTGTTATGACGCAAAGAGAAGACTGCAATGTCTCAGCAAGATACCCCACAAAAATTACTTGAGGGAAAAAAGTCTGGAAATATCTTGAAGAAGCCTCATATTTAATGTGATAGAAATAGAACTCCACAACAACAGAAAAGAGTTGGGGACCGTCCCTGTATACTGTCCAATGGACAATAAATGCAAAAAATTGACAATGGTACATGAGAAAAGATGGCATTTTACACAGTGGAAAAACGGCTGACGGAAATGACTGTTTCATAGCTGTCAGATGGAAGTGACTTCATCATTGGGAGCCGGAAGTGAGGTTATGCCGGAAGTGACAACATCAAGGTGGAACCAGAAGTAACGGCGAAGGCACCGAAAGTGATGTCATGGCGAGGGTGCCGGAAGTAACGTCATCATCAGGAGTCAGAGGTGGATGTGACGATTGGAAGCCATTTTCAGAACCCAGAAATATGTAAGGTAAGTTATATTTCTTTTTTTTGTCTGGCGAGAGAGAGAGAGAGGAGTTAGTACCGTATATCAACCCCTTGTCTCGTGATATTTCATTCACCTCTGGGCTTGTTGAGTGCCTCCTAAGCGCACGTGTGTGACATTAATTACGAGTGAAACAACCGAGTTTTCCAAAATTGACACTAAAATTTGTTTCTCATTAGATTTCACAAATGTGAAATGTAAAATGTGTTTAGAGTTTGTTTTTAGAGTGGAAAACAAATAATAATGGTCCGTAAGGGATTGGTATATCCTGGAACCCCTTTGATGAAAATAAAGTGGTAGGGGTATTCTTGAAATGTGACATAGCTAATAAAAAATGTTGGCGCTGTTGTTATTAACAAATTTCAAAGGATGTTCGAGTGTTAATGGTGGTTCGGGCATGCACCAGGGTGACAGTGACAAAATAGCCCCTCCTGCAAAAGCAATTGATTGTATATGGAATAAAAATATGAGGTCCCAAAATTGACCTTTGTTAATGCAGCCTCTCTAATCCAATCATGTACACAACAGAAAAGAATTCCCCATGGTTTTTTCACAAAGAGAAAAAGGTGGCAGATAAGATGAAAATATAAAAGAAGAAAAAGGTTTTTATACATAGAACTTTTCTTCCTATCTGAATGGTGTTAATTTCACATGTCACAATACACTCACCTAAAGGATTATTAGGAACACCATACTAATACAGTGTTTGACCCCCTTTCGCCTTCAGAACTGCCTTAATTCTACGTGGCATTGATTCAACAAGGTGCTGAAAGCATTCTTTAGAAATGTTGGCCCATATTGATAGGATAGCATCTTGCAGTTGATGGAGATTTGTGGGATGCACATCCAGGGCACGAAGCTCCCGTTCCACCACATCCCAAAGATGCTCTATTGGGTTGAGATCTGGTGACTGTGGGGGCCATTTTAGTACAGTGAACTCATTGTCATGTTCAAGAAACCAATTTGAAATGATTCGAGCTTTGTGACATGGTGCATTATCCTGCTGGAAGTAGCCATCAGAGGATGGGTACATGGTGGTCATGAAGGGATGGACATGGTCAGAAACAATGCTCAGGTAGCCCGTGGCATTTAAACGATGCCCAATTGGCACTAAGGGGCCTAAAGTGTGCCAAGAAAACATCCCCCACACCATTACACCACCACCACCAGCATGCACAGTGGTAACAAGGCATGATGGATCCATGTTCTCATTCTGTTTATGCCAAATTCTGACTCTACCATTTGAATGTCTCAACAGAAATCGAGACTCATCAGACCTGGCAACATTTTTCCAGTCTTCAACTGTCCAATTTTGGTGAGCTCATGCAAATTGTAGCCTCTTTTTCCTATTTGTAGTGGAGATGAGTGGTACCCGGTGGGGTCTTCTGCTGTTGTAGCCCATCCGCCTCAAGGTTGTGCGTGTTGTGGCTTCACAAATGCTTTGCTGCATACCTCAGTTGTAACGAGTGGTTATTTCAGTCAAAGTTGCTCTTCTATCAGCTTGAATCAGTCGGCCCATTCTCCTCTGACCTCTAGCATCAACAAGGCATTTTCACCCACAGGACTGCCGCATACTGGATGTTTTTTCCCTTTTCACACCATTCTTTGTAAACCCTAGAAATGGTTGTGCGTGAAAATCCCAGTAACTGAGCAGATTGTGAAATACTCAGACCGGCCCGTCTGGCACCAACAACCATGCCACGCTCAAAATTGCTTAAATCACCTTTCTTTCCCATTCTGACATTCAGTTTGGAGTTCAGGAGATTGTCTTGACCAGGACCACACCCCTAAATGCATTGAAGCAACTGCCATTTGATTGGTTGATTAGATAATTGCATTAATGGGAAATTGAACAGGTGTTCCTAATAATCCTTTAGGTGAGTGTAGATCACAGTTTCTTGTAAACTTTTGAGAAGTGAAACTTTAAGGTTTTATTGCAAACTCAGTTTCATGTAAATCACTAACCCATCACCACTTACTGTATAGGTTTAAAAATACTGTACATGCATATGTAACAGCACTGTCTGACATTAGTACTATAGACATAAAATTGGATTAGAAAAAAAAAATTTGTCTCCACTAACTTCCAACGAAAATATTTTTATGTTGTACCAGATTTGAGTACTGGCTGGACCACAGTATAGACGCATTCTGTCTACATCTTAATTTCCAGCTAACCTCTTCAAATAGCCTGCTAACAAAATGAGAGAGAAACTGGTAAATGTTATTAGCAATAAACCATTAGATGTGCATGGTTTACTAGAAGAAACATGTTTCGAAATAAACTGATGATTGCTATCAAAAACCAGGCGGCTTAACTGTTAGAGAAATCAAACAAAAATAACCAGGAGTTGTTAACAAAAGCACCAAAGTTCAACCCAACATGAAAACAGAGAATTGAATTTAGATGTAGAAAGCTAAAACAATAAACCAACACGTGTTCACAGTTTGAATCCATAGTCTCAAACAAAGAAGTGATGGTTCTCAACTGGAATCTCAATTTTATGCATTGTGATGTAACCAGTAGTGCTACTAGTAGATGGTCTTAAGCAATAGTAACCCATTAACTATCTGATTAAATTCTAAAACAGTGTTTGGATGTACTTAAGAATAAAGTGAAAAAATTAGCATCTTTTTTAAACAAGATTTTAAATAAAATACACACAAAGCCTATAAATTCAGTTTTCAAAATATTTAAGTCCTATGAACAGAAGAATATATATCTAAGGCAATAAAATTTACTAACAAGAACATAGGAGTTTTCCAACTCTTTACATTTTGGTTTATTAACATAACAATATTAGCTGCATGAAACTTAATTTGATTGATGTCATATAATAGAAAAACAATAACACAATACAACATAAAAACAACCTTCAATGTGCAAATCCAATCGTACATGACTAGTGAAACTGTAGCAGTCTCTCTATACTTAGCCCTTCTTGAATGATTAATGGAGTAATTAAAGGTAGGCGATCACCTACTTAGAAAATAAGCTCCTAACTATCTTTTAGGGACTGTGGAGTATATAACCCACGGTGTCATCATTGTTTGTTTCTAGATTCATAGAGATGGCAAAATGATGTTTTTAAGGCGAATAGAGAGGACGCCTGCATTTATTGTCCTTTCCCCATCTTGCCTGGATTCATTTATGTTTCATGGAAGTGAGGAACATCCTACTCCATATTTTCAATTCATGGAGGGGATGCAGTAGTCTTTCCCAGACTGAGAAAATTAATTAAAAGTAAATTTTACCTTCACTGGAAGAAAATACATTTTTGGAATCCTCCCTTTATAGTTTAGAACTTTAATTAACTCCTTCTTATTGTAAATTATGGTAAGGGTGAGAAGAGCTGCTAATTTACTATATATATAGGAATTTGTCAAGTATTTATATGGTATGTTTTAATGTTTAAAAAAATAATTCAGCCATTTTAATAACTGCTTTTGAGAACATATTTGAATGTCTTATTTTAAGATGTAGTGCTCTGTCTGGTTGCTTTGTATGGTCAAAAGGGCTGATCTCTCTGTGTGGTCAGTAGTGATGGCCTTGGAAAATAAAAGGGCCTAGAGCCCAGTTCCAAATGTACTGAGATAGCTACAGTGTACACTAAGATAAAAAGTAGGAAAATATTAAATATTAAAAAAAACTGTGTTTTAACAGGAGGCATATCTCATTTCATTGATGAGAATTATGGTGTAGCTACATTATAATACATTTGCTTAAACCCTTACAAAATGGTTGACTGTTACAAGAAACTGTAGAAGACAATGACAAAAACAATGATTTTCCCACAAATACTAGTGAGCAATCTCAATTAAACATTTATGCCTATGAACTTTTTCTGGTAAGTCGTTATAATGTTATACTTTATATCGAAGATGTGGTTGTTGTATAAAAGAGAACAACAGAACAGGTGAAAAAAGAAGTCAGCACTCCACCAGGAGGTCCATGTTTGATTACTGGTTGGACTGGCAGGAAAGAATAAGTACACTGCTGGCTGTGAGTTTTATTCTATTTGTGGTTGTTTTTAATTATTTAGATTCCTCGACATGTGTTCAGATACATACTATTGTTGACAGGGTGAAGCCTTTATAAAGACTACCCTGATGGGTGCAGACAGGTAAGGGTTGGAGATTTTCCTCCACATTGGTGTTTTCTGGACTGTGCAAGAATCAGATAGGAGTGCATTACCCTTCTCCTGTGCACCCTTTAAGGCCTTCTCCATAAACATGACAAACGATCACATCATCGGCACTGTTGTGTGGGTTAAATAAGTGGACCAGCCTTAGCTAATGCAAAGTTTGTTTATGAGCAGGGCTCGGTCTGTAGATATTCATCTAATTATCTGACAGCACGAAAGAGCTTGAAGATGTGTTTATAGCATATACAGTACATGCTAATTAAATGCAATATTTGTGTGTGCACATAAAAAGATTTCTGTCTATTTTCCAAAACAGTCTCCCAGGAAGCAAAACCTGACATGCCAATATTAAACAGACGAGAGGTGCTCGATACTCGACTGCACAACACATGTATAATTGCAAACACTTAATCAATAATAACAATAAGAGAAAGCAATTCAAACCTAAATATTTTAAAATAGAATAAACAATAAAGAAAACATGTAAATAAAATTTATAAAAGCTAGTTTTGCTTCCCATCTAAAATGGGTTGAAATCTAAATAATCCATATTACCTCAGTGTTAATATTTGCAGTGCACCATGCTAATGCATGTGTCTCTATTATATGCCATTTAGTATGGAATTTGTAACAGCAGTATTGATGTTTATGATTCTTCATCTATTGGAATGACAAATGCAATGCACTTTATTACTAAAAAAGTTAGTGAAGTACCATCCTTTGAAATGACACACAGATTAAGGTGGATGATGCCCAGAAGCAACTAAGAAAATAAACCTGCTTTTGGTAATTTAGCACAAATAAACCTGAGAGATTAAAAACACATTAGAAATACAGAAAACACCAGCTGCTGGGGGTCAAACTGCGCACTTAGCACAACAAAAAACAACTACATTTTCCATATTCATGACAAAAAGCCTGCCATTTAATTGATTCCTGCAGCATAAATGGTTAGGTATTTTTCTAATCTGTCTCAGTGGAGCTCTGGGACATCTTACAAGGCCAGGAATACACTTAGAATATCATGTGGTTATCTTCCCAGAGCTCCTTCTGAAAGCCCCAGGAATCTCTTCATCCATTTGGCCCATAGCAGAGGTAAAAGGCCAAGGCCCCTTACTGTGTGAATTGCATAGCCAGGAACAGGACCCTATGTGTTCCGTACAAGAGCTTTCTGTTATTGCCTAACAGTTCAACAAAAACAACAACATTTATTAACATAGCACATTTTCATACAAATGATGTAGCTCGAAGTGCTTTACAAGATGAAGAAAAAAGAAAAATATAAAAATAATATATATATAAAAATAAAATATATAAATAATAATATAAAATTATATACAGGGTGGCCCATATTTATGTATATGATTAAAAAGGCATTATCGCCTGGAAACTACCAATGTTATTGTCAAGTAACATAATGGAACATGAACATTAAGTTAACTTAAATGTTTTTTCATCCCCTGTTCTCCATGGCGTAGTCCACCAATGCACCGTCCAGATCGATACACGCCTGAAGACGAAGAGCAACATTGGCACATCTGTACTAGTATCCTCTGAAATTCTTCTGTGATAGCTGCACGTAGCTCAGCCACATTGTGGATGTGATGTTGATACACCTTGTCTTTTAGGTAACCCCACAGGAAAAAGTCTGGTGGGGTCCAGCACATTGTTACTCCCATTCTCAGGCTACACAGTGATACCATTTTCAATACTTTTCATGCAGTAGTTTAAATGCTACAGCCTGTGAAACGTAATATACATAAATATGGGCCACCCTGTATACTGTATATATATAAATAAGTTCAAGATAACTTGTAGCCAAATGCTCATCCTGGCAGCCTTTCCTATATAACAGTACACTTAAAGTAATTCATTCTGATACAATTGATAAGGCATTGTAACTTCTAAAGGTGGTTTACTCTTACTTGGATGCCCATAGAAATGAAGATACTACTGTATCCATCACCTAGTATTTTCCACTATCCAGCTTCTTCTGACTTTGCCAACAGCTTTCCAATTTGTCACACTGTTAAAAAAATATTTTTATGCTGTCTACCATTTTAAACATAATACTAGATTCATCTATCCATTTTCTACTTTCTCTCTTAGAGGAATACCACAGGCTCTTTCCACCACAGTTTTCTAAAAAGCACCTCTGAGGGTCTTTTCTGCCCATTGCTACCAGGTAATTCAATGCCTCCACCTGATGTATTGATTGTGTTTATTTTTATTTATTTATTTATTTATTTATTTATTTATTTATTTCTCATTTGATTGGCTGCATTATCTGTCTTGTGAGCCTGTATCCTTGTTTTTTTTATGTTTCTGCTGCTGAATGGATCAGAAGTTCCCTATAGAATTAATAAAGTTTATCAAATATAATCTAATAAAACACTGCGCAGAGTGAGTGGAAGGCTTTCCTAGCAGAATCAAACCTTGGATTGGATTGTCACACCTACATTTTGACCATTTAAAAGCCACCAATTAGCCTAATTTGATCACTTATTCTATATGGAAGTAAACTGAACTACCAGAAAAAAACTTACATGGACACAGGGAATTAACGCCCGCTCCATATCAACAGAGAACTGGCTCCAAGTCTCAGAAACGTTGGTAGTGCTGATCAGTTGATGAAGGTGACATTTAAAACATACTGTTTTTAAATATTTGCAAACTTTATTGACTTTACTAACATTTTAGAAATATTAAATGAGTAGAGCAATGTAGTAATATCAAGTTCTGATTTTAAGTTGATATTGTATGTTGTGGCGGACTCCTGGGGCTCTTGCAAAGCCAGGACGCCTGGAGGATGAGAAGACAATACCTAACCCAGAACACAAGAGGGTGCTTGGACGATTCCGGAGCCTTAGACTGCAGCACTTCCACCTCACCAGGAAGTGCTGCAGGAAAATCATCAATGAGCTCCTGGAGCACATCCGGGTACAATATAAAAAGTGCCGCATCATTCCATTTGAGGAGCCGGAGTTGGGAGGCAGAGGACAGAGCTTGTAAGTGGAGGAGTGAGGGCAGCAGAGAAGACGAATGAAAGTAAAGAGAAAAGGAGAGAAAAGGACTGTGAGCATTATTGTGGTTGATTTAAGAATTGTGTAAGGTGTTGTGTATTAAAAGGAGAGGAAAAATTAAATGTGCATGTTTTGGGACTTATGTGTGTCCTGTGTCTGTCTGTAGTTGGGCTGATCTTCCACAATGTATAAGACAAAAATAATTATAACAAATTCTCTTTAAGTACAGTGCTGTGGTATAATTTATTTCTGTATGTCACGTTATCTTAAACAGTGCAGCCCATCATCAAATTTACTGGTAAGCTGTAAAAGAAAACAACAAGTATAAAAAGTGTTGTTAGAGTTCCCTGGTTAATGCAATATTCAATGTATAGTGCAATGCCATCTTGATATCTCTTTAGGTTAAATATGCAACAGACCAAAAAGTGGCATTACTGTCATGTCAGAATGGGGCTCTGGGCCAAAGGCCTTCTTGTTATAGAGTAAAAGGACAAAGAGCTAAGTTTGCAGTGTTCTGTTTAAATCAAGCGGTTGACACACCCAAGCAAGTAACACATTTTGTAATTAACATTTATTTATTTCTTTAGATCGGAAGGGAGGGAGGATCAGTTTAAGAATGTTGCAAAACAAAACATAAATTAAGAGTTTGCTGTCCGAAAAAGCAAATCAGCTACAGGAATTGTTGAAATGTTCTAAAAAAAGAAAACAAAACAAAATAATTAAAATTTGGACTTGAAAGGTTTGTAACTAGTGTAAGAAAAAAGTCAAAAAAAGAACAAATTACTGATGACTTTAACAGCACATAATACAGGAAAGATGAAAGTATAGTATAACACTTGTAGTGCAACATTGACCTGATAAAGTACAAAATGACAACAGTAGCTATTCAGCTAGTCTCAAGGT
The DNA here is from genome assembly GCA_026402145.1 of Polypterus bichir lapradei. Taxonomy (NCBI): domain Eukaryota; kingdom Metazoa; phylum Chordata; class Cladistia; order Polypteriformes; family Polypteridae; genus Polypterus; species Polypterus bichir. The sequence continues at coordinate 21,169,285 of JANRMT010062809.1, forward strand.
AGGTTATTACAAGCTTACAAAGACAAAATGTTCATTCTGAAGCGTCTAAAATGTAACATTTCAAGCAAAGACTTTTACTTTGACCTTGCCTTAACACTTTTCATAGCACATAGCCACTCCCTCCAGTTTCACTCTGAATAAATTCTTTTCTCTGCCTTGTTTAGGCATGTTAAAAATAGCCAGCTTATTTGTGTCTTTTAGCTCTCAGTGTGTTGCTTTTTAGAAATTCCAAATCATATACATACATTATATATTTAAGAGAAAAGTACCCTGACCCGTCTTTAAATGACTGTCAATGTGTTTCAGAGTGTTTCCTGTGCTCTGTCCAGTTGATTATTTTGTATGTGGTTAACTTTATTAAGTCTTGAGTATGACAGCTTCTTAAGTTTTCCTAAGTTCTCAGGTAGCTTATTTCCAGTTCTTTCAATATGAACAATATCCTGGATGACAGCAATTTTACAGTAAACCCAAATCATTTTTCCACACTGATACTAATTTTTTGCTCTTAGGCTAATGAACAGAAGTGAGCAGAACATTGTGCTCCTCTTCCTTGATGTATATTATCATATCAAGAAGGGCACCAAATTGTCTAATTTAAGAGGTTTATGGTTTGGTACTCTTGTAGGTTGACCTCTGGTATAGAACTCTGAATCACCTAAACAAACAGAATGTCAAAGTTTATTGGCTGATAGGCTTTTACTTATGGTTAAATATAAAGTAATTCAAATTAAATAAACTGCAACTTGTCTCTGAAATAGACTGAGTAATGTCTACTCAAAACAAAGTTAAACAATGTGATAAGGTTTTGTGATTCCATAGACCTTCAAATAGAACATAAATTCAAAATGAAAATATTGGTTTATTGATCTTTGCTAATAAAGGAATAGATGACATTATCAACTATCAAATTTTATTTAGAAAAAGTTTAAACAGGAGTACAGCTCCATTCATGACAACATGTACAATTTAGCATAAAAAGAAAAGAAGAAAATGCTTAGATTGTGTTTAAAAATTATTTATTCTATAAACATTTGCTATCCATGAATATTCTGTTTATTTACATTTCATACTATACATTTAAACCAATGACTTCACAAATTGCAGTATTATGCACAGCCGGTGCTAAGATAAAAGCCAAGCGTCGAGCAAGAAAGTGGCGCTACAAACCTTCGGTGCCTTCTGTGATCCTGGGAAATCTGAACTCACTACCAAATAAGATCGACAAACTGGCTGCACTGGTGAAAAATGTCACGATCTACAGAGAATGCAGTTTGCTGTGTTTTAGTGAAACGTGGCTAACAACTAACATCCCAGATGCTAACATGGAGCTACCCGGGTTTAGCACAGTTAGAGCGGACAGAGACGCAAGTACCTGCGGGAAGCAGAAAGGAGGGGGTGTCGCTCTATATGTCAATACAAGATGGTGCAACTCTGGACATGTAAACGTTAAAATCTCCACTTGCTGCAGGAACATCGAACTGTTGGCCGTAAGTTTGCGTCCCTATTACTTGCCCAGAGAGTTTGGATGCGTGATTGTTGTTATTGTTTATATCCCCCCTCGAGCGAAAACAGAGATAGCGAGTGATGTCATCCATTCCGCGGTTGCTAAGTTACAAACACAGCACCCTGAGGCACTTGTGCTAATCGCTGGAGACTTTAACCATGTAACGCTGGACAAAACATTACCTGCCTTCTCCCAGTATGTGGATTGTAACACCGGGGAAATAAGACTATTGACCTACTGTATGCAAATGTTAGAGACTCATACAGTGCCACCCCGCTGCCTGCGCTTGGGAAAGCAGATCATAACCTGGTTCTGCTTCAGCCTCACTACAAAACAAGAGTGAGGGAGCTACCTACAACCACACACTCATTCAGGAAGTTGTCCCCTGAGGCAGAGCAGGCTCTGAGAGACTGCTTTGGAACTACGGACTGGGATATCCTGCAGGGGTCACATAGTGAGAACATTGAGGAGGTTGTTGACTGCACTACTGACTACGTCAACTTCTGTATGGACATTGTAGTTCCAGTAAGAACAGTACGCTGCTATGCTAACAACAAGCTATGGATTACAAGTGACATCAAGGGCCTTTTGAACCAGAAGAAAAGGGCTTTTAAAGGCAGTGATCAGCATGAGTTCAAGCGCGTGCAGAAGGAACTCCGAGTCCAGCTCAGGGCGGCGAAGGAGAAGTACAGGACAAAGCATGAGCAGAAGTTGCAGAATAACAGCATGAAGGAAGTGTGGGATGGGATGAAGATCATCACTGGCTGCAACTCGAAGCGGGGTACCACCATCGAGAGAGACGTGGAGAGAGCAAACCAAATGAACAACTTCTTTAACAGGTTTGACCACCCTAACCCACTCTCACCTCTGAGTACTGCATCTTACAACTATCCTTCTGCTGATACCAGCATAGGAGAGACATCCCCACCCACAATTACAGCAGCACAGGTGAGCCAAGAGCTGAGGAGACTTCGTGCCAGCAAAGCAGTGGGTCCAGATGGAGTATTGCCATGACTGCTGAAGGCCTGTGCGCTGGAACTGGGGAGTCCTCTACAGCGCATCTTCAACCTGAGCCTGGAACAGGGGAGAGTCCCGAGGCTTTGGAAAACATCTTGTACCCCAGTCCCAAAGGTATCACGTCCTAGTGAGCTGAATGACTTCTGGCCTGTCGCTCTGATGTCACATGTGATGAAGACCATGGAGCGGCTGCTGCTTCACCACCTGAGGCCACAGGTCCGCCTCGACCCTCTGCAGTTCGCATACCAGGAGAAGGTGGGAGCAGAGGATGCCATCATCTATATGCTACACCGATCCATCTCCCACTTGGACAGAGGCAGTGGTGCTATAAGAATTATGTTTTTGGACTTCTCTAGCGCCTTCAGCACCATCCAACCTCTGCTCCTTAGGGACAAGCTGACAGAGATGGCAGCAGATTCACACCTGGTGGCATGGATCGTGGACTATCTTACAAACAGACCTCAGTATGTGCGTCTCGGGAACTGCAGGTCTGACATTGTGGTCAGCAACACAGGAGCGCCACAGGGGACTGTACTTTCTCCGGTCCTGTTCAGCCTATATAAATCAGACTTCCAATACAACTCGGAGTCCTGCCATGTGCAAAAGTTCGCTGACGACACTGCTATTGTGGGCTTCATCAGGAGTAGGCAGGAGGAGGATTATATAGGAAGCTAATCAAGGACTTTGTTAAATGGTGCAACTCAAACCACTTACACCTGAACACCAGCAAGACCAAGGAGCTGGTGGTGGATTTTAGGAGTCCCTGGCCCCTCATGGACTCTGTGATCATCAGCGGAAACTGTGTGCAGAGGGTACAGACATATAAATACCTGGGAGTGCAGCTGGATGATAAATTGGACTGGACTGCCAATACTGATGCTCTGTGTAAGAAAGGTCAGAGCCGACTATACTTCATTAGAAGGTTGGCGTCCTTCAACTTCTGCAATATGATGCTGCAGGTATTCTACCAGACGGTTGTGGCAAGTGCCCTCTTCTACGCGGTGGCATGCTGGGGAGGCAGCATAAAGAAGGAGGACGTCTCACGCCTGGACAAACTGGTGAGGAAGGCAGGCTCTATTGTAGGCACGGAGCTAGACAGGTTGACATTCGTGGCAGAGCGATGGGCGCTGAGCAGGTTCCTGTCAATCATGGAGAATCCACTGCATCCACTGAACAGTGCCATCTCCAGGCAGAGGAGCAGCTTCAGCGACAGACTGCTGTCACTGTCCTGCTCCACTGACAGACTGAGGAGATCATTCCTCCCCAACACTATGCGACTCTTCAATTCCACCCGGGGGGGGGTGGGGGTAAATGTTAACCATATTCAAAGTTATTGTCTGTTTTTACCTGCTTTTTTTATTACTCTTTACTTTAATATTGTTTTTTGTATCAGTATGCTGCTGCTGGATTATGTGAATTTCCCCTTGGGATTAATAAAGTATCTCTATCTATCTATCTATCTATCTATCTATCTATCTATCTATCATACATACATACATACATACATACATACATACATACATACATACATACATTTCAGACTGTGTATTGAAAGTCTCATTCTATCATCTTAATCTAGCTGCAGTCAGCCTCCCTGTACTCCATCAAAACAAATAATGACACATATTTTAACACTAAGGATCCATTTTCTGAGCTCTTAGCTTAGCCATTAAACATTAAGTGAAGTAACCATATCATTTTAGAAAAAAAAACACTCTGTTTTATTATTATCAAACCAATCCTGCTTGAGCTGATAACCCACTTGTGTAAACTGAAACTCAATGGCATTGCTCAAGCAGGCCATTTTCAGATATTGTCAAACAGCATGTGACCTCTTAGGAGTCACAAAGCTGAGAGGCACAAGTAAGAAAGATTAAGCTTATGACCTTCTCACTCACATTTACTGCCATCTTCCAGGACTAAGCATACACTCATCTTATTGTATGTGTATGTTAAATATGACAAAGAGCAAGACTTAAATAAAGATGAAAAGCCCTGCAAAGGTCAGTGTTTTGCTTTGTGTTACCTTTAATAAGAAACTATGGGGTGGTGTATAGCAAAAGTAGTCTAGTCTTAGTGTCAATTTCATTACGAGCTTAATTAGTAATAAAAGATGACCAAATGTTATGTTTTGCTTAAAAGTTATGTTAAAATTATTAGAAAATATTACCAAGGGATGTTAGAGAAAATCAAGTCAAGTCAAGTGGCTTTATTGTCATACCCTCCTACAGTATTGTAGCATACAGTGGCTGCAGTCCCCAGGACTGCAGTGCAACATATACATAAGCTCAGAATAAGTGCAACATAACTGAAGAAGTATACTATATTATAAATAGATAAATAAATAATTAAAAATAAATAACAAGTAAGTGAATATATAGTAATTATTTGAAAATAATAATAATAATAATAATAATAATAATAATAATAATAATAATAA
>JANRMT010062809.1:21174255-21188124 GCA_026402145.1 Polypterus bichir lapradei
AATAATAATAATAATAATAATAATAATAATAATAATAATAATAATAATAACAACTAAAATACTAATAAAAAACCACAGTAGTGACAAGTGTAACAAATGTACTGCATATAAATTTGCTACTAAGGGCACCACTGAGGGCAGGGTGGGCAGCACAGAGTTCAGCATCCACACAGCCAAGGGGTAGAAGATGTTTAGTCAGTTAAGTATCAGAGGGGTTGTTAATCAGTTTCAGCTGCTTTGGATTTAATGAAATTAACAGGTGTACTAGAGGGGCAACAATGAGAAGACCCCCAAAACAGAAATGGTTTAACAGGTGAAGGCCACTGACATTTTTCCCTCCTCATCTTTTTTGACTGTTTTTTCATTAGTTTTGCATTTGGCTACGGTCAGTGTCACTACTGGTAGCATGAATCGATACCTGAATCCTACAAAGGTTGGAGAAGACAGAGGACACCTTCCGTCGTCTCATTAGGAGCATGCCCAGACGTTGTCAGGCATGCATACAAGCGCGTGGGGGGCATACAAACTAGCAATTACAATTTTGAGTTGCTGCAATGAAATTTTGGCAAAATGGACTACCCTGCCGCATCATTTTTTCACTTTGATTTAGGTTAGGATTAGGTTGATAATTTTCATTTCCATCAAACGATGTGTTTTCAAAGTGTTCCTTTAATGTTTTTGAGCAGTATATATATATATTCACACACAATGTGGCAGACAGTTGGGGATCCTGCCCAGCCGGGATGCCTGGAAGGACTGGGAGAGGGACAATACCCTCCCCGGGCGAGAGGATCAGAGCTTAGATGCTCAACCCTGTTGGGGCCTGATTAAAGAGCCTTGGACTGCAGCACTTACACCACACCCGGAAGAGCTGCCAGAAGAGAATCCAGGCACACCCGGAGTGCTTCCGGGTGCTTATGCAGCACTTCCATCACATCAAGAAGTGCACATCTTTACAGATCATTACAGAGCACATCTGGGGCATTATAAAGGGGCCATCTCACTCCCTTAGAAGAGCCTGAGTCGGGAGGAAGAGGACAGAGCTTGTGAGGAGAAGAGTAGAAGTGGCAGAAAACTAAGAGAGACAAAATGAAACAAGGAACTGTGAGCAGTTTGTGGCTGTTTAATGCATTGTGTGGTGGTATAAAGTCAAGAAGGAAAATAAACATTTGTGTTTTTTGGACATCTGGTGTCTATCTATCTGTGTTCGAGACTGAACTTCCACAATATATATCATCAGGTCTGATCACAATGTGATATTTGGGTGGGTACAGACCAACCACAAGCGTTACCTGGTAGGTAACCACCCAAATAATCAGACTGGGATCAGACCTATGGATGTAATACTCCAATCTTCACCCAGTAAAGTAAGCAAACCAGTTGCCATGGTGCAACGTCTGAAGCTCTGCCTCAGGTGCTGATGTCTGAGGTATGATCCCTGCAAGGTGCAGAGTTAATGATAGTGTTAGAGCTGTTTGCAGCTGTACATCATGAATTAGCAGAAGTGGGATGAGTACATAGTCCTGGGAGCAATATTGTTCAATTGGATGATACTGGAGATGATGTTTCTGATGTGGACTGTCTGAGGTCTCCTTCAATAAGTCCAAGACCCAGTTGCAAAGGGAAGTGTTGTAGCCCAGCAGACCCAACTTCCCTATATGCTTCAGAAGAATGTTGGTGTTAAAAGATGAACTGAAGTCAAAGAAAAGCATACTAGTACTAGTATAAGTGACTGTGAAATTGTAAAGGGTGTGCTAAATGTGCTCTTCGATGGAAAGTTCTATACACCATAACATCATTGTGTTAATATGACCTTGAGACGTACCACTCTGTTGTGATAATCATTGCATCAACTTCTGAGGACTTCTTTACATACAATGCACAATGTCAAGAACCAAGAAACATTATTAAGTGTTTCAATAAATTGTTCTCACATGCCCTACTGTTTAATTAAGAGTGATCCTGACTATAACAGAGACATTAGTCCTGTTCATCCAGAGAGTGAAGCAAATATGAAGCAATAATTTGGGTGGGCCTGAATTCAGAAACAAATTTTATTTACTTGAGTAAATAAAGTCACTTTTCTTGCATGTTAAAATGGGGGCATATTTTATCCATTATTTTATCAGTTTTTACTTGGCACATACCTCTCTTTTCTATTGTTAATTTATTAATATTTTTATTTTTAAATAGTTTGCATATCCTTTTAAGAAGTTCAACTAAATGAATTGTTAGGTCATCCCTGGTGCATTCTGGAATGCAGTTGCTAACTTCAACCTTTACATCCTTTTTAATAATAACTGATATGAAACTTTGATTTACTTTAAAGGCACTAATGTGGAAGAGATGAGTTATGCAATAAGGCTTGCCTCTGTCAAAGTGTGGTATAGTAATGAGGTCATGTGTTTATGTAACTGGCTCCCTCCATTGTGTGTCCAACGATTTACTGTATCTTCCAAGGATCATCCTTTCTTAAAGCATCTTTAACCAGATGAATTGTTGTCCTTCCAGTCTATGCAAAGGCAGCAATCAAAACAAAGATGCACATGTCCCTTCTCCCCGCCACCTCCTGCAACTCCTGTAGGTGGATACTGAGGCATTCCCAGGCTAGCTGAGACATACAATGTCAGGTAAGTCCTGGGTCTACCCTAAGGTCTCCTCCTGGTTGTACATGTCCAAAATACTTTCACAGGGAGGCGACCAGGAGGTAACCTAATCACCTAATCAAGTGGCTCCTTTCGATGTGGAGAAACTAGCTCTAATTTGAGCTCCTCTTAAATTTCTATGCTCCTCAACCTGTCTCTTAGGCTGAGCCAAGAAAACCTGTGAAGGAAGCTCCTTTCTGCCACTTGTATCCACAATCAATTTCTTTCCCTCTTCTGCTTGAGGAAGCACCTCATCCTCATCCTGGAGAGGGTATTCCACCCTTTTCCAGCTGAGAACCATGACCTCAGACTTAGACGTGCTGATTCTTATCATGGCTGGTTCACACTCCACTGCAAACTGCCTCAATGTAGGTCTGAGGTTACAACCTGATAAAGCCAACAGAACCACATCTTCTGAAAAAAAGCAGAGATGATATCCTGAGGTCACCAAACTGGACACCCCTTACTCCTAGAAATTCTTTTCATAAAAATAATCAATAGAATCCATGAGAAAGGGCAACTCTGGCAGAGTCCCACACCCACCAGGAAAGAGTCTGACTTACTGCTCGCTATGCAAACCAGACGTTCACTTGGCCCAAATACCCTGCAATGGCAGACCCGATACCCCATACTCCTGAAGCACCCCTCACAGGAAATAGTCAAGTTTCTTTGATACATTGCTGTGTAATTTCATTTTTTTTCTGCATTCCCATCTGGACTCCAACATTGCCTTCTTTAAAGAGAGAGAACTTGTCTCCATGACACAATCTGTGAAGAGTGCAATACGAAAATGTGAGGGCTGTACAGAAAGTAATACTTGTTTGCCAGTACTCTAAAAATATCATCCCACATGTAATTCTTTTACACCTTCAGATAGAGTATCTCATACTGCATGACTGGAATAATTTCTGCATTTGTAGAGGTTGCTGAACCATAGATATGAAGGATATACTGCTGCTAACTTTCACAAAAGCTGATTTGAAAGAGAAGAGACTGTACATGTGTTCAGAACTATTAGAAGCATTTGAAACCCACAAGGACACCATTTTAGGGAATGTTTGGACTGGTGATGAGACCTGAGCATACCTGTATGACTTAGAGATGAAGAATCAGCCCATGGAGAGTGGTAGCATTCCACCTTCCCTGGACCAATGAAATTCAAAAGCCAGTGCTTAGCCCACAAGACTATAGCGAATGTCTTCTGCGATGACAAGGGGGTGATTTTATTTGATTTCCTTGAGCGTGGGGCAACAATGAACAAACACTGCTACACTGCATCACTCTCGAAATTCAAGAAGCTCTCTGTAAGAAAAGACAGCAGAAACAGCTGAATGAAATTTAGTTACACCACAATAATGTATGACCCCACACTTCTTTGGCAACATCAAAGGGTCTTGCAGAAATGTGATGGCCAGTGATGCCACATCTGCCTTACAGGCATAATCTGGCACCCTCAAACCTTCACTTGTTCGGTCAGATGAATGAAAGCCTTTGGGGATGTCGCTTCCATGATACAGATGAAGTGGAAGAAACTATCAGGCGCTGGACTGGGAAGTGCCCAAAAGAGTTTATTCAAAGTGTTTTTGAAAAGTGGGTTTAAAATTGGTGCAAATACATACACGTACTTGACCAGTTTAGACTCACCATTTTGACCAATTGAGAACCCTGAAAAAAACCTAAGCAGATATAGGATCTGCTGAAAAAGGGTGATAGAAAATACTGCCAAACACAAATAGCACTGAGCAATCCACCTGAACAAACACAAACAAAAACATCAGAGGGCTTAATGTTTAAAACTAACAGCATTTTAAAGACAGTTGATGAGTAATGAATTTCAGTTGATTCATTCTGTTTACTTAGAGATCTGTTAGTCATGTATCACTGAACTGATCATATTAAGAAAAATATATAATTCATGTTCAGATCTACAGCAGCTACATGCATATTATAGTCCATTAACAATGCTAAAGAAAAAAAGCATCCAAAAAAATCCCAAAAAAAACGTGCTGGAGCTAGTCACTGCTAAGTCAATGAAACAACAGCTTCTTTCATCTCACTGAGCCACAGAAGAGTGCCAACTGTAGAAAATGTAGACATGCTTTGCCATTACCCCTAAGCATCTGTAAAGCCTGTGCATGTTGATATAATGAAGACATATTTAATATAATAAAAAATATACCAAAACTATTTTAGGATTATAACAGTATTTTGGCATTAACGATAAGCACAGTATTAAAGCAGGACCAAGAAAAACAATCTAATAACTTTCATAGGGAGCAATACACCTACAGTAGTTATCACTGATATTTATAATTCTATCCTTAAATTGTGACCTTGCCGCTGGTGTATTCATTAGTGACCTTCAGAGCTAGTTTACTTGAGGTCTAGTGCTCCTGCTAGAGGAGAAACTTTAGTAAATTATTATATGTATAGGCGGCCAACAAAGAGCAGGCCAAAATTAGAACACTCCTGAAATCAGGCGTAGTGGTAGTGTTTGTTAACAAGGACCTGGTGGCAAGATGAGACCTTCAGCAGACTTCATTTTCTGGAGGAGAAATATAACTTCATAGAGGGGAGAAGAAGCTAGGGCTCATGTTGGATTTTGGAATATACCTAGTTTACATTTTGTCATGTAGCGTTGACGCTAAAATTGAACAAGATTTCTAAATTGGGAGTGGGCTCTATTCAGCAATGTAATTTTTTTAAAGGACAAAAGAATCATAGTGGTTATGAGGGAATTAGTGACATATTGTTGGAGTTTGATGAAAAGGTCACCACAATGTGACATTAGCTTACAGGAAATTACACTTTTTTATTTCTGCATTTGTGTAAATCAGTATTCAACAGAGGAATAATGTCTGAATGGGCATCACTTTATGGGAAGCTTCTTACATATGTGTGCTTAATGTTGTCTGTTATGGCAGAAGTCCTACCACCTGTTTGTGAACCCCAATAGTGAGTTAACCTATCACGATGAAAGAAAAAAGTCATTTATAAGATAACTGGAGAGTCATAGAAATGAACTGAGAGATACCAGAAAGCCAAGAAGATGGCAGATGTTTCAGTGGCCAGGGGGAATGACAAGTGTGGGAGGTGAGGCCATGGAGAATGATTCTTCTATAGCATCAAAGAGGTTCTGGGATATGACAAAATTGCAGAAATGGTCTGCAGTAAGTAACTCAAGCAGTTATCAATAAAAGATCAGATATGTCCGGCACAATTGAGAAATTTATTGAGAGATGGAATGGAAACTCTTAAACCCGTTGGCTGCTTCCTGTTCAGAGGAGGCATAACTGAAAGCATCAAGTGGGTTAGTTCTATTATTGTGTTGAGTTTACAACTGTGGTTGAAAAATTTCATAATGTCAGATTTGCAGAGGGGAGTGCCTTGAATAACTCATCTCTTTAACAATGAGTGGATGTCAGCGTAAGTACTTCATGATTGTGACAATACACCTTATCATTTACTTGACTAAAATGTGAAGTCTGCAGTAAGTGTGGTATAATAAATATGTTTTTATTTGATCATTTTACTTTTCTTAAATAGTTTCCTACTTTTGAGAAACAAAGACAAGAGGATGCATTCCAAGAATACAGGAATCATACAGTTAACTTCTCAGGGAAAAAACAATGTAGGACTACTGGAATACCACTCTGGTAGATGGCTAAATCTTGGATTCTGGCAGAGCTCTCCAGATTATGCCAATATCATCACGATCAATATCATTGAATCAGTCAGAACTTCATCTTTGGCTCACGTTTTTTTTTTTCCCTTTTGTTTCTTTTCCTGTAATTTTATAAATTCTATTTGATAATGATGATGGCAAAAGTATTGGTGTTCCAAGCATATCATGGTTAAGGCCTTAAACTTCTTTCCAGCTTTAGATAATAGAGATTGACAATCATAACTGTAATTTGGGTAGGGAAAATGATAGCTAGTTTATTATATTTGCTTTATATATTTTGGTTGTTTGTAATGAAAACATGCAAATAAAGTAAATTAAAGAAGACTATGACAAGTTCGATCTTGGCTTTAAAATTAGCGATTTATTATGAAGAACTTCAAAACAAGGCCCTGAATGCAAGTGTGTACAGGTGTACAGAACTGCATTTTTAGAAGTAAGTGAGGGAAACAGTGGATGCAGATAAAGGAGTTAGTATTTTTTTCTGGGAAGAAGTCAATAATAAAACTATTTACAATAACAACAAATCATGCATATTTTATTTGGGCTAAACTGTGCATAATAGTTAAAAGCTAAATGTTATACGTTTCTTTAGTAAGAATCTCTCTTTATGCTGTACATGTGACAATACACCTTATCATTCACTTGACTAAAATGTGAACTCTGCAGTAAGTGTTGTATAATAAATATGTTTTTATTTTATCATTTTACTCTTCTTCAAAGTAAATGAAACATTGAAAGAGTTCCCTTGAGAGATTTGAAATTATGCTGCTAATGTCACTGAAATGAGTAGTAATTTAAACCTCTACTGGGAACATGTAAAATTGTGATTTAAATGACTGTTTTATGAATATTTCAAAACAATACAGAGGCATACACAGAAAATGACAATGCATAATGGTTTCTTTCTTTCTTTCTTTCTTTCTTTCTTTCTTTCTTTCTTTCACAAAATATTCCACAAAACAACAAGCTATACGTACAGTAAGTAAAAACCAAAACAATAAAAAAACATTGTAAATGAAGCCCAGACAAGGCATAAAGGTTTGGAGCACCCTCAGGCAAGCCCTGTATAACTGAAAACAAAATAATAAACATGACTTTCATATGTGGTTTGTATAACGTCTTTCCAAATAAGGTCTATGACTAGACTCAGGCAAGATGGCCATGAATCTGGTTAAGACGCAGGCAAGGAACAAAAGGTGGATACAGGGGACATGGAAGAGGTGTCACTTGTCTTCCTGTCACTGGTTGTCAGAACTGCAGATGAAAGGAGAGGAGAGGCATTAGGCAACAGTGCCAACACTTGATTCGGGGTGGATTTCTCATTAGATGAGCCCTGAAGCTGACTTATATATAATCCGATGCATCAGTGATAAACAGAGAGTTTTACAAGTGACTTAGACTGTCCCCACTCAGCCTAAGAGAGCATTAATACATTTATAAACCCAGCATGTTGTAAACTATCACAAATGTAGAAAAAGCTAAATATGAAAAAGTACATAACTGCCTGCAACTTAAGCTCTAACGCACTATTCAGGATATATTAAAATACAAACAAACATGCACACTCTCAAATATTCTTAAGGCACCCCAATAAAAAATGAATTCTTAGCAACACAGAATGAAAACAGCATAGTAAACCACAAATTTAAACTGCCCATATTCAGCAGGCTACCATTTTTCTTCATGATCCTTCCACAGTGCACGATTGTGTAGGCCGACATTGACAATCCATGGCAGGTACAATGAAGGTCTGAGACTAGATTTATCATTGCTAATGACACATCCCCAAATCTCCTGTGCAGTTAATCAAAATAGCAATGACAACAAGTTCTAGCACAGCTCATTAAAATGTGGCAAAGACTTTTGCTCAGATAAAGAAGCAAACAGCTGAAAGCTGACTATCATATTTAAATACTAGTAATAAGGCTATAATAAAAAAGGTGTAATGGTCACAGGAAACAATGTGGTGGAGTATGTAGAGATTATTCCACAATTTATTATTATGTAAGAATTGATGGGTTCTTTACTTGAAAAAAGATGTGTTTCGGTCCTGAATGTGGACTATTTGCAGTTGATAATCCACACTTGCGTCAGTGGTGGGGCCAGAGAAACAGCTACGAAAAATAACTGGAATAGCAAATCAACTGAGTCTTCATAAGCAGCGCGATTAAAATAAATTGAGTTAAGACAAGTGAGGTTTCTGCCACACAGTGGTATGCACCCCATAGTGGTGGCTCTGCGGCATGGATTTGCACTGGCAATCGGAAGGCTGCCGGTTCAAATCCTGTAACTACCAATAGCGACTCTGCTCTGTTGGGCCCTTGAGCAAGGCCCTTAAGCTGCAATTGCTGAGCGCTTTGAGTATTGAGAAAAGCACTATATAAATGCAAAGAATTATTATTATTATGACACTTTTCACTGAATTTGAACCTTCAGCTTCAGTTCTGTAACATCTAATCTCTCTGCTGAGTCTATGGTCTGTCCCAGCTACACGGTCAAATCACCTTAACTGACTTCTCTCGAACCCTAGAACCAGGCGTCTGGCCTGAGGTCCCCCATGTTAATTATAATGTGGTAATATGCTTAGTAACAGTAACCAAAATACTACAGGTGTTGTTTACGCAATAGTACTAGCAGTAGTAGTAGTAGTAGTAGTAGTAGTAGTAGTAGTAGTATTGTGATATTTACAAAGTACCAGGTCATTTTTAGTTGTATGTCTGACCTGCATGAGCTCTTCGAAATGACCACAGCTTCATTGTTTGAAAAGGTTAGCTATTTAAAAAAATGTCTGCAAATTGGATAGACTCCAAAATAAAACATAACTATTTTGACAGGAACAGACCATTTAACCCAACGTTCCCATACTCGTCCAACTCTTTCCATTTAATACAATCCAGTCAAACTTTGAAGGTCGTTCAAACTACTACAGTTATTCCAGCTCTCTATGGTTTTCTGAGTGAAGAAAAACTTTCTAAATTTGCACAAAATTTACCCTTAACAAACTTCTGTCTGTGAAGCTGTATTTAAGATGAGGAGATTGTTTTAAATAACAGCCTTTCATAATTTTATACACATGCCTCATCTTAACTTCTAGTCATAGATTTAACTCTTTCAATCTTTAATCATAACTGAAAGTATTTATATGTGCCACTTTGGCCATCTTCCTCACACCATCGATGGTTATGGTGCATTGATGCGGCTGTGAAGAAGTGGTGAAAACGTTGCCATATGGTGATGTTCCAGTGTTAATAAGTTTTGTGAAATTTCTGAGAAGAAATAATTATAGCACAAGTCCTTAGGATTTTGCTGCTTCATTTTTGGGTCTTCTATTTTCAATATCTGATCTATAATTTGTAATCTTTGTGAACAATATATCAATTTGGGGTAAAAGCAATAATAATAGAATAAGCACATCAATTTACCAGTACTTTGTAGCAGCCTATTTTAATTTACACACAAATAAAAAAAAAAACAAAAGAAAAAACTGAAAAGTTAGTGAGCACAGATCTTTTACACACCTTTCATGGCCTCACCTACTTATATTTGAATACGATGTGCCATTGTTTTCAGTTCAGAAAATTACCAGGTCATCCTGATAAGTGTGAACAAGCAACTACTTAAGAATTGTAAATGGTGTAAGTGTGAAAAAAAGTCTTGAATAAGAGTAAAGTACCTGCTTTAATATCTCCCATCATTAACCCTGGATAGTTCTGAGGAGGCAGCCATGCACTTACCATCCCTGAGCAATGGCAGTCGGGATGTATAGCAGGAGGTGTGACTTGTTGAAAAGCATTGTAGTCAAACCCCACTCATCATTACATAGCCTTGAAGAAATGCTGGGTTTCATGGGTTTCAAATTCAATAGTATGATGCCTGCTGTCTTTTCTGCATTATGTTTCTTTGCTTTATCATAGTGGCAGGGCATATCACTGTTATCCTTTCTCTATTTACAGTACACTTATGCCACCATGAACTGGATAAGCAGGTTAGAATGCAGAGGGTTGGATTTACAGGACACCTATGACTTAACATAACTGGTGAATTTGAGTAGCAGAACTGCAAAGGCCTGCATTTAATTAGTCAAAATATAAATACCAGGAAAAAAAAAGATTAATTATCATAAAAGGCTGAGTAATGCTGAGGATAAACAAGTAAATAATCCTCAATAATGAAAAGGAAAGGCTTGAATCTACACCTGTATATCACTCAACATATCCTTCCCTATTCTGCTGAAATAATATAAAAGCTTGATTTGCATTTGAAGCAGAACCATTTCAGGCATACCTACGTTACAGAGTGACACGTGAGGAGATGGTGCTTCAGTCAACTGCAAAACAACGCCTTTTTTCTGAGCAATGGAACAGGTTTCTCACTCTCACCAGTGGGCACCTTCCAATAAAAGGTTAGAGTCAAATACATTGCCACAGTCAATTTAGAAGAACACACTAAATTCAGTTACAGTGTTTACATTTATAAGGCTTTAGTGCAATCAGAGATGTTTTTAACATCTTTATATTTACAGTCCGCTCATGTTAATGACATTTATGGCAATCATTAGGTCTTCTCCTATGTTTGTATGCATTCAGCTTGCCTTACAATTTTTAACTATTTGTAAATATTTTGCAGTCATGGTCACTTATTGTAAAAGGTTTGCTATGAAACAAAAAAAACAAAACAAAAATGGCTGGCTGATATCTATGTAATTTAAAATAATCAGGTGTCCGATTCCTATATGTAAGTAAAGCTGTTAGCACAATCCCCAAACTGCTGTTGTCTGGGATGTAGTCTTGTTTCATCACCCCAACCTGTCTTTCCCATGACTCCTTGTGTTCACATCTCCAGCAATAGAATATCACCTATCCTTACAATGTGTCACTTTTCACTTTTTTAATAATAAGATACAGCAGTGGTGTAAGTAGAATTTGGTAGGAACTAATTCAAAAAGAAAATTACCCCCTCCCATATGAAAGTGAATTAAATCCAATTACAAAATGACCATCATCAAATGATACATTAAAGGCCAATGCAGAAGTCATAATTAGACTTTAGGGGATTTTGGGAATGATAACACCTTTGACCTTTTCATTCTGATGCCAAGTCGGTAGGAATATTAACAATAAAGTCTTGTAAAGCAACAATTTATTTCTTGTATATCCCAAAATCACACAAGGAATGCCTCAGTAGGCTTTAACAGGCCCTGTTTTTTGACAGTTCCCCAGCATTGACTTTCTAAGAAGACTGGGAAAAATAATCCAAAAAAAAAAACTCTTGTAGGGAAAAAAAATTGAAGAAATTTTGGGAAAAGCAATTCAGAGAGAGACCAGGTAGATTGGGCATGCAATGGGTGTCAAAAAATTGTGTAAATACAACATAATAGAACACAAGTAATACTCTTCACAGAGCAAGATGGCCAGACTATCATTACCACCTCAGAAATACAAGACAATGGTATAAACTACATAGTAAAATACAAGAATAGGTTATACCACTCATTAAATACAGAAGTATCACATGTGAGGATGCAGATTTGTTCAAATACATCAAAAACAAAGTAGAAACTAACATAAATGAAATGAACAACAATATCTGTCCATCAGTTAATTGTAAAATAACAGCAAGATTGTCAAAAAAGGAATCAGAAAAGCCAGACACTGTCATAGTCCAGTAGACCTCAGCGAACAAGCCGCCTCCATCATATTGGCCATTCTACAGCTGATGAGTCTGATGAAAGGACCCTTATACCTGATCTTTCTGGTGCTCCTTTATCTGAGATGACTTTTGAATAGGTAGGAAAACACCTTGGTAGTAGAGCAGTGGCACCAAGTGCCACATGTGAGATACCGAAAAGCGAAACAGAATAAGGGAGGGCTAGAAACAGTTTATAAATATCATATTGCTTATATTATAGTACTAATGACTAACCACTGAGATGCAGTTTGCACCACTAATCAGCAGCTCTAGTCAGGGTATGCTGAACTGAAGCAGGTTTGGGGCAGTGGGATGTCAGGGAACCTAAAGATGTTTGAACATATAAGAACCTGCTGCTATCCAGGAGAATATGTCAATTTGCTGAAAAATACTAACCTTCTCTCATAGGTCATGGGTGAACTACACTATTTAAAGGATGGCTTTAGAAATAATAAATACTTCTGATCAGTGTATAAAGTTGCTCCTACATTTATTTACTGCCCCACTTGTTCTAATTCTGGGTTACAGTGAATTGATGTCTATTCTGGTAGCTTTAAGCACAAGGGAGGAACCAGCACTATAGGGAGTGCCAGCTTATCGCAAGGCAGAGTCATTCAGACACCCACACAAAGCTAAGAACATACAAAGTTACCAGCTAACTGAAGCATCATGTCTTTTGGATTTGAGAGGGCATCTGAAATAACTGTAAGAAGCCTACACAGACAAAAAAAGAATTCCCACCCTCCACAGGAAATGATGGGGCTGGGACATGAGCTCACTGCCCTGAGGCCATAAGGCAGTGGCACTACCTAGTGTGCACCATGCTGCCAACTTTACCTAGAGAAGTCTGAAAATGATTCATTTTACAGCTTTTTACCATATTACTGGCTCTCAAAGTGATTAATACACATGAGGAATTTAATAAAATCTGTTACTGGACCATAAGCATAAGAAATGAATAATTGTTTTATTGTTTTGTTTTTGTTTTTTTTTTTTAATTTTACAATCAGCTCATTTGATGTGGAACAGTAGTTCTGGTGTATGAGCATTATAAACCAGTGATAAATATGAATAAAGAAATAGAACACCCTAAAAAAGAATTGAGCTTGTGCTTTATGTTCATCTCATACTGAAGACAATCAGTTTATCTGCTGTGAATGACCAAGAGTGTGTGGATGAATGTGCCTTGCCATTGGATGGTGTTCTGTCCAGGATTGGCTCCTATCTTTCACCCAGTGCTGCTGGGATTAGCATCCAACTGCCATGTCACAAAACCAGAGAAAGGGGTTAGAAAACGGACTGATAGGTATTAAATACTTACATTTCAGTCCAGTGTACTCTGACTCTGTGTTATACCAATACTATGATGTAGCTAACATTTTCTTAACATTTTTCATCTTGGCCAAACAAAAGTTGGCTACTTTAGAAAAATATAACAATAACAATTTTCTTAATTTATAAATTAGCTTGTAATGTGAACCTGCAGAGCTCAGCAAAAATATACAATAGTTTCGGATTATTAGAGAGTTTTTATTAATATTTCAAATAGAAAACAATTTTAATATAATACTTAATATAATACAGTCCAATAACTTTGATAAAAACTTAGTCATCTCAGCTCCTCCATTGGTTGAAACATCTGCAGCTGTTTTCTCTGCAGTTAGCTAGTTAACCCTCTAAAATGAACTTGGATTGCCACCTAGTGGTCAAAATGTGTATGACTCTAGTTTTTGCGCGACACTACTGAACATATACGCTCACAAAATGGATAGAAGGATGTGTGCTTCATTTTGTAACGGTCAAGTTTCAAAACAAATGAGAAGGCCATCTATTGCTGTACTTCTCTATGCT
>JANRMT010062809.1:21188524-21214538 GCA_026402145.1 Polypterus bichir lapradei
GATAGATAGATAGATAGATAGATAGATAGATAGATAGATAGATAGATCACAGGTATTGGTTTAGTGAGATGCTGTCACTAACACAATTTATGTTTCCTATAATGTGGAAGATAACAACCATGTCCAGATCCAATATCATTAGCCCTGGCCTTTCACTTCCTCTGCTACTTAAACACCTTTCTAACAGGATGCAGCCATTAATTTCAGAGCTAGGTTTGGAAGCAGACAGATCTCTCACACCCAAAAGCTATTCCATGGCTACATCAGCCCTATCATATGTTAGACATAACAGTTATCCTTTTTAAAAAGTTTACTTTTTTCTTCCTTAAACCAGGACAATAAACAAGGTGTCCTCTGGATTCCCAACTCTTGTTTTGTTTCCTTTTGATTATTTATAATAGATTGATTGAATAATGAAGCACGCTACAGCATAGAACATCACATTGTCTATCACAGAATTATCGACGGCATAAAGGATGTCACTACCCACTTTAAAGGAGCCCCATCTCCTAAGTAAAAAGAGTCTGTTCATTCCTATCTTATACAGTCCAGCCTGTCACTGACGTGTAGTTCCAAGATCTTTCAGCAGTGCACCACCTCCACATCCACTCCCTGAATAGTGACCGGGTGTAAAACTTCTTTAGTGTGGTGAAAGTCAATAACCAGTTCCTTGGTGTTGCTGATATTAAGTCACAAACCGTTCTTTCTGCTCTAAGAAACAAGGTTCTCCACCTGATTCTTATACTGTATGCCTTCTCATTCTCCTTATGAATACACCCCATTACCCCCTACTACCCAGTATCTGAGAATTTCTGCAAGTGACATGACTTGGCATTATGTTTATAGTCCTTGGTTTACAGAATGAAGAGAAAAGGAGAGAGGATTATTCCTTGTGATGCTCCAGTGTTGCTCAAATCTATTTCAGAGACAGTCACAAACTGTGGTCTACCCAACAGATAGTCCATTATCCTGGACACCATAGCCTTGTGGAACAGATAATTTCATCATCCACTTCAGTCTTTGTCTGATAGGCAAACTACAGAGGGTCCAAGAGGTCTTTCAGTTAAAGTCTCATAAAGTCCAAGCCCAGCTTCTCGAAGGTCTTCATGGTGTGGGCCATAAGAGCCACTGGTCTGTAATCATTAGGTAAAGAGGGGCTTGCCTTCTTTGGAACTGGAACAATGCAGTACATTTTCCACAGCTGCAGCACTTTCTTGAGTCTTACTGATGGACTGAAGAAGTAGAAGAGGATATCACAAAGATGTAGTGCTGGACTGCCATCCATTGAATCCATTCCTCATGATATGGCTAAGATACACAACAACTATTCAACAGGCAAGATTAAATTACTTAAAAAGATTATTGGATTATTATGATTATGGATTATTAAGTATGAATTCCCTTGGAGAGACCTTGTGATAAAACAGTGCATAGGACTCATGGCACTCTTTCTTGGCAGTGTTGGTAGTATAGCTTGAGTGATAACTTAAATGCATCTCCAATCATACTTTTATTTTTTGAATCAGCTTATAATTACTATACACCTAAATAATAAAATGTTTGGTTCTCTTTAAGACTTTTCATCATTTGACCACTGTAGGAAAATGGATTAGAGGTATTGCACATACTTTCTCATTAACCTGCACTTCTGGCTTGCCAGGATTGTTGATATTTGGTGTAATGTTCATTAATTTGTTCATTCATTCATTTTCAAATGCTTATCTAGGACCAGGTTGTGGGGGCAACAGTCTTAGCAGTGAGGCCCATGCGTCCCTTTCCTCAGCCATACTTGCCAACTTATACTGTGGGATCCCAAGATTTTCCCTGGCCATCTAAGAGATATAATCCTCCCAGCAAGTCCTGCAATTTCCCTGAGATCTCCTCCCAGCTGGTTACACCCTTGAAATCTCCACAGGGAGGCATCTGGGAGGCATCCATATCAGATTCATATTCTAGCCTCTCCCTAATTTCTACACTTCTCACCATATGAGAAACCTCATTTTGGCTGCTTGTATCCGCAATCTCAACCTTTTGATCATCACCAAAACGTCATGGCCATAGCTGAGGGTTGGGATGTAGATCGACTGGTAAATTGGGAGCTTTGCCTCCTGGCTCATCTCCTTTTCCAACACTACAGAAAGGAATAGAACTGCACCAAATCTGTCTGTCAATCTAACTATCCCTTTTCCCTCATTTGTGAACAGGACCACAAGATACTTAAACCTCCATTTGAAGCCGTAACTCATCTTCTACTTAGAAAAGATAGCCACCTTTTTTCTACTGAGAACCATGGCATCAGATTTGGAGGTGCTGATCCTTATCCCTGCTGCTTCACACTTACTCTACAATCATTCCAAAGCGTGTTGGAGTTCACAGCCTGATGAAAAAACCAACAAGCAGGGCCATCTTAACAGCATCATAGGCCCCCAGGCAAAGTAGTGCACTGGGACCACTGTTTTGATAGCAAAATAGAAACATACTTAAGCAGCATAAACACTGTGGCTCCTATGCTTCTGGGGTCCCTGGCCACCACCCATTGTGCCCATACATTAAGATAGCCCTGCCAACTAGACCACAATGTCTGCAAAAAGCAATGACACAATCCTAAGCCCACTGACCTGGACAAACTCTCCAATTCAGCTGTGCCTTGATATACTGTCCATGAACATAAAAACAGGATAGGACACAAATAGCCTTTATCTGGTTACCCGGTACCCCACACTCTCCCAGAAGCCCTCATAGAATCCTTCAAGAAACACAGTCATACACCTTCTCTAAGTCCTCAAAACACATGTAGGCTGATTGGGGGTACTCCCATGACATCTCCAGGATCCTCATGTGGTTAAAGAGGTGGTCCACTGTTTCAAGACCTGGATGGGATCCACGTTGCGACTCCTCGATCCTCCTCCCTGATCTGAATGTCCAGTACCCTGGCTTAAGCTTCCCTGGGTGGCTGAGGAGTGTCATCCAATAGTTAAAGCACACCCTTTGGTTCCACTTTTGGAAAATGGGGACTACCACCCTAATTTGCCACTCCAGTGGCACTGCTACTTATAACTATGCAACACTGAAAAGGCATGGCAGCCACAACAGTCCAATAATGTCCAAAACCTTTGGCATTTTTGGGTGGCTCTCATCCATTGCCAGGGGCTTGCCAGTGTGGAGTTGCTTAATTACCACATTGAACTCCCTCAGCATAATGGATATTGATCCTTCATCAGCTTTTGGCTCTTCATCCTCTACAAAGTTTTTATCTGTTGGGTTTGTGAGCTCCTCAAAGTGTTCCTTTCACTGCCAGACTACATCCTTAGTCTGGGTCATCATTTCACCAACCTTTCTGAGAACAGCAGGAGGGAATTCCTGCCTTCCCTTTCTGACATGTATAATGGTTTGCTAGAACTTCTTTGACCTCAATCTTTAGTCACTTTCCATGGTCTTCACGCCAACACTGCGGCCCTTTTGGCCTCTTGGTAGGACTCTGCTGCTAAACATACATGAGAGACCTCCTCCTTCAGCCAGATGGCAACCCTTACCACTGGTGTCCACTTAGGGACCTTGAGAGGCACATATGGCATTCTGGCAGAAGTTCTTGGCAGCTGTTTCTGCAGTGAAGGGGTTGAACATGGCACATTCAGATTCTATGTCCCCAGCCACCCCTGGGATGCAGGAAAAGTTATTTTGAAGGTGGGAATTGAAAATCTTCTGGAAAACGGCCTTCCTAAGATGTTCACACTCTCACTTCTTGCTTGGACTTTCCAGGTCTATCCCGGCACCTTCCCCACCATTTGACACAACTAACCTCCAGATGGTGATCAGTTGATAGCTCTGCCCCGTCTTCACAGAAGTGTCCAAAACATATGGCCGTAAATCTGACAATGCAATTATACTGTAAAATTGATCATAGATCTTAAAGTTCTCTAGTATGAAGTACACTTATCAGCCACCTTATGTTCAAATATGTTGTTTGTTATGGACAGACCATGCGTAGCACAGTAGCCCAATAACAAAACACCTCTCAGGTTTAGTTCAGGTAGGCCATTCCTCCCATTCTGGTCTGTCTAGGTGTCTTCATCATTACCTACGTGTGTATTGAAGTCGCCAAGCAGAACTATGTAGTCTCCAGCTAGTACCCTTTCCAGGACCCCTTCCGTGAACTTGAAGGAGTCCTCTTACTCCGAGTTGCCATTTGGTACATAAGCACATATGGCAGTCAGAGTTCTCCCAGTGAGCCTCACATGGCATCAGCTAGGAGGGGGCTGTGCCCAATGCCTTTATCCCTTGGCAACTCCAGAGTAAAGGTGAGTCCAGCCTCTTCCGAGAGTTTTGGTTCTAGAACCAAGTGACTGTGTGGCTGTGAGCTCAACTATATCTTATTGGTAGGACACCGCCTTACTAATCAACTTTAACTCCCTCCACCCGATAGAGGTGACTTTCCTTGTCCCAAGAGTCACTTTGACTGCCACCCTTTCACATTGCACCCAGACCCTATTCCTCCTGCAGGAGGCAGGTGAAATGTTAAAAAAAATAAATAACATCTTTGGTAGACTATTTAAAAATCTATTTAAAGTTTACAAAGCTCATTTACAGGACTTTCATTTTTTTTTTACGCTTCCTTGGACCTTTTCCCCTTTTTTGGGCTGCAAAACGGAATTTTAATGCCTTTAATTGGTTTTTGTTGCTGTCGATCAACACAAAAACTCCACAGTCTCAAAGTCAAAACAAAACTTTTGTTATCCTTCTAAATCAATTAAAAGTAAAAAGCAGAAAATAACCAACTCCATATGTATTCACATCCCTTTGGTAGAGACACATTTGGCAACAATTACAGCCATCAGACTTAAAAAAAAGTCTCTACCCACTTTGCACATCTGGACACTGCAATTTTCCTCATTCTTTTTAGCAAAATTGCTCAATATCCCTCAAGTTAGATAGTAACAGTGAATGAATGACAAATTCCAATGACTGGAATTCCTTTCCAAAATTGAAAGGAATTTCAAGCATATACTCACAAACATTTTCTAGCTTTGAGGGCGGCAACACTTCCATATATAAAATATAGAATAAAGCAGGCTTATAACAGAAGCAATTCGTTTATATACAGTACATATTTTTTATTGGATATCATTAATGATATGCATAAACAGCTCTTTTTTATAGTACAAAAGTACAAAAAATATTTCTACCTATTTAAAAGAAAATTATTTATCATACACATCCCACGGAAATTTACTTAGTATTTTTTTTTATAATTGCATTTCTAGGCCAATGCAAATAAAGCTTTGTTTTAAACTCTCATATGATTTTCTTCTTAGGCATTACTGTCTCAATTGGTTACATTCGTGTTACTAAACAATATGCGAAAAAGTCAAATGCAAATATAAATAATTGCACACAAAGTCAAAATAGCAAAGATTAATTCTGAAGCTTAAGGTCATTGGCATCAGAGGTAATTTACAAAATTGCAGTTTAAGATGGTTTGCAGACCACAGTCAAAGTGTAAAGATAAGCGGAGAATACTTGACATGGGGGAGATCATCAGTAGTCTGTGTTTGTGCTGTTTAATTGCAGTAATTTACGTTTAGTGGCCACTGTGTTTTACTTGTACTTATTTAGTACCAATTAGGACCCCCTGATGTC
This sequence comes from Polypterus bichir lapradei, assembly GCA_026402145.1. Classification (NCBI taxonomy): domain Eukaryota; kingdom Metazoa; phylum Chordata; class Cladistia; order Polypteriformes; family Polypteridae; genus Polypterus; species Polypterus bichir. Next base: position 21,194,162 of record JANRMT010062809.1, read on the forward strand.
TGCAGAACAAGCTAAATGCTTCATGAACTCAACAAGGTTGTAGAAGAACTCCTTATGGATTTTGCTTCATGCTAACTCTTGTAACTGCCCAGGAGGACAGACAGGCATCCCAGTCAGGACCGAGGAGGATTTCTTGCCCGGCTAGGAAGTCATAATGCAAGTAAAGCCAGGTTTTGTGAATTTCCCCTTGGGATTAATAAAGTATCTATCTATCTATCTATCTATCTATCTATCTATCTATCTATCTATCTATCTATCTATCTATCTATCTATGTTACATACAATACCTGGCTGTGACGCCTTATAATTCCTTTCCTGCCTGGGATGCTGGAAGAAAGGATGGACATATGAGAGCTGGAAGCTGGGAGTAGATCATTTCCTAAATTAATAGATGGCAGTGTCCCTTGCAAGTAGTCCCAGTTTGGACAGCCATAGGGCTACATGGGAATTGGAGTCTGGAAGCGCGGCCCTGTAGGGGTGCTTGGATGACGATAGAGGGTGCTGCCAGAGAAGGACCTCCTTAGTTTCCATATGACCCAGAAGAGCTTCCATCAAGCCATGATGTACCACCAGAAATATTCCCGGGTCCAGATTAAAAGGAGCCTACCACCATACCTCAGGGAATCAGAGTTGGGAGGCAGTGGGCAAAACTAACATGAAACTTTCCTTTGAACATATGCATTGGTAGGCAGCTGCTCAGTCACATTTTTCCCCATTTAGGAGAGTTCCCCATGCCAGTCAGAAATATTAACAAAAGCAATAAAAAAACAACAAAAACAAATTGGTTCAGCTAATCTCAAGTGTGAGCATCTTAATGCCTTATCACACATGGGCACCTGAGGATCACCTGCCTCTCCCAGAGCAAAAAGGGGCACTGCAGGTAACTATATTGTCTCTTTTTCCCCCCAAAGCATAAAGAAAACGCTCAGTTAGGGCAACTAAGCCTTGTCCACAATGCTCTAGGAAACCCCAACCCTTCCAGTCAAACCTTATAAATACAGATGTTTCCAGTTTGAGCAATCTCATTTGAGAAGCAGACCTTCTGTATGACAGACATCCCTGACAGTGACCTGCTCAATAGAGGCAGTGTACCAGAGAAGCCTTGCAGGCTACCCAGGCAATTATTGCACCGGTTTTCTATTTTTGTGCCCCCGAACATTTATCTAAATTTGATTTGTTGGTGTCTTGAATTCAACATGGTAGCCCAACTGGTACCCCAACTTTACCTATGGATTCCTCCGCTCATTTGCCTATTGACAATCTAAAGGATAAATGGATATCTAAAATGAGATTAACTCTTATTATACTGATATATACATTAGCAGAAAGGTGATGCAGCAACAAGCAACAGAAGAATGGCTTAATTACATTTAAAATTTTAAAAATATATTATGGTGATTTTGCTGTAGACTATAACAAACACCCACAGTTTGCATCTTGGTATGTTAAATATCATTTTAAGAAAATGTGACATTCTTCTCACTGGGGTTGTGTAGGCAATCACTAATCATCATGTTGACTGTATGGACAGAGATCTGTGAACTGCATGGAGTGAGGGCTGCACTGGTTCTGCTAGCAGACTGCAGCAATGGCTCATTATGCAGAGTGCATCAGTTCAGAGACTTCTTAGACATTTTTGTTCATAAGCCAATGTAGTTATCCTGAGCGTCATTATGGACCTCTCTAATCAACTGGAAAGTTTATTAGTAAATTATTAGTGTAAAATTAAATAAAACAGTAATTGAATCCATTTGATAATCTGAAAGAAGCAGAAATTCATAGCAGCCATTTACAAACTGAACAGATTAAAAAAAGTACTTAAATATGTCACCACAAAGGAACAATAAACACTGGACAAACACAAAGTAATAACGTAAACGGAACAAGAAAAAAGCAAAACTACTTCTTTGGGTGTCATCTACTGGCCTTGAACGCTGTGAGTCTGGTGAGGTGTCTCTTATCCAGTCTCATTGTTTCTTTCTCTACTCACTTCTTGACTTTAATCTAACAGAGCCACTGGCCTTTAAAGTCAATCTTGGGGTTAACATCTGATCAGGATTCAGAGTCATTTTTGGGGCCAGGAGATGTCCTATTATGAGACAGAAGTCTTAAACTCCCTCCTTGAAAGATAGTCTGGCCTCCCTGGTTACTGTTGGGTTGCCTACCCCCAGCTCCCTGGAGGAAATTTTCCATAATATATTTCTATCACAGTGTCATGTTTCTTTCAGTTATGTTGATTCCTTTGACTATTGCTCTTCTTGGTGATGTAGCACACATGCCATCCCCTAGTTGGACCTCTCTTCCCCAACCTGCAAATGTAGACTCTCTCTTTTTGCCACTGTGGTTCTAACTGTGATTTGGAAGCCAACCCCTAGAATATTTCATTTTATAACTATTGTGACCAGTAAGGTGTGTTGTAGCACCCTAAACCCCAGACACAACCACACAAACACAAGTCTCAGGTGCAAATGCAAGGTTTGTTATAATTATAAATTACAAAGGCTTCCTTGTGATAGTGGCACAAGCACAATGCAATTCTTTTTCTATCTGTTTTTTGGCAGCCTTTATTCATCCTCCATACCCATCTCCAACTTGCCTGGATGAGGTCGAGTGACTTCTTTTATCTTATACCCGGGAGTGCTTCCGATGCTAAGGCAAAGCCCATAGGAAGCACTGCCTGGTCAAATGAAAGTTACAAAAAGTAGGGGTAATGGATCCCTGAGGCACCCACTGGCAGCACTCAGAGAATCTAATAAGGCTGTCCTATGGGACTTCAGTTACTAGCATGGCTTAAGGGTGTTGGCAAAGGTAGCATCGCCTAGCTTGTCAGGGGAGCATGTCACCCTGCCAGGTTGCCTTCCCCTGCCCTTCAGTCCCACTGGCCTCCCAGGTCTTTGATTGATCCCATCTGGCAGACCAATGTACCCACTTGCATATTGGGATCCTTTATTGGTTTTTTAGAAAGGGCAGAGGACATCTTGCCCTTCATTGTACCCACTTACTGCCATGGCCTCTCGGCTGGATAAGGGATCAGAACCCATCCTGACAGGGACACCAGCACATATGTGTTACCTATCACACTATCTTAAAGAAACATTTAGACTCTCTCTCTGTCTCTGATTCAATGATTAAGCCTTAATCTTTGCAATATTTAATTTACTTTTATTTCAATCACTTTAATATTCACTTCAAATCAAAATGTCTTTTTTCAGAAATTACCACCATGTTTTTTCTGTAGATTCCTCATGTTTTCATGGATTTTTCTGTTTTATGTTGAACACATATTTTTTCACATTTTTCTTAATTCATACATTATCTACTTCAGGTATGCATGTACTTATCTTTTCTGTTTATACTATAAATAAGTATAAGAAGTTGTTTACTGTTATTTAGTGCATATTATTAGCTTGCTGTTGCTTTTAATATGGGTGGTTTAATCACTCAGCATTCAAATACCATCCTGGTCATTATACATACAGAATCTATACATTCCTTCTCTGGATGCATGTCTTTCTCTGTATACACTCTGGTTTTCCTCTCACCTTAAAAAATAAATGTGTGTCAGGTTAACTCACCACTTAACTGAATTTGGCTATGCCATTGTTCATATTTAACCTAAACCTAAAGTGATGTCTGGTAAGTAGCAGTGGTATAAAACATTGTGTCATCCTGTGATATGTTTCAGGTTTAGCTCAAAGTTGACTGCGTATGATCAGATTCTCCCAGGATAAGTTCCATTCACCATACAACCCTGAATTTCTTTAAGAGAATTTGAAAATGCTGCTTGTTTCAATCTGTTATATTCCTTCTAATATTACAGGCTTACAGGGTCATTATTGTCAAATATACAAAGTACAATGAAGTTCTTTCTTCATGTCCATGTGGGAACAAATGACATACATAAGGGTAGTCTGTCTGTTCTGCGATCCAAATATAAAGGTGCCAGGTTGAGGAGCAGAACTGACAAGGTAATCTTCTCCTAAGTTCTGCCTGTGCCATGCGCTAGTCCAAGTAAGACTGAGGCGATAAGAAGTCTTAATGCGTGGCTCAAATCTTTTCGTAGGTTAGCAGGATATCGGTTAATTGGAGATTAGGACTTTTGGAAGAGATGGGACCTGTTCCGCCACAATGGGTTACATGTGTTGGGGAGGCATATGGATAGGTTAGTCAAGGGTTGTTTAAACTAGGGAATTGGGGGGCAGGAATTTAGGCCAGACCAGGCTTAGAACTGTACTGGAAGAAACTAATAATCGTGTTAAAATAAAAATGCATAGTAATCCTAATTCTAACCTAATATTTAAATGCAACACATTAAAAATAGCTCACTTTAACGCTAGAAGTATAAAAAATAAAACAAGAGAGTTGAAGTTGTATGTAGAGTGGCATAATTATGATATTATAACAATAACAGAAACCTGGCCAAAATACAAAGATGGGAATGAGTAAAACATCTTGGAATATGCATTTTAGGAAGGAAAGACTGTACAGTAATGGAGGTGGGGTTGCTGTTTATGTCATACAGAATTTAAACACAAGTCATCTTCAGTTGGATGATGAGCTCCATCTTAGTAAAAATATCTGGCTTCTCCTGGAAAGAATTAGGGAAAGATGCCATATTTTAGAAATGTGTTATAGGCCGCGCAATGCAGACAGTAATTTCAACACAGATATTTTCAGTAATATTAAAAAGGCAAGCTTACAGGGGGATATTATAGTCATGGGGGACTTTAATTACCCAAATATTAACTGGGATAACCCTGCAAAGAGCACAAGAGTTTTTATAAGTAATCAGTGACTGTTTTTTAACATAGTAAGTTAAAAGACCAGGGCGGGGTGGAACCTGTCTTGATTTAGTATTCTGTAATAACCAGGACGGAATTTAGGGTGTAGAGGTGATTCAACCACTAGGGTCAAGTGATTATAATACAATATTATGAAATTGTATTATAATAAAATATAATAGAATTCTCAGTGTTTTGGAAGAGTTCAGATGCAAAGACTAAAACTGTTAAGTTTAACTTTGGTAAGGCAAATTTTGGACAGATACAGTAAAGTCTAAGGAGGATGGACTAGGATAAGCTTGTAGAGACAGATAAGGAGCAGTGGAACAGGTTTAAAAATGTTTTACATATAATACAGGACAGGTACATACCTAAATTTGGAATTAATAGGAAATTTTAAAAAATCCACAGTGGGTTAATTAAGAGTTAAAAAAGAAGCTGCAAAGGAAAAAACAGCTGTATAAGGCATATAAGACTAATAACTCCAAAATGAATTATAGGGAGCATGAGACCAAGAGGGCAACCATTAAGAAGGATATTAGGGAGGCTAAAAGGCAGTTAGAGAGGAATATTGCAGATAGGGCAAAAGATGACCCAAATAGATTTTATTAGTAAAAGAACAGTCAAAGAAGAAGAGAAGTGCATCAGGAATAGTAAAGGAGAATTAAAAAATACGGACAGTGAAATAGAAGATGCTCTAAATTTCCATTTTTCTGAGGTCACAAGTGAGGAAGTAAATAACCTCCCAGCAGTGAAAGAGACTGCTAAGGAGGTTCTGAATGATTTAGTAATTGTTGAGGGAGAAGTGCTGCTCAGATTAAATTGCCTGAAATCAAAGAAATCACCAGGACGAGATAATATTTACCCTTGAGTTCTTAAGGAGGCTAATGAGTAGGTATATAATCCCTTGACAGATATTTTTAGGAAGTCACTGCATGCTGGGAAATTTCTGAAGAACTGGAAAATTTTAAATATTATCCTGTTATACAAAAAAGACAGTTCTAAACAAGTACAGACTAGCAAGCTTAAAGTGCATCAAAGGAAAATTAATGGAAGGAATTATTAAGGATAAGATTGAGCAAGACATGGCAAGAGCAGTTTTACTGAACAGCCAGCATGGGTTCAGATTAGGGAGGTGATGTTTTACCAATATGCTGGATTTCTATGAGGAAGCAACATAAAGATATGATCAAAGTGGAGCATATGATATTATTTACCTTGACTTTCAAAAAGCATTGATAAGGTGCCACATGAGAGGTTGGGCATCAAACTTAAATAAGTGAGAGTTCAAGATGTTGTTTGGAGATTGGGGCAAAATTGGCTCAGACACAGGAAGCAGTGGGTAATGTGTGCATGGAACAATATCAGAAGTGATGTTCCATAGGGGTCAGCGCTAGGGCTAGGGTTGCTACCATTTTTAATAAATATAAATGATTTGGATAGGACAATAATTAACAAGGTGGTTAAGTTTGCAGATGATACCAAGATAGGTGGATTGTCAGATAATCCATTAAATTATTACAGGGGGACCTGGACAGTATAAAGGCTTGGTTAGATTTGTGGCAGATGAAGTTTAATGTCAGTAAATGTAAAGTATTACACATACAGAATACATTAAAACATTGATTATCCAACAGGGGTCAGGACCGAAAGCCATGATGGGTAAGAGAAAAAACAGATAACAAAACAGCTATTTTAAAAATTATATACATTAGATTAGTTTAGCGAATAGTCATATTTATTTACAACAAAAAAAACTATTAACAAAATATAATATAGTGTTAACAAAATTAATTAATTTATGTAATATTGTAATGACCAATGTAATAAGCAAATACAACTCAGAGATACTGGAGTTTTCTACATTTTACTTGGAGTCTTCTGTAACAAACAGTGCCCTGTCTTATACTACATTATCTGGGTTACATAGCATATCTCCAAAACAATAAAAGAAAGCATACCCTACCAATATTTATCTATGCCACTCACATCCTGTCTTTCTCTATACCGCAAACACTCCTGTTTATTGTCTCCTGGCTCCCTACTCAAAATTCCTTCCTCTGTACTTTCCTTTTTCTCCAAACTTCTTCTGTCACTCATCTGCTAAGAGGCATGTCCAGCCATCACAGAACAGAAACCTTTCACCCAGTCCCGTCACTTATACCATTTATTCCGCCCTTTCTGCTCCACCACAACGCATCAGAAGCAGCTTGCATGTCACAATATATTAACAAAACATAACATAACAGAATTTAAAAAGCAAATTACAATGCAGAAAACATCAACATTAATACAGAATAACATTATAGTCAGTGGTTTCATATTTCAACAGGTTTTTCAATTTTGTTGTCATCACACTTTATATTGTTCACTGTTGTTCTTCCTACTCCATAAATTAAAGCAATACTTGACACGCTTTTGCCATTTCGTAAATGTTTAATAATTTCAATTTTTTTTAACAATTCCAACACCACACACATATGTTTATCGGCCATAACAATGTATAGTAGTTTAATTATAATAAAATAGAAAAGCTATGAAATGCTATTAAAGCTGAAGGTATGTAACTGTGATTTCAAAATGCTGCATGACACGTGGTACTGGGGAAAAACATTATACACTAGCACAAGGGAGAGTTGTTCCAGTGTGCAGCCTATTGTGCAGCAGTAATAATAGGTAGACACTGCCATGCGTAATGTTTTTTTTTTTTTTTTTGCCATGACAGTTAATGGAGATTGATGGTTAATCGAGTGATGGATAATTGAGGTTTTACTATACAAATGTTAGGTTTGAATATGCAGTGAGAAGCCCGAAAATTGAAAGTACACCTTATGAGAAGGATTTGGGAGTCATAGTGGACTTGGTACTATGAACTGCCAGACAATGTTCAGAAACCATTAAGAAAGCTAACAGAATGTTAGGTTATATAGCATGATGTGTAAAGTACAAGTCCAAGGTTCAAACTTTATAATGCAGTGGTGAGGCCTCATCTGGACTACTGTCTACAGTTTTGGTCTCCAGGCTGCAATAAGGACATAGCAGCGCTAGAAAAGGTCCAGCGAAGAGCAACTAGTCTGATTCCACGGCTACAGGGGTTGAATCATGAGGAAAGATTAAAAGAGCTGAGCCTATACAGTTTAAGCAAAAGAAGATTAAGAGTAGATGGGATTGAAGTATTTAAAATTATGAAGGAAATTAGTACAGTGGATCGAGACTGTTATTTTAATGTGAGTTCATTAAGAACACAGGGATACAGTTGCAAACTTGTTAAGGGTAAATTTTGCGGGAATATTATGAGGTTTTTCTTCACACTGAGAACCACAGACACTTGGAATAAGCTACCAACTTTTATGGTAGACAGTAGGACTTTAGAGACTTTCAAAACTAGACTTGCTGTTATTTTAGAAGAATTAAGTAGATAGGACTATCAAGCTTTGTTGAGGTGAATAGCCTGCCCTCATCTAGATTGTTCTAATTAGTATGCAACAATTCACTATTCTCTGGTGCCATGATTAGTGAGTTTAACCACGTTACCGTAAAACATCTGTCTTCCTTATGCAAAAAATAAAGCAGTATAACATTGAACAAACAAGTATAAGATGGTTTAGGAATTGTTAAATATTTATTAGTATAAATTAAATCATTTAAAAACCTCTACGCAAAAAAGAAGCATTATGCTAACAAAAGTTAACATTTGATGTGCACTTTCATATCAGAATAAATAACACTGGTGGTTTTTTTTGTTCAGTGTTAAGTTTATATTCATGCTGGTTTTAAATGGTCTGACTGGAACATCCTAAAAGATGCCGGAATTTTGCGGCACCTGAAATATGTACATCGCGGGTCAGGTCGCCGCCACCACTGGGCTGCAAATGAAAAGCCCACCGGCGGCATTTGCTCAGGAATACGCAGTCCTTCTCATGGCCCTGGAAATAGAAGTGTCAGTGTGCAGAATTTACATTATATGAAAATAAACTCCAATCACGGCTCTGTGCAAAAAGAAGCCTCATTAACTAATATTGCATTGTTTAATTCAAAATCTCTTAATGGCAAAGTATTGGTGCTGTCAGAATTCATCACTGACACCAAACTTGATGTACTGTTTTTAATGGAGACTTGGCAAAAACCGAACAAATTTACGTCTCTCACGGAGGCGACACCACCTGGATTCACTTTTCACACAGAACCTCGCAGCTCAAGACAAGGCGGTGGATTTGCAGTAATCGTCAGAGTAGATTTAAGTATCAAACGAATCCCAATTGACTGTCCATTGTCTTTTGGATGCCTGGCTCTTAAACTAATAACGGAATCAGGTCCCGTCTCACTCATTGTTCTTTATTGTCCTCCAAAATACAATGCATCCTTCTTATCCGATCTGATTGAACTTTAAACCCACCTAAGCTTTTACTCTCAGAGAATTATCCTTCTCGGTGATTTCAACATTCATATTGACATTACTAAATCTAAACTGATAAATGAATTCCTATCCTTATTGGACTGTTTTGATTTGACACAACATGTTGATTTTCCCACCCACTCTGGTGGTCATATATTGGATCTGATCTGCACTTCTGGACTATCTGTTGCCAACATTTACAGCACTGATTTGGGACTTTCTAACCATAAAGCAGTATTTTTCACTGTCTCATTGCCTCTACCTCCTCTTACCTGTAAACGACAAATTTCTTACACAAACCTTAAAAATATCTGTCCCTCTATCCTTTCTGGATCTATTTCTGATCTTTTACTGTCTGCACCTATTCCATCAACACTAGATAGTCTTGTTGACCACTATAATTCAGTCCTTCATTCAGCATTAGATAAAACAGCTCCTTTAAAACATAAGGAGGTTTCCTTTAAATGTTCAGCTCCTTGGTATAATTCAGAATTGCGATCTATGAAAGCAGCTGACCGATGCCTTGAAAGAATGTCACGTAAGACTGGCCTCACCATCCACATCCAGGCTTTCTCTGACCACCAAAGAGCTTAAAGAGAAGCACTAACTGCTGCTAAGAACACCCATTATGGCAGAATAATAGAAAGTGGCCACGATAACCCAAAGGTTTTGTTTTCTGTAGTTAATAAACTAATCAAACCCGCATCTGGCCCAACTACCCCCTCTACTGAATTCAGTGAGAAATTCCTCCACTTTTTCCGTAACAAAATTAAGGATCTAAATAATTCAACTAACATAAATACATCATCTGTTTATATCTTTCCCTGTTTTCCCACTCCATCCAGCTCCTTCTCTAAGTTCTCACCAGTCACATCTGCGTTTGTTAATAACCTGCTTTGTAAGGTGAGGCCAACTACTTGTGTACTGGACCCCATCCCCAGCACACTACTTAAATCCTGCCTTCATGCCATAATCCCGACTACTACAACAATAATAAACTCATCCCTTGACACTGGCTCTGTGCCGCTCACTTTTAAAATCGCTTCTGTAACCCCAATGTTAAAAAAAGTCTGGTCTTAATGCTGACAGTCTTAACAACTTTCGGCCTATTTCCCACTTACCTTTTCTGTCAAAAGTTCTTGAGCATGTTGTACCTTCCCAACTAACCAACTACTTAACTTCTAATAATTTGATGGAACCTTTTCAATCTGGTTTCAGGGCTCAGCACAGCTGTGAAACTGCTCTTCTTTGGGTAACCAATGATTTGATTAAGGCAGCAGACTCTGGACAAACCAGCATATTAATTCTATTAGACCTCAGTGCAGCATTTGACACTGTCAGACATGACCTTCTACTGTCCAGAATGGAGAACATGCTGGGTATCTCTGGCACTGCCCTCCAGTGGTTCAAGTCCTATCTGACTGATTGTTAGTCTTGGCAACAACAGATCCAGCTTGGCGCCAGTCACACAAGGAGTTCCTCAGGGCTCTGTCCTCGGCCCTCTTCTCTTCTGTATCTATATGCTTCCCCTTGGCCGTATTATTCATAGCTATGGACTGGGTTATCATTTTTATGCAGACAATACTCAACTTTATTTCAATGTTAAAAGTGCAACTTCATCAGAGCTTTCTCAGCTCACAACCTGCCTCAGTGAAATTAAAACCTGGATGGAGCAGAACTCTAAAAATTAAATTGCAACAAAACTGACCTCCTGCAAATTGGGTCTAAAGTGCAACTTAATAAAACAAGCTCCTTCCCAGTCCATCTTGGCGGTGATCTCATCAGACCTGCCTCTACTGCAAAGAATCTTGGTGTCATTTTTGATTTCTCCCTTTCTTATTCCGCCCACATAAACCACATTAAGAAACTTTCTTACGTTCACCTCTGTAACATATCAAGTGTTCACTCCTTACTCTCCTTCTCTAATGCTGAGAAACTTGTCCATGCTTTTATCACATCCCACATCGATTATTGTAATTCACTACTGGCAGGTGCCCCTTCTAATCTTATATCACAGCTCCAGCTTATTCAAAACTCAGTCCTTACTCAAACCAGCAGCAGCGAGCACATCACACCCATCCTGTTCCACCTTTACTGGCTCCCTGTGTCTTATAGAATCTAATTTAAAATCCTACTAATAACCTACAAAGCCTTAAACGACCTTCTGCAAAACTACATCAGTGACCTTCTCCATCACTATGTGCCTGTCCGTCCACTAAGTTCCTCTGATTCTAGCAATCTTGTTGTGCCCCACACTAATCTTCACTCCATGGGTGACATGGCCTTCAGCTGTATAGCGCCCAGACTCTGGAATGACCTACCAAAATTAATCAGGTCAGCTGACTCCATGAATTCTTTTAAAAAACAACTCAAAACTCATCTGTTCAGGAAGGCTTTCAGCTCTACTTGACTTTATTACCCTTCTCTCAGTTTACCTCTCTGTCAAGATGCTCATGTAACCTATGTGTGTGTACTAGGTCATCAATTATGTTGTCTTCTTTATTTATTTATCTGGTTTGTACAATGCTATATACTGTACACCCTGCCGTTCTATCTTAAACTCTGTGAAGTGCCTTGAGCATGGGAAAGGCGCTCTATAAATAAAAATGTATTATTAATTTCCTTTGTGTAGAATGTCTTATCCCTCTAGTTCAATTATTTACTCCTGACTTTCCACTTCAGAAAGAGTATCGTTTGTTTTTTCTTCTCTTGGGCGCTAAAATTGACTTTGACCACTGGAGGGCAGCAAAGACCAGGCATTGATGGCTTCCTAACTGTCTGCGCAGGCTGTGCTTTGCGTAAACAGGCATTAGTATGAAGGCCGAATAAACCTCCAACATGCAGACACTACAAAAAAAAAAAAAAAAAAGCAGAATTACACTTCATTTTGATCCTGGCAAAACCCTAAAAACAAAGAGTTCTTTCTTATTTTCAAATCTCTGATTTAAACTTCGGCTTACATGCCTAATACTTTGAATTGTCTAATTATAATCAAATATATAACATCAATGATAAATGTTTTCTTTGCACATGTCAAAAGTACACAAGCTAATTCAGTGATGAATTGCATGGACATCTAACATCTTGGGAGGAAAGAGGAAATGACACAAAATGTTCCATGTAAGCAAGTTTTTTTTTAAGTGTTTCTTGTGAAAGGTGCTATAAAAATAGATTGATAAAACCAACAACATTGCTGTGCAGGTTTGAAAAGCTAATTTAACAGATGTTATTAAACACCACTGCAGCCATCGTTTTAGAACACCAAAATGCAAGCTTATGATGTCATCACAGTTTCTTTTTCTGCTAGGAATCTTGCTGACATTTTTGATTCTTGTCTTTTCTTAATCTACCCCCATTCAACACATTAAGAAACTTTCTTACTTCCATCTTTACAGCCGACTCCATGTTCACTTATTCCTTTCATTTTCCAATGCTGAGAAACGTAGCAATGCTTTTGTTACAATCCCATATCAATTATGGTAACTCTCTACTGGCAGATGCCCTTTCTAATCTGTTATGGTAACTCTGTTTACACAGACCGGCAACAGTGAACACATAACACTGATCCGGCTACACCTTCACCAGCTCCCAGTGTCTTACAGGATGAAACGTAAAATTCTATTAAAACTTGTGAAGCTTTTCATTGCTTGATGCATCAGTAACCTCCTCCATCTTTATCCTCCTGTCAGTCCACTAAAGAAAAATCTTGTTGTGCCCCAAACTATCCTTATTCTATGGGTGACTGAGCCCATTGCGTCCAGATTTTGAAACAACCTCCCTGAATTAATGAGATAAGACATTTAACTTACCCCAACATTCTAACCTTTCTTTTAGTTTAACCTTTCTGTCCAGATGCCCAGGAAGGTTCCTGTTTGTATCACAAATTATGTTACTTGTTCAGGGTTTTCTTGAAGTATTCATACTTTTGTATTCTATTCTGGTTTATTGTTGCTTATTCTATTTTAATACTTTGTATATCCTGGATTTATCTTTATTTTGTATTTTATGCAGAAATTATTTGTATCCAATGTTGTATTTGTCTCATTGTCCTTTCTGAATTTCTGTAAAGTGTTTTGAGCATGGGAAAGAAACTATATAAATAAAATGTATTTTTTTTATTATTATTAAAGATTTACAGCACACCATATCTTAGTTTTTATGAGAGGTCAAAACAACCAGCAGACACTAAGATTGGTTAACTACCTTTGATGAATGGCTGCCCTGTTACAGTCATTCAGTTTATGATATCAGGGTGTTCTGATTGAGTAATGTACAAATCCCACTACTATGGAGATTTTCATTGTTTTTATTTGTCCTAATTCATTAACTACATTTCCTTAATGATCAACTAGGGATCTCTGGCCCCTGCTCGCTTCGCTCACCCACACCCAGGCTTGGTTTACTGGATATACAATTTAAAGAGATTATTTTCATGGAAATTGTTACATATGCATTATTTTCACTTTTACTTTAAAACTTTTGTAAAAACAATATTTGTCCTTTATTTCCGGCCCCGGGTGTGGTTAAATCTCTTTCTTGCAGGACTTATTATGCTGCTAACGTTGTGAAGGGGGTGGGCTGAACGCACACTAAGGAGATGTGGTGGGAACAGCTGCTGTCTTGCTGCTGCTGCTGCTGGCGAGCTGCATGCTCTGCTTGTCACACTACGCATCGATCATTTAAAAGCCTGTACAGCAGCTGTCCTTTTGCCACTTCGTGTCTCTGCCACTCGTGTTGTGAAGGGGGGGGGCTGAGTGTATGCTAAGAAGATGCGGTCAGATCATCTATTGGCTTGCTGCTGCTGCTGGCGAGCTGCATGTTCTGCTTGTCGCTTGTCGTTGTTTTAACAGCTGGGAGCACATGAAGTGTATCTGCCAAAAGCATTCCAACAACTGCTAGGTTGGATTTCCATGAACTTCTTTTAAATTGTTTGTAAGTAAAGCGTGACGTGCAAAAGTCACCATCTCATGGGTTTTGCTTCCTAAGGTTGTAATGTCTAGTCTCACGTGTTGTCAAAGGGTCTCTCCAAAAAGATAACTTCTCAATCGCTTCACTCATCCCCCATGGAGGCACACTACACTCCTGCCACTTCATGTTTCTCCCACTGGCATTGTGAAGGGGGGGAGCTGAACAATCGTTTCGTTCAACCCCCCCCAGAGGCGCGCTACACTCCTGCCACTTCGCGTCTCTCCCGCTCGCATTGTGAAGTGGGGGAACTGAACGCTCGCTAAGGAGATGTGGACGGATCAGCTGCTGCTGCCGAGGTGCGTGTTTGCTTGTCATGCTGCGCGTCGATCGTTTAAAAGCCTGTACAGCAGCTGTCCTTTCATGTCACTTCCTTGTCTCGTAAGACGTTAAAGTGTCTCTCGCGGGACATCAAATTGTCTTCCGAGAAGATCACGTCTATTCTCCTTCCCAAGATTTCCCAAGAGAGAAGAGATTGAATCAAAAACACAAAACCTAATGCAATCATAAAGATTAACAGACATTCTGCATACTGGCAGGCATTGTGGTATAATGTGTAAGGCCTTACCAGAATGCTGCAAGCTCAGTTTCTGCAAGTCACTTATTCTGCGATCCTAAGCACATACATTAACCATCCTAACGTCCAACTGTGAAAAAACGGGAGTAAACAATTTGCTGTATGCTGATCTTGTAAATGTGATTAATAGTAACAACATAACCGTCACAGCATCCCCAAACTAACCTACCCCACCCTGTTCTAACTTAAGCCAAGTAGGAGGGATTACAGGAAAGTCAGATTCCCCAAAAATATAGAAAAGGAAATAATGGTCAATGATAAAACAAAGAAAGAAGAAAGCTGCATTATGGAACCAAACAGATAACTAGGATCTAAAAAAACTGATCTGAAGCAGTCTGGCTTTGAATTGATATGCCCTGCTGATCCTTAATGCAGATACCTCAAGGGCAATTAAATTGTAAAAGATGGATAGGCAGTTATGCTCAGAATTGGGTTTAGGGACCTTCCAACATGAAGTATGTTAAGTAGCTGCTCAAGTGTTGAGACAGGGGAGCTTCTGCAAATGTTAATTTCCTAAGTAAATATTGATGGCCATGATACAGTGAGGCAGGGGTGTGTATGGTGTATAAAAGATTATCACAAACTAAAAAACTAGAGAATCTTCAGTGAAGAGGTGAGCTGGGGCAAAGTCTGCCTGACTGGAAATGGCTAAAGTCAGATAAGTGAACTACTGATTTATATGAATGGATGAAGGAGCCACAACATTAACGAATGTACTCTGGTTTTAAGTTGAGATGTGGCAAACTTAAGTTACAACACTCTCCATCAGTCCTTGTTGAATTTAAATGCACTCTGAAAATAATCTTTTAAAGGACCTTGATTAGTTCAACAAAGGAGGCTGTCATTTGCATTTTGGTAAGGACAATAGAAATCTGTCCAACCCTTTAATAGTGACGAGAATGGACAATGCATAAAATTCAATATCTTTGACTTGAGGTGTTTATTTGAGAGTGTATGGGTATATGTGTGCCTGTGTGTGCGTGTGCATAGGTGTTTGTGTGGTATTGCTTCATTTGATGGCCAATGATATTATAACAAACTATTATTGACTACACTAAGCAGAGAGCTTCAGATATGCCTTTTTACCCTCTTCCCTACCAAACACACAATTCCTTACAGTGCTGAGTCCAGCATAAATTTCATCTCCCTAATGACTTACCTCCATCCATTTAACACTCTTTGATTCCACTGCTTTCATCAGATAGGGTTGTAATTGACCTGTAGAAGTTTTAAGGCAAAAGAAGTGTTTGTCTTGTTTTATATATTTGATTGAGTCCTCTTTGAACAAAATGACATGACAAATTTTGTATTCATTTCTAATCATTCTGTGTCCACAATTTCAATTGACTATTTTGCCCAAAAAGGGGAGTACTTGATGATTCTTCTTGTTTAGATTTAGGCTCATTTTAAATTATTTTCTCATTTTCTCAAGCTCTATTACATTTAGTATCAGAATATAGTTTTTGGGGTCATAGAATGCACTTTTAGCATCAGTTTTCTGATTGACAATCATTTTCTTGGAGTTCGTTATATTTACATCCTTTTCTGAAGACATTTTTGTTCTCTCAGGCTATTGAGCATAGGTTCCTATGGCACTGATGTGCAACAACCCTCTAAGATTTGCTGTGCTGACATATTGCCACAATGTAATAAAACATTGTCAATTCACAGCCATCCAAGTTTCCGGATAAACCTAAAGACTTTGTTAGTGACATTTTCTGACTTCAACTTTGATTTGTGATAAAACATTTAGGATCGATTTAAGATAGGACAGCTTCTCATCCACAAACTTACAACCTTTTGGTTTGAATTTTTTGACCTCTCATCTCCTAGTCACTTCCATTATTCTAAGCATTTTCAATTTCCGTTGGCAAACATACCAAGTATAAATTGGAGGGATGAAGAAATCATTCGCTTGATACAATTTATAAGGATAGGACTGACAAGGTGAGGAGTTATTCAGATTAGAGGAACAAATTCACCTTTATTCAGTCTTACATAATTATTGTCAGAGAAGGAATAGAGGCAGTGAAGGAGAATAATTTAGTTACCAAATGATTTGTTTGAAAGGGTGTAGATGTTCAATCATTCTTTTGTAGAAAGTACTGAGTTCTTTGAACTTATGTCTGCTTTCTTTTGTGTTGTGTTAGGTTGAGCCTCAATGTATAGGCCACTCATCAAATCCAGTTTATTGGCATAGAATTATCCTATACCAGCTTTAATTATTATATGAAGTTGTCCAAAAATATTTGCAACAATTTTTATGTTTCAGTCACAATTAACTGTAAATGTTTACTCCTTATTCTTTGGTTAATGTGAAAAGTTCCACTTACAGTACCTCATGGTTTTCAAAAGCTGAAGTTTTGTTTCTTTGAAACATAGTCATTACGCATGAAAATGTACAGAAAGCAATATGTTCAGATTTGCTTTCCACTTATCAGGCACAAGATGAGTGTTTTTTTTCACAGATTATCAATAGTAAATGATCGCGGATCTAATACTTTGAAGCAGAGACCAAACAACAGGCGATGAAGTTGTGCCATTGCCACTGTCTTTTGGTATTTAGAGGAAGTGATTTTGGTAGATATTATACTCCATGGTCAGTATGTCTTGACAATGTTATTCACCTAATTTCTCTGAAATACACTGTAACACTGAGTTAAGTTTGAAGGTCCTCAAAGTACTGAATTAATTTATTCCATGTGTCTCCACGTGAAGAAACCCATTCTAAAACTTGTGAGAAATCTACCCGTAACAAGTTACCAACTTTGTTCCCATGTTGAACTCATTTTAAAGTACAGTAACAGTATGAATCCACTCTACTAATTCCTTTAATAATTTTAAACACTTTAATTATGTCATCTCTTGATCTCGCTTCATTTAAATCGAAAAGGTTCACCTCCTTCAATCTTTCCTCGTAGCTTATACTTCTCAGTTCTAATTGTTTTTCTCTGGACTTTATCTAGTGCTGCTATGTCTTTTGTAATATGAAGACTGAATCTGTACACACCATTAAGGCATTATAAATTTAAGTGTAACCCCTTCATCTGGTACTCCATGTATCACACTGTAGCCTAACATCCTATTAGTCACCTAGATAACATTTGTAGCCATCTTTATAACTTTGGTACATACTGTGCATTGAGACTCCTTAAAATTGCTGAAGCATTTAAGGAGAATACAATCTCACAAAAATGTTGCTGACATTCTTCATCACGGCAGTGCACGACCACAGGCAAGCTTGAAAGCACAAGAAGAAATCACAAAACATGGGTGGACTATCTTTCCTTATCTGTCATATAGCCCTTATCTTGCTCTTTAGGATCTCCTCCTTTTTGGAACTCTGAATGATTTCATGTTCAGGAACATATATAGTAAAGATGATGAGGTCATTGAAGGAATTAATGAAGTTGCTGTGTTTGTGGGATTCAGACCGGTACAAGAATGAGATTCATGCCTACTGAGAAATGACTGTAGATGCTGAAAACGTTAAAAAAAAAAATAGAATTGTGCAGCAAACGTTTCTGGGCAGCCCTTGTAAAATGTCTAATTCAGGATTCATGAGATTGCAATCCTGGTTATCCTTTCAGCCTGTGTTTTTTTTTTCCATTACAGAGTACTAGAAACATGGCAGTAAAGCAATAACTAACCTTGGAGTAAAAACCAGCCCACTACCAGGCATACTCCTACACAATTAAGTTTGTGTTCAATTTAACATGCAGATTTTATACAGTACGTGTAGGATGAACAGTAGTAAAAAAAAAATTAAAAAATCTCTGCGAATATGAGGAGAACATGCAGACTTATTCATGGACAATGAGCAAGTCTGGAAATGCAATTAAATCTTTAAGAGTTGTAATGGAGCAATGCTAACTGCTGCATCACTGTGCTGTCCACTATGCAGGAGCTCAGCTTTAGAGAATTTTGGCAGGTTTAACTTGCTTCATAAGGTTAATTTCCATCTGGTTAAAGCGGTCAGCAATGGGAGGATTATGTGTTTTGGGTTTCTTTACTGCCTTCAGTACCATCCAACCAACCATCCATGTTAAGGGTTAAGCTTGGGAATATACAATACAATATAATACAATTTATTTTTGTATAGCCCAAAATCACACAAGAAGTGCCGCAAAGAGCTTTAACAAGTCCTGCCTCTTGAAAGCCCCCGACCCTTGACTCTTTAAGAAGGTAAGGAAAAACTAGTAGGGAAACAAATGGAAGAAACATTGGGAAAGGTAGTTCAAATAGAGACCCCTTTCCAGGTAGGTTGGGCGTGCAGTGGGTGTCAAAGAGAAGGGGGTAAATACAATACAATACAATACACAGAACAGAACACAAGTAATCCTCAATACAGTATAACAGTAAAATAAAAATATTACAAGTACATGGCAGAATTTAACAGTAGATGATATAACATGATATGATTTGGATTTGTTTAGAGTCCTGGAGACCTCAGCCATCAAGCTGTCTCCCCCAATTGGCCATTCCACAGCTGAGACAGCGCTGGGCCAGCCAATCCGATGAAAGGACCCATCTACCCGATGATTCCTGTGATCCTTCGTCAGAGATGACTTTACCTTAGGTAGGCAGAACAAATTGGCAGGTGTGCATTGGCACCAAGTGCCACATTTGAGTACTGAGAAGTGAAACAGAATAGGTGAATGTTAGTAACAAATTATTATTATATTATTACTTATGTTTTAGTGCTAATGACCAACAACAGAGATGCAGTCTGTACAGTTAATCAGCAGCTCTAGTCAGGATATGATAAACTGAAGTAGTGAGTCTTCAGCCGAGATTTGAAAGCTGAGACCAAAGAGGCATCTCTAATAGTAGCAGGCAGACCATTCCACAGTTTAGAGGCCCTGTTTAGAGCCGTCAGGCAGATGTAGGCAGATAAGAGTATGTTATCCTGGATAATGGACTATCTGTTGGTCAGACCGCAGTTTGTGACACTAAGTTACTACATCTCTGATGTGGATGTGGGTAACACTGAAGCACTACAAAGAACAGTCCTGTCTCCTGTTTTTCTGTTCACCCTGTACACTTTGGGCTACAACTATAGCATCAGGTCATGTCACATTCAGAAATTCTCTGATGATTCTGCGTTAATGGAATGAATTGACAAAATGAGTGTATGAGATAGTGTATTTTAGTCAGGTGGAGAACTGTGGTTTTTTTTGGTGCAAAGACTTGCTGTCTATCTATTGTGAAAGCTAGGGGGTGCCACAGAGCCCCAAACCCCACACACAATACACAAAACAAGTCCCAGGTTCAAAGCAAAGAGAATTTATTGCAAAAATATCTTGGTATAACAATTATACATGGTGTCTCTACTCTTCTCTCACTTCTCCATACTGCTACTCCTCCGAGGCGAGTGTTGCCTGTCTTTGCCCTAGGCTCCAACTCGCCTGGATCAAGGCAGTAAGGTCTTTTTTATTAAGGACCAGGGAGTACTTCTGGTACTTCCGGGTCATACAGAAGTCCCAAAAAAAATAAGAAGTGTAACTCCCTGCAGCACCACCTAGTGCAACCCACAGTCTCCAGCAGGGTTGCACTACTGGACCACAATTCCCAGCATTCCCTGCTGGTGTCCAATCTATCTATCTATCTATCTATCTATCTATCTATCTATCTATCTATCTATCTATCTATCTATCT
>JANRMT010062809.1:21214548-21261951 GCA_026402145.1 Polypterus bichir lapradei
TCTATCTATCTATCTATCTATCTATCTATCTATCTATCTATCTATCTGTTATAGATTTTGTAAGTTAGATATTGAAATACTTTATTAAACATGGCTGTGAACTTTCCTCCTAATTCAAGGCACACTGTGTAGTAAGTACCACTCTCTCATAGTATTAAACTACTGGACATAACAGAAAGATTTGTAGAAACTAACCTTAAGAAGAGAATCACAATCAATCATTATCTTAATAATAGTTGTGTACATTATATTTTCCATCTTATATTTCTAAAATAAATATAATCTCATTGGATTTGCAGATTGTTTAGCTCCTACTAACCAGGTTTTCTTCCAGTTGGTGTTTACGTGCCTACTTCTGCATGAACAAATACACACTGCGTCTCTCAATGCATGGAGTTTGTCAGGATTATGGCCCTCTGTAATTACAGTTTTGAATTAGCTGTGGAATGGCACAGAGGCATAGTGGGTAGTGTTACTGCCTCAAAATGATTGCACCCTAATCATATCCCTGGCTCAGAGTCTTCTGTGTGGATTTCATCTGGAGACTCTGTTTGTGGGCTGGCACGGTGGGACAGTGTTTACTACTTCTGGATTTGAATCCCAGCTGGGCACAGTCTTTGTGGATTTTGGATGTTCTCACGGTGTCTCCATTTCTTGGGTTTCCTTTCATTTTCTCAAAACTGTGAATTTAAAGTTACATGGCAACATTGAATCAGCTTGTTTGAATTTAAAGCCTGTTCATGCCCAACAGGGGTACTGCCAGAAGTACAAGAGGCTTTATAAATCCTTGAACTAAATAATTGGGACGGTTGCTTGCTGTCAGTGTAAAGACTGACCTCAGTATGGTGGGGCTCCTCTAGGACCACCTGTCTGGAACTCATAATGGTTTATCTATGATAGTTCTAAAATTGAAAGTTCAGGACTACCTGGGATTACTTTAGGCAAATCTCAGGCAGATCTGGGAGCACAGAAGTAATATGCAGGGCATAGTTAAAGAAGCTTCTCCAATTAAAAGGCACATAAATCAAGAGGTGTCTTGGAATGAAGGCCAAACTGTGGAGAAGGATAGTGATTTTATTGGAAAGTGAACAGGGAGGGCAAGAACATGATGTGGGTAAGAGGATCAGCCACTCCTATAGGTAATCTGTGGTCATAACCTATATAGATATGCCGAGAGGGCATAGATCTTTATTAGTCTTTATTATTTTCTCCTTTTTATTCTTATGGGTTCCTCCCTGATTGTAGTTATTCCTTCCCTTTTATAATAAAATCCTTTTTGTTATGACTTCCTGGATCATTGTGTTAAAGAACAGCTTTTGAGTGACCCTGCAGTTCCTAGCTGCTGTAAGCGAATATGATGGACCAGAACCCCATCTCAGGATGCATCCTGTCTAATACTTCTGGGACATGCCTCGACTCTCTGGGATCCAGAATTTCATAAGCAGGTTAGAATGTGGATGAACCTAACTACTGTCTTGTGGTATTAAATTGGGATTAAATAGCACCAAGTTCTACCACTGTGCTTGACAGAGAATTTTGTTAAGCCAGCAGGCATTTTGGCTGGTAGCGTGATTGGCTTTTCTTGTCCAACCATGATTGTCTCAGCCTTAAGGTTCTCTTCCCAGTGATTACTTTCACTTTTCAGAAATCCAGTTCAGTTCATGTTCTGCCTCCATTGTTTCTGAGATACCTTGAACAAGACTTCAACTCATCTTCTTATTTGGTTTTCTTGGTGAGAATTATGGTGTGTGACACTAGGGGTCGCTGTTGCCCCATGAAACCCCGCAGACAAACATCCAGACACCAGGTAAAAGTATCAGAAATAATTTTAATTTCTTCTTTCTGATATTGTGCCACAGTAGACACCACAATCACCACCATAATCAATAAATCAATAATAATAATAACAATAATGATCCTCCTCCCAGCAGCTCCGTCACTCTGCCACCTAACTCCAGCTCACTTTGCTGGGTTTCCCATAGTCCTTTAAATAGTCCGTGACCCGGAAGTGCTCCTGTCCTTCAGTCCACGTGATTTAATAGCACTTCCGGGTCAGATGAAGACTTATATTTTTTCTTCAGCCTGGAAGTACTTCTGTTCTTCCATCCCCATGACTTGGGAGTACTTCCTGGCTAAAGGGAAAATAAAAATCCCCCTGTCTCCCTGCAGCATCACACAGCAGCACCCACGGCATCCAGCAGGGCTGTGAAGCCGAACTCCATCTTCCATGGTGCCCTGCGGGAATCCAGGGCACCTCTAAGCTGCAGGGAAGTCTCCATCTAGCGGCCTGGATGTGTCAACCAGGATGAACTGCCGGCCGTCTATCACAGGTGACAATTGATCAATACAATTTAAGTTAATCAAAAGGGAGGATTTAAAGATCACATGTGTGGAGTTCAGTGAAATTCTTATTTGCTTGTTGGATTATAAAATTGATCAAAGAGCAGACCTCCTTAAAATACTGAGTCAGCTTTCAGCTCATAAAGAGTGCATTACAATGATTACCAGGCCACTTACATTTAATTGCAAATGCTTTTGTTGTTGTTGTTGTAGTGTGATTATCCATTAACATGCCTGTGATAAATGGTCAGTGGTACAGAGCAGGCTTTAAAATAAATAATCTTGTGAGGGGCACCAATAAGGTATAGATGTGTGCAAGCATGCTTTGCCTCATTGGTTGACTAGAGTGCTTGGCCAATTGTGCTTCATACATGTGTAAAGGTGGCAGGAGAAGGAGCAGCATGCAAGAGGAAAGAGGCAAGCAACTGGAAGAGGAGCCCCAAGGAGAAAGTAGAATGGGCGCTATGAGTGGCTGAAGAGGGTCTACTCGGCTGAGCATTTTCAGTTGCTGAAGTGACCTGATCCTCATAGCGGGCTCCTGCATAAATCCAGGGAGAGGCAGCAAAAGACAAATGGAGTGAGGTGAGGAGCGGGGGCCCTACTGGGTGCATGTAACCAACAGGGACCCAAGCCTGTATTTAGAGGGATGGCTATGCCTGTCAGTGGGACGTCTCCTCAGGCTGACAGATCAGCAGAAAGAAAGCCGGGGAGATGTCTGTTTTAAGAAAGAGGAACCAGGGCTTGCATATTTTTAAAGAGTTTTTACCTGTCATAGATTTTATCTTCATTTTAAATGAACATATTAATTGTGGATATTTTAACCTCCTTGGATTTGCTCCAGCTTTATGAATTATTTATCTATTTAAGAAGACTATGCACTGCATTTTTTGAACACTTTGTTTTTGATTGTGTTTTTAATAAAAGCACTTGAAATATTGTCTGCCTACTCTTTGCTGCATGTGTGTGTCTTCATTTTCCTGGTTATAACAATCGGCGGTGCTGGGCGGAAAGGCTCCCAAAAGCAACTGGGGATCATTAAGCCAACGAGCACTGTCGCTGTGCCTCTTTCATCATAATCACTTGTGCAATAGAACATTTACTTTGCTTTTCTTATAAATATGTAACATTGGAAAAGAAAACTGGGCAAAAAAGTAGATGAACAAGGGTATTTAAACATTCCTGCCTTTATACTGAAAAATGACCAGTTTGCAGCAATTGCGTAAAGCACTATTACCTGTGGATGGTGTGGTGAGCCAGCAGTTAGCACTGAAGGCAGTTTCTTGCTTCTTTACCTAGCTGCTTCTGTGCAGAGTAATCATGTTCTTCATGTGCCTGCAAGGACTTTTTTCCAGGTACTTTGACTTTGCTACCACATCCCCATATATTTACATTCAGGGTTAATGGTGATTTTAAATGATCTAATTGAGGGCATGTGCATTAGTGGACCCAATAGTGGGCCTGTTTTCTGTGCAGGGTTGGTTTCTACCTTGAACTTCATGCTTCCTGTATAGGCTTCCAGTGCCCTGTCACCCTGAATCGGATTAAGCCAGTTTGAGAATGTTACAATAAGCTAATCACAAATAACGTGGCTTCTCAGATTTGCTACTAGTGTAACACGCTACCTGTTGGCCGTTGACCAGCTCATAGTACCTAATCATGGACCACCGAGTACTACCTGGTCACAGACCATGCACCCTTACATTGGCTCACAACTCATAAGGAAAACAATCCCCACATGACCCTCTGGTTCATCAGCTTGAAGCTCTATAGGTTCATGTCCATCACTGAAGAGGCTCCCATCACATCAATGCCAGAACAATCACCCGTGCTCATGAGCTCTCAGCTAGGTCCAGCTATCCAACTGGTAAATCACTGAGAGATGAGCCATTCATATGCATGCCCTTAACAGGTATCTTTAGGGCCCTGCTGAGAGAGGATTCTGTCACTATCAATCTCTTCATTTTTATCTCCAGTTCCAAAAGGAAAGCTCTGGATGACATCTGACCACACCCTGTCTTTTGATCTAAGCCCCATCCCTTCCTGGACATTTCCTACATTTCCAACGACCAGCATTTATTTAGCAGCCCAGCTCCAAAAGAGACAAAGCTCTACAAGGCAAAGGTTGTGAAATGCAAAGAATGAAAACGGTGAATGCTGTTATCATTGCTAATTGCATTTACTTTTCATTGTTTCAATTAAAAGGGGATTGCTTGGCTGGACCCCAAACCCTTCAATCCGTGTCTAACCCACTGACAAGGGATTAACATATTTACTTCATATTTACTTTAGCTTTATAGGGTCATTACTGGGATCAGGCTATAATAATGACATATTGTGCTCAATATATAGCTAATGAACCTTACAAATACGTTAACAGGTGGTTTATCTCTGTAACTTTTAACTCTCAGCCAGTTTTTTTTTTTTGTTTTCATTAATGCCTAATTCAATACCCCATTACAGAACTTGCTTTTTCCATTAGAAGTGGAAGGCAAAACATTAACAACACTTTGCTAAAGGCAGGATACAGCTTGGGTTGGGTTGCTAGTTCATTGCTGGATATTTTAATCATAGAAATGCACATTCATTTCTATTAGGGTTGAAAGGCTAACATGCACATGTTTTCAAATGGAACCGGAGAAATCAATACAAAATTCATGTGAACATGGCAAGAATGTCCACAATCAACATAAACAGTCAGTCAGGGGTCTGGGGTTGTGAGGCAGCAGTGATAAACTCTGCACCACTGTGAAATGCCTTCTCCAAAGATCATTTTTTCTCATGACTCTTCACAAACAAATTTGCTTTTTTATAACTCTTTTATAACAAAGAACAATAAATGATCAGCAGGTAATATTATAGGTTCAACACATGCAATCAATTCAATTTACACTTGTTAGAGCATTTCCATTTATAAGCCCAGATCTCCCTGCACATTTATCACTTTGCAGTGTTATTACAGTCACATAACCAGAGCACAGTGAAACTCTTACTTGCATATACCAATCACACTTTGCTACTCTCTGACTCCATGTTTAGTGACTGTAACAATATGAAAACACTGTAGCATAGTTAAAATAACAGAAACAAAACAGTACAAAAAGGCAAACAACATTGACTTGGAAATATACAGTGTGGACTATGGCCGGCCATTCATCCCGGCCAATACCCCAGGCCGCCAGAGGGAGCCCTCCCTGCGACATGGAGATGCCCCGAATTCCAACAGGGCATCATGGACTATTGAGTTTTCCTGTACAGCGGCCACCAGGGGTCGCTGCAAGGAGGCCCAAGGGCTGTTATTTACCCTATAACCCGGAAGTACGTATTAGTCACAGCGACAGGGGAAATAATGTACTTCCGGGATGAAGAAGAGGAGTTTTGATCTGACCCGGAAGTGCTAGGAAGTCACATGGACTGAGGGTTCAGAAGCACTTCCGGGTCATGGTCTATAAAAGACTGTGAGAGATCCCAGATGGAGAGCTGAGTCTGGAGGAAGGTTGGCAATGCATCTGGGAGAATGGAGGATTGTTTATTGTAGTGATTATTGGAGTATTGTATGAATATTGTGGAGTGGAGGGTGCTTTGTGAACATTATAGTTCAAATAAATATTATTATTGGACTTTTATCTGGTATCTGGCATCTGATCTGAGGGTTTAAGGGGATGACAGCGCCCCCCATCTGTCACAACAGATATGTACAAATATTTACATTCTTTCTTAATTGCCAAAGTATTAGTAGGTTAAAAGTCAGATTATATCAAACAAAGGATAAAATAGCAGTGAAGAACAGAATTAACTCATTTATTTACTTATCCATCCATCTTTTCATCCACCTACCCAACTTTCGTTTAGGAGACAAGAATTGATTTAATGCTCTAACCCAGGGATCCCCAACCCCCAGTCCGTGTTCCACTAGCGGGCCGTGGCCGCCTGACAGCCTGGTCGCGAGAGAACTGCCGGCAACGGAGACTCACTCAGTGAAGGTCTACAGCAAAATGGCTGCCCCCTTCACTGAGGACACTTTTCAGAACGCTAGGCGGATGGGGCTTTGCAGCGGCACAGAGAAAGGAGAGAGACTGAGCTGAGGAGAGATACGAGCACATACTACAGGTAAAATTCCGTTACAACGAATATCTTTACAATGAAATTTTCATTGCGACCCCCTTGACCCTGTAGTTAGGATATAGAGGGTTGGATAATGGATGGATGGATGGACGAAGTGTTTTTATGGTCCACATATGACACGAGTCTATAGAAATCTCGTTACTATGAAGTACATTCAGCAGATACTTTCATTACAACGAAGTGACCTTGAAAGGCCTGAATGAATCATCCACAGAGCAGTTAGTTCTGTGGTCGCAGTTCATTTGTGCACAATGATCCCCAAACAGAAACATTGTAAAAAACTTCTTTCTTCAAACTTTCCTCGTACTGTTTATTTTGCTTTTTTTTTCTTTGGTTTTCAGTGATACCTTTTGCTTATTGCTCGTCAACATTTGAAAAACATCCATTGGAATTTAACTCATTGTCACCCTCCTATAAAAATGGCAAAAACGAAAAAACGATAACAGTTCATATTTAAAAAAAAAAACTTTTTGCAGCTCTCGATTGCGGCAAAAAGAAAAAAGATGTTGCCAGTGAATTCGGAATTTCGTCATCAACACTGTCAACTGTCTTGAAAGACTGAGTAAAAAAAGAAGAAAAATCTCAGGTTGCAAAAGTATGCGAACTGCTGCATTTGAAGATGCCGAAAAAGTAGTTTTTATGTGGTTCAGTGATGCTCTTTTAACAAACATTCCTATTAATGCGGCACTCGTTCAAGAAAATGTGAGGCTTCTAAACTGTCTTGGAACCTCCGTCAACGGGACAACACACCAAAGAACTTGCCAAAGTGCAGTGACCACATCTGTGGAAGACTGTTTATCCATTGCAGGATTACTAGGCCACTAACCTGGTCACAACCCTGTCTGATTGCTGTGTCTGTTTATAGGAGAGTGGCAGATCCCACTACAATAAATAACCGTGTTGTTCCTGTTTCAAGCTGAATAAAGCTGGTTTTGCTAAAGTACTGAGATTCAGGCTCGTGTTTTGGAGTGTAATACAGGGACTTATAGTACAACGATGACCTTTTAGGATTCGCTTCTGTGTCACTTCACTGCAGCACTGTAAGCATGCTGTTGCCCTGCCCCAGCAATGGACAAACAATCTTACACAGACGCGGCAATCGCGCTTCAGCACGGACATCAGGGTGATGTTTCTGGTGGGGGAGGGGGATCCCAAAAGAGTTCATAAATCTCACAATATGAAGAAGAAAAGGATGCTTCGACTTCTGATTAATAACTATGCTGCCCATAACATGTTTCCACATTTAGATAATGTTCATGTTGAATTCTTCCCACCTAATTGCATAACAGTGCTTCAGCCATTGGGTTTGGGCATTATTCGCACCCTGAAAGTATATTATTGCAAGGAAATGTTGAGAAAAATTCTTGTCAGCATAACTTGTAGACAGGAGAAGATTGAGTTTGAGCATTATTTCCCCAACCACAAAAGACCCCCAGATGGGAAGGAATGGATCCGTGACTCATTTGTGAATAAGCAAGGTGAATCAACTTTGTCTGTGCTTGAAGAGGATCAACTGCTTGAGGTTGCAAATGATGGTGGCCTTAAAAGTATGTTTGAGGCAACTTCAAATCTCATACGTTTTGGATTAAAGTCATGGCAGAATATCCGGAGGTTGCCACAAAAGCACTGAAAAGTCTGCTTCCATTTCCAACATCCTATCTTTGTGAGGCAGCGTTCTCTGCAGTGACAGCAACTAAAACGAGATTACGGAGTAGAACTTACTTTGCGTGTCACTGTCTTCCATTGTCCCCAGATGAGATTGTCTGGTTGCAGGAAAACAAGCTCAGGGCTCCCACTGATTTTGCATTATGGTAAGTTGTATAATTTCTCTATTACGATATTATAACTTAATAATAGAAATGCAACGTATATTATATATAAAACTGCCCTATGAACCTGCCCTAAATTCCCCCACCACTGGTCCCTGGAAAAATTTACTTCTATAAAAGCAGTCTTTGGTGTTAAAAGGTTGGGGACCACTGCTCTAACCAACACGAAGGGTGCCCACCAGTGTAATCCACTGCAAGTTAACAAACAAATCCATTGTGGTCAAATAAGATAATGCAGGTTCCCACAAATAAAAGTTGGGGTGCCAACCAGGTCGTCCCCGTTTAATTTATTCCACAAAATGTAATGGAAAAGGGCCAAAAACAACAAAAGAAGAAAAGCTAAAATAAGTTCAGCCATCTGGCTAAATTAATGAGATTAATTTCTCTCTCTTCAAGTGATATGGAGATCCGTTCTACAGTGCAGTCTGTTCACTACTGACTGCCTCATTCCAGCAGTTGTGCACTTAATAGATGGGAAGCTGGAAGAGGCGGAGTCAGTTGCCCTCAATGGGCGTCTTCTTAGTCCTGAAAGTAAATAGGAGAAGGTTAGCATGAGTGCCCCCTCTCGACCTGGGATGGTAGTTCAAAGGAGCTTGGAGGGTGATCCACAGATGCTCATGCGTGACACCATACTTGGCCATATTGGAGAACCTCAGAATCACTAATTAACCTGATTAACTTGGTTCGTTACATAAATTTCAATTTTGTTAATGACTCATTCTACTTTTTGAGCCTTGCCTTTTACTCTGTGTGGTGGGTGTGGCGATGCGCTGTATCAATTCCTGCTCCCAACCTTTTACTCATGTATGATTGTTTAAATGCATGTATGATGCTAGCAGAATCAAATTGCATGGACAGAGAGTGTTAATTCAAATTGCATGGACAGAGAGTGTTAATAAATATAAAAAAGCCCTCTTTAAAGCTCGCTCAGAATACTATTCTACATTAATAGATAGCAATAATAAAAATCCTTGGGTACTGTTTAGAACAGTGGCTAAATTAACAAATGGGAATTCAGATCAACAGTGCAAAATACCAATAGATATTAGCAGTACCGACTTTATGAACTTCTTCAATGAGAAAATTAAAAATATAAGATCCCAGATCTCAGCATCACAGTACAAACCAAATACTAGCTTAGCAGACCCTGCCTCACATTACATTCAGCACTTTAATAATTTTAATCCTGTAACTGAGCAGGAAGTCTTAACTTTAATTACTAAAATGAAGCCCACTACTTGTTCCTTAGATCCAGTGCCAACAAAACTAGTAAAAAGTGCAATGGATGTTCTTGCGGCGCCTATTCTAACCATTATCAATAGTTCATTACTGCATGGCACGGTACCTGATGCACTAAAAGTGTCAGTCATTAAACCTTTACTTAAAAAGTCAGACCTAGACCCACACATACTAAATAATTATAGGCCTATTCCAAACTTACCGTTTCTCTCTAAAATACTAGAAAAAGTAGTCGCCCGTCAGCTTCAGTCACACCTTACACATTACAGTTTATTTGAGAAATTCCAGTCTGGTTTTCGCACTGGTCATAGTACAGAAACTGCACTAACACGGGTTGTAAATGACATTCTGATATCCTCTGATGAAGGAAACTCCACTGTAATTATGTTGTTAGACTTAAGTGCAGCATTTGACACCGTTGACCATTCTATTTTACTGCACAGGCTAGATAACGATGTTGGGCTTACAGGCCCCGTGCTCACTTGGTTTAGTTCTTATTTATCAAATCGATTCCAATATGTACAGAAATGTGCTGACAGTACTCCATCATTATACACAGAAGTTCAATATGGTGTCCCGCAGGGCTCAGTACTAGGACCTTTACTGTTTTCACTTTACATGCTTCCACTGGGATCTCTTATTAGGAAACATAATGTTAATTTTCACTTGTATGCAGATGACACCCAGTTATACCTTTAATTTAATTCAAATGAAGTTTCTCCGATGTTGTCTTTAACCAGTTGTGTTAGCGAATTAAAGGAGTGGATGAATGATAACTACTTGTCTTTAAATACAGATAAAACAGAGATGTTAATTGTTGGAGGGAATGACGCTGATCACAGCAATATTTTGTCATCATTTAACTCAGTTGGAATCCCAATTAATTTTACTGAATCAGCCCGCAATCTAGGAGTTATCTTTGATTCTAGCATGTCATTTAAAGTACATATTACAAAGTTGTCCAAAACCTGTTTCTTCCATCTTAAAAATGTTAGGAAATTAAGGCGCTTTCTAAATAAACAGGATTCTGAGAAATTAATTCATGCATTTATCTCTAGTAGGATTGACTACTGCAATGCAGTGTTCACTGGCTGTTCAAACTGTTCTTTATACAGCCTCCAGTTAATCCAAAATGCGGCTGCAAGAATTATTACAAGAACAAGAAAATATGAACACATAACTCCAGTTCTTAAATCCTTACACTGGCTCCCGGTTAAGTTTAGGGCAGATTTCAAAATCCTCCTTTTAACATATAAAGCATTAAATGGCCAAGGTCCGGCTTACTTGTCTGAACTTATCATGACTTACAAACCTGAGCGCACATTAAGATCTCAAGATGCCTGTCTGCTTACGATTCCAAGGATTAATAAAATAACAGTGGGAGGTCGAGCTTTTAGTTACAGGGCCCCTAAACTGTGGAATGGTCTTCCTGCTTCTATAAGAGATGCCCCTTCGGTCTCAGCCTTTAAATCCCGGCTGAAGACTCACTACTTCAGTTTAGCATATCCTGATTAGAGCTGCTGATTAACTGTACATACTGCATCTTGGTTGTTAGTCATTAGCACTAAAACATAAGTAACATGATAGTTATAATTGAATACTAACCCTCACCTATTCTGTTTCTGTTCTCGGTACTCAAATGTGGCAATTGGTGCCACAGCCCACCTGCCAAGTTGTTTGCCTGCCTATGGTAAAGTCATCCCTAATGGAGGATCGCAGGAATCATGGGAAAGAGGGATCCTTTCATCGGATTGGCTGGCCCAGCACTGTTTCAGCCGTGGAATGGCCAAATGGGGGAGGCAGCTTGATGGATGAGGTCTCCAGGACTTTAAAAATATCCAAATCTTATTATGTGTTATCATCTACTGTTAAATTCTGCTCCGTACTTCTAAAATTTTTATTTTTATGCTGTATTAAGGATTTGTTCTGTTCTGTGTATTGTATTGTATTGACCCCTCCTTTTGACTCCCACTGCATGCCCCAACCTACCTGGAAAGGGGTCTCTCTTTGAACTGCCTTTCCCAAGGTTTCTTCCATTTTTCCCTACAAGGTTTTTTTTGGGAGTTTTTCCTTGTCTTCTCAGAGAGTCAAGGCTGGGGGTCTGTCAAGAGGCAGGGCCTGTTAAAGCCCATTGCGGCACTTCCTGTGTGATTTTGGGCTATACAAAAATAAACTGGATTGTATTGTATTGTATCCTCTGCTAAAGAAGATATATTCATTTGAATTAAAAAAAAAACCAACATATTTTATGTCATTTATTGAAATATAGAACATCTGAATTTACATAAAGTATATTTAGAAACAAACAAACACAAAATTGGTAAACTGCAGAGTTACAAATCTTGGTACCATTTAGATAGTTGACTGCGTTTTTCCAATTTTTCACAACACTGGCAAGTTGGAAAAGTGGGGTTTTACTGTTTGTTAAAAATTCTAGGGAAGGGGACTGGGAAAACAAAGTGCAAAAGTTTAATGTCTCTGTGGAGTACATCACAGTAAAACACATATAAACAAAGGCAGTGATACAGCTCATCATAAATGTTTTGGCAGAATAGTAAAGACTATATAAGAAATACATATATATACATATTGATGTATAACATCATGATATATTCATCTAATGTTTTTCATTAGGTAAAAGAAATATCTGTACAGGCTTATTACACATCTTACATTTATAAGAACAATTTTAATATTCTTAGGCGATATTAGGAAGATTAAAACATGCTGTAGAGGTCTTGTGGATGTCAGTAATCTCTGTTGAAAAGTTAGAGATGGTAAAATCAAAATATATACATTTTAGCTACAACAGTTTTTTTTTTTTGTAATTGTTAAATTACACCACAGTTTCTAAGTAAAACTGATATTAAACTAGACAATGCTACAACAAGCAAGCTGTGTAGAAGTCTTCTTAACACTGGTTGTTACCATTTATAAAGGATTAGGTTTCAGATTCACTGTGCTGAATCCGATTAAAGCAGGGCTCTGACTTTTGGTACAAGCCTTTTTTTCTTAAAGCTAAGATTGTGTAATGCAATTATCATAAATGAACTAAACAGAAGTAATTTATTATGCTGAACTGGATTCAACCAAAAAGAAAACAAAAATATGGCATGGCCACTGCATATGTGAGGTGCGTCTATTGATCCCATGGGGATGATAAGGCAGGATCAGGCACACGCTAATTCACAAAGACTACTATGCCCATCACCCTAGCATCGTGGGACCAAATTATAAAAATAATACAGAAAGTCTGTGCTAAAAGCTGCCCAGTATCATCTCAAACATGGCATCCAAGAGTTGTGAGGCAATACCATCTCCAATATGCCATTAAGCATTTTGCACTTACAAATTCTAAATCTGAATTTCCCAAAAAACTAATCGAATATGGGCTAAGCTGATTTTGACACATATTTTTGCTTAAAACCAAAAAGACACAGACACTAATGGCCCAACACTGTTGGCTGAACATGTTGCATTAACATTTATGATGTATAAAAAGTGAAGCCTGTTAAACAGCGGGTTTTGATATCATCTTAACAGTTACCAGTAATGCCAAATCTGGCTGTGTTTATTTGCACCTACCTAAGACCGCCTAACTCAAAAGAGTCATAAAATTGCATAACTGCATGTATCAGCAAATAAAAAAATACATTTTCAAAATTCTCTGTTTCTTTTTTACACAACACGCATACATTGCTTTGTGCTTTGTTAAAAAGGGATTTCCATGGAGAGCGAATGAAGAACAGGGAGGACACCCCACACGCTTTGATTTGCGAGCAAACCATATCTGCCTGGAATGAATGAACAGGGCTATCATTACTGCAGCAGTCATTTCAGTTTCTTCTTTAGATGCCCTTAGTGGTTTTTCATTTGTGTAGACAAAATGCAGATGCCGTGTCCTGATTTGCTAGGACAAGTCACATGTAAGCTATTAACTTCTTCACAATTACAGTGACATAAGTCCTAAAGGTTCCTGATGTTTCTGCTTCATAAATGCCCGTAAAATGCAAACAAACTTTTCAAAGAGTTTTTCTTTTTTTGATTGTTCTTTGGCTCCAGCTTTCAAACAGAAAATACAGTGGTGAGTATGAGGCAGGGAGGCCCACAATGCAGCAGAGTGGTTGTTTCTTATTTAAAAAGCAATTCTTCTGGACTGGATAAAGGAACTTCCCTTCTGAATATAGCTTATGTCACTTAGCGATTACAAGAAACTGTCCTCTGCCAAGTCTGATGAATCTATCCCTATATCGTCCATCATGTCAATGTCCTCAATCGTTTCATCCTCCCGTTTAATGAAGGTGGAGCTGCTGGATCCTGTCTCGATTGCGCTTTCCTCAGAGGTCTGGGAGCTACAAATACAAAAAATATGACATATAAATAATCATGGAGAGGAAACATTTTATCTTAGATGACTTTGAGAAGGAGAGATGCCAGTTTTCTTTTCAGTCCTTACAGATCACAGCTGCTTTCAGTTGCTTACCAGCCAAGTGTAGTTGGAAGCTGCCAGTTCTGACTACTGCACAAAACAGGAACTGGCAAAATTAATTTGTAGTTTGTGTAAGTACATCACTACAACAGCTCTGTAAAACATGCTGAAAAAGCAAATGAAACGTGATGGGTGCATCCTTCAATTAGCGTAAAAAACTGGGTGGTGACGTTCAGTGTCTGGAAAATGAAGCTACTACTCCAAGTTGCTGATGACTTTAATTTGAAAAACAGTAAGAGTAATTTCTGTGCTAGAGGTACAGAAAACAGTTTTAATTCAAAATGAACTGCCATGACACAATAAGTGGATCAAGTAGAAGGACATTTTTTTTCAGGCTAGTCTGAAATATTACATTTCTTCATTTGCATTCCCTTTTCACTTCTGTCATTAACTCGGCAGCAGCACATTCAACATGGTGGGTGCCAATTCATCCGTGATTCACTTTTCTGCCACTCTGCATTAAAACAGATTTGACTGCTTAGAAGAACAAATGAAAATCTTGCTAACATAACCTGCTGATTTGATTCTTAGTATATCTTAGCCATATCATACTAGTCTTGGTGATTATTATATTTGAAGATTTAAACAACACTCACAACAATAAAGCACAAAGCACATCAGCTATCCATTCATCTTTTAAAATATCTGATTTTTTACATTACATGGTTGTAGAGAGTTAAACTGTATCCCAGCAGTATAGTTAGATACCACCTCTTAATGTGGCCGTAGCAGGGCAAACTCACACACATACCCACAGGGTTCATTTTAATCTGACAATTTAAACAACAACAATTTATTTCTGTATAACCCAAAATCACACATGGAATGCCTCAATAGGCTTCAACAGGCCCTGTTTATTGAAAGCCACCCAGACTTACCTCCCTAAGAATCCTTGACTAAGTCCTAATTAAACTTTGCATTTGGGGTATGATAGGAAATTAGAGTGCCTGGTGAAAACTCACTCAGATGTGAGGAGAATGTGCAAACTTTACACAAGCAGTGACGAGGCTCCAAATCAGAACTGGACGTGAAGTGGCAGTGTTCAACATTTTACGTTATTTTCTTAAAGCCACTTTTGCTGGTGAGGGTCACAATGTCAGGAGGCCAAGTAGGTCAACCCAGACTTCCTTATCCCCAGTTACAGATTCTAACTCTTCCTACAGAATTACCCAACATTCCCAAGCCACTCCAACAGATATAATCTCTCCAACGTGTCCTGGATCTGCCGCAGCAGTACGTGTCCGGAGCAGCTCTAGGAGAAGATGTCTGGGGGGCATCCTAACAATACGTCAAATCCCCCTCAACTTGCTCCTCTCAATCCGGAGGAGCAGCAACTCTACTCTGAGGCTCTTCCAAATCGCTGTTCTTCTCACCCTACCATGGAGTGTCAGCCCAGAACCTTGCAAAGAAACTGCATTCTGCCACTTGTATTCAAAATCTTAATATTTTGGTCATTACCCACAGCCCATGACCATAGGTGAGAACAGTGTTGTACATCGAGAATGATGGTGGATGTAGGTCACCACCATGGACCAGTACAGAGCCCTAGAACAGCTGTCACCCTATCCATGATAAAACCAAATGAGCACAGTTTTGTTCCAACTACTCTTTTGTTATTTTCCCTCACATCAGAATATACAAGGGATTTCTTATCAAGGTATGATTTTCATTTAATTTGGACAAATTACTTGAAAGGGTTTAAATTGGCTAGCCTCTTCTTTTTCATGATACTTCTTCAAAAAACATATTAATTCAAGCAGAAAGACATAAAATGATAACATACCTGTGTCGATTGCGCTTGCCATACTCATCGTCCGAGAGAGGGTCCAAATCTGGCAGAGGAATGATGTAACCACTGTCAGAGCTCAGTCTTTGCTCATCAAAGCCACTCTCTCGGTCTTTCAGTTTGTTTTCATTTTTGTAAGTAACACCAATGTAAGCATCGTCAGAATGACTCTGTGTCCGAGTCACTGCTGGGTGGTCGCTTTTAAGAAAGTCATGGTTTATTTTTTCATAGCTCTGCAAAATAAAAAACAAAGGTAATCAAATTCTTTACATATTTTTTTTTATTTAAGTCTAAAATGTAGTTGCAATAACAAATTTTTTAAATGTAGAATTGGAGCTGTGAAAAGCATTCTTGTGTAAGATAAGTGAGAGTCCAATACAAAAAGGCTTTATCTTTTACTTAGTTAAAAAGCATATCGGAGCGCATAGGTGTGCAGATGTCCGATTGTTTTTATAAATTATCTTTTTTTAATTTTGAAATAGCATTTCTAGTATATCATAGAAGTTTCCTTACAAAATGTGTAGTTGTATAGCCTTGCTTTGCAAGAGATGTATTAAAAACTACAAGTTTCCTCTGCTGCCTCTCAATGTGCCTTGAACAAGAGGTGGATTTTGCCTGAGGTTCAAATGTGACAATATAATATAATATAATATAATATAATATAATATAATATAATATAATATAATATAATATAATATAATATAATTAGTGCTTAAATCTAAATGCAGAAATATTAGCTAACTGAAATGAATTCAACACTGTGTCACTGCAGTCTACAATGCCTGTGATGTAACATACAACACGCTCACTGAAGGGTGTCCTTCTTGACTTGCCCGTTCCAAGGCGTTTGTCGCATGAATTAATAAAATGCATTGCATTTTGTTTTCCAACAGATGGTGCATACAATTGACATTATAACCTAATAAAGGAAATTTTAAGCAGAAAGAATGATAGGAAATTTAAAAAGACTGATGGAGGAAGTACTAAACCAGTTGAAGCATATTGACTGTTACACATACAGTAGCTGATAGTATGAGCATAGGGGTCTCAAACTTGGGTCTTGGGTGGCTGATATGCTCTTTTTACAGCTGTTAATATAATTTATAGCTTTTTCCTGCTTTCATTTTGCTTTGTTAATGATAGTAGATTACTTGAATGTTTAATGTACTTTGAATAAGATTAGTACACCCTCTAATTTTTCTTTATATCGTAGAATTTACCTTTATTACGTTACAGTGTCACTTTGTTTGTTGTATCACTTATAAGACATTAGGTGTAGGATTCTTAATGCATTTTATTACTACATGCATTATAAAATACATTCCAATAGATGGGATATCCCAAAGGTAATTCTGAATATGTCCAACAAAATGTAACTGAATGCATATATATAATATTGCATTTCTTTTATAAACATTTTGTGCTAGTATTTATCATACAATGCAGAAAAAAGTACAAAAACTGACCTTTCTGTACTCATCTGGCAACAATGACTCCAAAGTATCTCTTAAACATTTGAATGATGGTCTTTTTTCAGGTTCACTGTTCCAGCATTTCATCATCACCTCATAGCTAAGAGAATAAAATGAAGTATTATTACTCTTGGAAAACTGATTTTGCAATATTAGGTTTACACATAAGGTCTATAAGTTGCATATATAAAGTCTAATGCCATGCATTCCTTCTACCCAAACGGATATACTACACTGTGAAGAGACAAAGCTTACATGTCAGTAGTTGCATGTTCTGGTTTTGTCATCCTGTAGCCACTTTTAATTTTATTGTAGAAACTGGAGTCCACCACCATGCCAGGATAAGGAGTCCCTCCTGTTAGGAAGAGATGTAGTTAATACTGCTTCTGCAGAATAATTATCACCTAACATATCAAAATAGTGTTAACTCATTTAAAATGTTAATGCTGCTTATCGTTCTTTTTGTTCTTGTTTGCACCATCCTGCACCTGTTTATTTTAACCTGCTGCCACAGATATTAAACTGGGATACCCAGTTGACACCCCACGTTTCATTTTTAGATGTGTGTGCTCCCTTAGTTGACACCACATATTCAATTTGCCCATGGGTGATATTATGACCAAGAGAGTTTTTTTCACTTTTTCCCTCAGAAAAGATATCTTTAGGAAGGATGAACTCATCCATCTATTAATTTTCCTCACCCCCTTTTCTATGTAAAACTTACAAGAAAATGCAGAAATGCTTGGCAACAGCAGATAAAATGCAGGAATCACACCTAAATGGGACTGAAATGGGGCATGTTCATGCTCATGTATTTTTGGCCAATTTTGAGTCAACAATTAACCTGACATGCTCATCTTTGGTATGGAGGAGGATATTGAAATGTCTAGAGAAGGTCCAAACTCCAGCCAGACATTAACTAGAGTTGGCCCTGACCATGAGCCTTCAAGCTGTGAAGCCTTAACTACTGTGACGCTAATGCTGAATGTAATAAGACTGTTAAATTCTATCAGTGGTTACCTTTATACAAATCATAAATATAATCATGTAGACCGACAAAAATGTGAAAAAGAAGTACGTTTTAGCCTAATTTTTATATGTTTAAACAAGTGATGTAAAATCTAATTGCAACTAAAAAGGAAAGTAGGCAATCAAAGACAAAACAGAACATACCCAAGGAAAAAATTTCCCATAATAAGATGCCATAAGACCAGACATCACTCAGGGTTGTATAGAGATTGTCAAAAATGCTTTCTGGGGCCATCCATTTTACTGGAAGGAAGGTCTGCAATAGAATCAATATATCTGTAATTAGTTTCGGGAAGCAAAATCTCAGTTGGATAAGCAGTTAGTTGGCATAAACAACAGTAATTAGCACAATCAGCATGTGTTCAAAAACCTTGAATTTGGTTTTCCAGGGACCATATTAAGACCCAGCAGGATACAATGTAATATGTGTGCTCACTTTCATTAAAACAATCAGAATAAGACTAACAAATAAAGGATGTTATGATTTTAAATTATTGCTAAAAGAAAATGCATTTATTTCAATTAGTTCCACAGTCTGCCAAAATGAAGATCACAAAGTAATCAAAACATTTAAAGTGGTAGTCAGTATGAATCGTGGATAAGCTCTGTCCCACCATGAATCATTGCTGTACAGCAGGAGGTGGATACCTACATATTGTGTCTAAAGTAATAACGTAGTATCACATAATGTCCAAGCTGAAAATTTAATAAGATAGTTATGTTTGAAAATGTCATTTTTTATCTTAAATTGGTAATCTCAACAATTTTTCTTGCTATGCTCACATTTTTGCAGCCCATTTCCCACTACAGACCCAAGGTGATGTGGAGTTTAACCCAGCAGCATTGCAATGGCTGGAAAGCCAGTTTATTGCAGAGCTGTCAAATTCTACATTAATTAAACATTACAAGATTTGAGTGTTCAAAAAGAATAACCAAAACATTACATCAATGTTATACTTTATTGATATCTATTAGGTTGTTCTAAAGAAATCATGTACCCAGACGGTACAATTTTTCTTACTATACTTACACTTCCTTTGGAGACATAGTTGTTATCATGCATGATGTCCCTGGCAAGCCCAAAATCACAGATTTTCACAATTTTTCCTTGAGAGAGAAGGACATTTCTTGCTGCCAGGTCACGGTGGACACACTGAAAAATGATTGGAAAGTTCAAGGTTTGGTTTTGTTAAAAGAAAAAATGGAAGCATTTGTATGATTTTGATCACCACATCTATACTTGCTTTTATGTTTACACATTTACTGTTTCACACCTATTTCTCGAAGAATTTTCAACTTTTCACTCAAGACATCAATTCTATTTAGTTTTCTGCCTAGCAGTTAATACTTCAAACCACTGCTGAGAAGAATGTTTCATTCGAACAGCACAGAGCAAAAACACTTGGATGATGAACTAACATGGACTAAATTTAGCTCCAGTTTATGCAACTATGTAATTTTATCAGCATGGCTGTGTTCAGCCAAGATTTTCTTTATTCAGATCAGACCATAAACTAAGATTTATTACATATATGCGGTGCTAGCTTGTCATGTCATATTTTCAAATAACACAAGCTACAATTTATGGTAAGTTTAATATATTAATTATATATGTTTTTACTTAGGTATATATCAATTCCTCCCAAAGATTTTAGGACAGAGTTACTGACTT
Organism: Polypterus bichir lapradei; assembly: GCA_026402145.1. NCBI lineage: Eukaryota > Metazoa > Chordata > Cladistia > Polypteriformes > Polypteridae > Polypterus > Polypterus bichir. The sequence continues at coordinate 21,234,527 of JANRMT010062809.1, forward strand.
AAGAATTGCATCTAAGTTATATTATTATCTAGAGTATAATTACAATAAACAAAATCACTGTTAAATATTTACTAATGCAAGGTCATCTGACTCGAAAAGAAGAGTTCTGTAATAACCTAAGGTACAATTATGGCACTGTGTTCATGTGGTGAGAAGGATATGGAGGATACAAGGTCAACATGATGCCACTGAGTAACACAATATCCCTCAATTTTTCCACTGGTAAACACACTTGGAAGACTCTTAGTATGAAATTTTCCACTGGCTGCCATATATTTCCCATAAACTCCCCCTTGCCAAATCATATATTTGATTTCCCCAATTTCATGTGAATGCAGTAAAAGCTGTACATTTTCCAAAATTATTACGTTGAGTGTATAAACAGGCACAGGTTCGGAATTCTGCGGTGGGATGGCGCCCTGCCCTAGATTGGTTCCAGCCTTGCGCCCTGTGTTGGCTGGGATTGGCTCCAGCAGACCCCTGTGACCCTGTGTTCGGATTCAGCAGGTTGGGTAATGGATGGATGGAGGTTTGGAATTGCATAGACTGCAGATGGTACATTATGATGAACTTAAATGGTGGGGAATATATATATTCTACATGCAGTTTCCACATCTACCTTTTTTCATCTTCTCCCCATACCTACTGTAAAAGTGAGTACTAGATGATCTCTTTAAATCTATCCATACTTTGTCAACCCAATTTTTTCCAGTTGAGTGTCATCGGGACCTCTTTATAGCCAACCAATTTAATCCTGTTCAACAGCAAGACATTCATTAGCTCAAGATGGCATTCTGTCAAATTGCTAAGTCAGTGAAATATAGATTTGTGCACTACTTTAGGGGAGCGCAGGGGTTTAAATTATTTGAAGTATAGTTAACTGTACAAAAGTATGAACACTATTAAATGCATTGACCACATCCTGAGGTGGTTGTTTCCTTATGCTTGATGATGCTAGCATACACTCCAGCTTCCTGTGATCCTGATCTCGATACTGAAAGTTGAGGAGTATGGATAAAATGGATGAAAATTAATCCCAAATAGGTATTTCACAGATATATATCCAGTAGGTGGGGTACATTAAAGAAGTAGTGGTGTAAAGGAGGCAAGTGTAACCTTTGCTTGCCGAATACTTTTGTAGTAAGTGAAAATTTAGATATTGGCCATGGAGCAGATTTGGAGAAAGTATGGAAGTTCTTCTACTTGGGTAAGTGCTGATAAACTTGCATTAACAGCAATGAAGCTGTCTCTCATTCTGACTTCTAAAGAAGCCTTTTTGACACTAAGCAAAAAGTTTTTAAAACTGTATGAAGTGGTCAGATGTGGCCAATTTGGGTGGAACAAAAGGCAAAGCTAAAAGGAACAGAATACAGAAAAGACGGGACGTCAAATGTCGACTTAAAACAAAGACTTGCTGTGGTGTTGAGGACAAACATACTAAGGTGGTGTAAGTATGGAGAGTGAAAGGCAGATGATGAGTGGATGAAGAGTTGAACCAAGATTGAGGCTGAGGGGATGCGCCTGAGAAATAGGCCAAAAAAAGATATGGTTAGTGGTGGTATACGATGATATGAAAAGAATGAGTCTCAGTTGAAAGGATTTCTAGGGCCATGAAGAGTGGAGGAAGAGGATTTAGGGGCAACTGGCTAACCTGGGTAAACCCAAAAAATGTCCATTGTCATATACACATGCTTGAGAGGCAACTACCGTAGTTGTCTATTTTTGGGGTTGGCGCTGCCTCCTAACACCTCTCCTCTCCTGGTCTGGAGGATCGTGGGCAGTTTTCAGATACATGAATTCCCCCAGTTCCCCCAATTATCCCCTTTCCGCCTTATCAACCTCAAAACTGCCAGCAGTGCCATCTTTCTCCAGTCTAGTTAGAGACTCCCATCTGTAAAAATTTCCTTCCATTGCAAAAGTTTTTCTTTTTTTTCTTTTTTTTTTTTTTGCAAATTTCATATTATATAGGAATCACCTTTCGGTGCCCCAACCCTTCAGCCTTGTTTGTGTTTTCTTATTATATTGGCATTCATGGCACTACAGATGTCAAGGAACAACTCTGAATTTTCCAGCATTATTGCATACAACTGAGTAGTGTTCATAACAAAGTGTTGTTGTGTAAAGCATTTTAGAGTGTTTAAAAATACTACAGAATGGTCCATTTCATAAAACAAAGAAGGCAGATATTACCTCAAGGGCAAAATGTTTGGTTATTAAAAGATGTAAATGTTAAGTATCCCACAATTGTGTATATTAGATTTCAGAACTGAATCTTACATACATGTCTTTTTTAGCAGCCGAGTGACATTTATGAAAAACTTCTACTTGTGTCAGTAGGAAGCACTACTTACATTTTTTGAAGCCAGGAAATCCATGCCACGAGCTACTTGGTAAGTAAAGCTCAACAGGTCCATTAAAGTGAGGCCTTCACTGTTATCATCAGATAGCAAATTATTTACTTCAGTTTCTGTATAATTGAGAAAAATAATATATATTTAGGCAGTGCAACCACTTTTCAGAGGAAAGTTTATAAATAGAAAGATGATCTGATTTTATGTTTCTGTTAAAGATTGCTTATTATGCTGTGTGCTGCAATCATCTAGTGTGTAATTATGTTAGAAAAAGTTGTTTAGCTAACATTTAAGTATCCTTTTGCAGCTGCTTGCTAGACAACGTGTACTCTTGATGGTTAAAGAAAATACTGACTGTTCTATGCCCAAAACTCTGAACAGGACTTATTTATGGTCAGCCTAGTATATGATTTAGTCGACAACCAAATGCAAGCTTACCAGTTAGAGACTTATGCTTATGGGAAGGTGGGTGGTCATAATTGGACCTTTGGATGTCAGAATATTTTGAACTCTCCTTCATTTCCAGCATTGGTACATACTGGGTAGCGTCTGCCTGCTTCATGTCCATATAATCACCTTTGTTTTCAAATGATAAAATCACATAACTGCAAAACAGAAACAAATAATGATCTGTGTAGGTAATGTTGTAGATTTGCTTGACTTTTTTTTAGAATGGCTACAAAGTAAAATGCTTTTCTCAGTGAAAAATACTGTATATGACTGGGAAAAGCTAGGAAAGTGGGTGCCTATGGCACTAAAAAGTTCAAGATTCACCCAGTGTTGGCTTATTACAGTATGATGCCAATCTGCACTTGTTGCACATTGCTTTTTTAAAGAATCTGTACAGATTAAACTACCACAATGCAATCTGACTTCTGCTGTTGATTTCTCACCTTCTAGTACTTTCATCAGCTGGGTTGATGCCAAATATATCAAGGTCCTTTTTTACCTTCTCAGGATGTCGATTCAAAAAAGCCTCTCTGTTTTTATGCAGGTAGTTAACAAGATCGCCATAAAAACAATATTCCGTAATAATGTAAATAGGACCTGTAGCATGGCAGTTAGGAAAGAATAAAGAATTGATATGATTATTAAAGTAACAGAAACTGTGACATATGTAAAGATTTTTTTAAATGACAAATAAAATCGTTCTTCAAATTCTATTAAAATAAAGCTTACAAAAATCTAAATTTCAGAGTATTCATAAACTTGAAATTACTATACTAAAATAAAGTTGACAACTGTCAACTACAAATACAGTCTGCAATCATAGGGACTTGTTTAGCTAAATTAAATACTCAAAGTGTTTACAACTATATCCCAATTCAAAGTTCACCTTTTTCTGTGACTAAAACCTACCTGACTTTGTGCATGCCCCCAACAAGTTGACAATATTAAGGTGGGGACCCAGATGAGTCATTATTTTTAACTCAGACATGAGCGCTTGCTTCTCACTGGACCTTGCTGTAGCTGAAATCAGAATCAGATTGTTTTCATTAAACTGCAGAACACAACTCTCCTCAAGTGATATTACCGGCAAAGGATTAAATAAATGAAGTAGAAAAATGTGTGGGATATCTGAAAAAAGTGACGTTGACCCAATTTTTTTCCACATTCATTTGAAAATGTTTAATGTTAACATATTTTCAGGTACTAAAAGTTAGTAAACTCCCCACACTTCTTAATTCATATTCTAGATAAAATATTTTTACATTGTTGTAGACATTTAGTTTGATCATTGGAGGCATATATGCTCTACTGTTTTAAAACGTTTTCCATAAGCTATATTATTCTATGTACACAATCATTAACTTAATCATTTTTCACAACCACATATTCCAAAGTAGGATAGCAGGGAGTTCAAGCCCATCCTAGCAGCACTGAATGAAAGGCAAAAACCATACATGAATGACATGCTTGTCAGTCTCAGATATGCCCCAAACTAGACTAAGATAAGGCTAGAAGTGACAATATGCTATGTGTTGCTGGCAATGAGAGATCAACAATTTGTATTATTCTTTATTGATTCTGTATGATGGTCCAAAGACTGAATACAGCGCGCAAATGGAAGAAACACATTAGGTAAGCAATGTTCTATATTATCTGAAATTGGAAAATGCCAAAGTCTCTTTATGTAGAATAGTCCAGAACTTTTTTAGAATTCATTAATGTAATTCTGCAGTAAGCATAGCGGGCCTGCGCTTAACCTTATCATCTTATTTATTGTGGTATTCTATATACTTAATCTAACTTTAACCCTAATACTGAACTTCCCAAGTAGATTAATAAAGTTTATCTAATCTAATCTAATCTAATAAAAGGTATTTTAACCTGTGCACTCTAATCATGTAGTCTCCAGTCTTCTTTGGGTGGGGTTGAGTGATGATTTTCAGAGTATACTATTCTGCTTGCTATGTTATTTCCATTTGATTGGGTCTGTGTTTTGTGGTTGTGTTTCTTTAAAAAAAAGAAATATAAGGTGCAACCTTGTTTAACAGTGACTATGTAAGCTCAATGTATGTTTTATTTATCATAGTGCCATCCTAATGCAAACATTTTGCTCTGAAGTCTACTGGTACTGTGAACAAGATTTTTAGTATTATGCATTACTCTGATTTGCTCTATTTTAAGCAGCTGAATCTATCATCTTTTACATATGGATTTAGTGTAATCTCTGTCTTTGCTTTTTTTAATTACTTATTTCAACAAATATTCTCCTTATTGATTTCATTATTCTCTCTTTTATATCAGTGCACTTTAAAAGTCTTAATTGGCTCCATTGTGCTGTTTTCTCCAGATGTATGTAAGTCCCTGCCAGTAGATTTCAGGAGATTCAGCCTGTGCCAAAACTGCACCCATGAGATTTAAGATGTGTATTAATGTTTTTCTTCATTCACTTGCCTAGATAAATTTAATTCCAAAGAAGAATCTGAACCTTTGACCCATTGACTCTAAAAATATATGTGAGTATCTGATTGTTACAATTAATATTGATGTAGAAGGTATACAACCAACATTTACAACTAAGCATTTTTAAAAGTTTAATAAAGTACTCAAAACTAAGTACTGTTGCTATCAACTGATTGTGAATGACCATAAAAAATCAAATAGCATATAAAATATTTTATTATTTAAATCTCTAATTTAACACCAATTTTTATAATTTAAAAAACTCAATCCATTATAATGCTCTCCATTGTTCTTATTAAAGTCTCTTTGTCTGTGTGTTTACCACAAACAGATATTCCAGCAGACTTCAGGTTAAAAGAATTTTTGCCTTGCTTAACTTAGAATTGATTGTAAAGCAAGTGCACCTCATTTGTTTTATCAACTCCTTGCTTAACATTCTTTTTGACCCTATTCCTTCTAAAGCAAGAATGGTGATAGTGTAACATGCTTGCTTTGCCTTTATGTACAGGCTATCCACATTTAAGAAAATAGCTTCATGCTGAACAGAAATGTCAGTGTCAGTCAGTGGATTGCAGAGGAAATGTAAAGTGCGAAGTTGACAAAAACAACATTGGCACAGTGTACCATGGCATCAGGGAGATGCAGTATTATAAGCAATAGATAATCATTATTTTTTGTGGACAATTCACAAAAATCTTAACTTATGTTTTTAAAAGGTTGCACAAAGAAAGCATATAATAATGGAGGCATTTTATAGATGTATAGATGTGCACAATCATTTTACAGAAGGCAAACCTCATAATGCAAAACTGAACAAATAATCACTTGAGTGCAGTGAGCCATCAGATGAGATCTTAACTGAAAGTATTAAATAATACCTTGGGTAGGTAAATAAAAGATAATGTTATTTTGCAATGCATGATAAATTATACTCTTGGACCACAATGACTCTGGCAGTTCATTGTGTTTAATGTGTTCTGTCCTATTCTTCCACACTGTCTTATGTTAGATTTTCCCTTAAACTAACTGGAAGCTAATACTGTATATAAAGTATTAAGAACTGCAAAAAATGGCTGAAATTTTTGTCATTTTAAATGAAGTTATGCACATTATTTATTACAAATACATCAAACTGCATTTTAAGACATCTGTGTCACTTACTATGCAGTCTGTGAAGTTTGGAATACATATATATACAGTACATATATAATATACTGCATATATATATATATATATATATAGCATGGATGGCCAACCCCAACCCCTTGGTAGCCGCAGTGTCTGCAGGTTTTTGCTCCAACCCAGTTGCTTAATTAGAAGCCAATCCTCACCAATAACAGATCTCATTTAATTTCCAGTAGACTAGGTTGCAGTGCTCTGCTGGCTTGCCCCAGATTGGGCTCCTGCAGAGGTTCATGTTGTCTAAGAGGACAGCCCTGTTGTGTGTTCTGGGGGCTGACAGGGGTGCAGCTGGGGGAGGTCTTCCTTACTTTTTGGCTGCTCTGTCTTTGCTTTTAGGGTACAATGCTATGGCACTGGAAGTACATCATAAAAGGAGCCAGCCTTCCTTACACTGGGAGAAGAAGTTGGGAGGAGGTGAACAGGGCTTGCTGGGAAGAAGTGGAAGGAGAGAAAAGGGAAGCAAGAAAGGAAGTAAGGAAGGAAGGAATGTCATTGGATTTTATTGTATTGTTCTTGCCAATTAAAAGAAGCCTGTTGAGATGTTGCTACAAATAAAATAACTTTGTTTGAAACCAGGACTTCTCTTTGATTGTTGTGCCTATAAATATTTTTTTTTCACTTGCACAAAAACATCACTCGGATTAAACACAAAAGTAACAAGATATAAATATCCAGAGCATACAGTACTAAAAGCAAAAGGCTACTTGGGAATGAGGAATATGTTATAAAAATGATCATTATTGAATAGAAGCATACCATAGATAAATAAACATGACATTTCTTACTATTAATTTTTAAACACAGTAGGTAAGATTGAGGACTTACGTTTTAACATTTTCACTGCTACTTTCATTACAGGCTGAGAGCGACTGAGTCCATAAGCTGTTCCTTCAACTACTTTGCCAAAGGCCCCAGAGCCTAGAACTCTTCCTGTGAAACAAACAAAAAACAAATGGAAATCAGATAAATCCCATATTTTGCGATGAGTGGAGATAAGCTCACCAAGTAAACGGAAATGACAAAAGTAAAGCCAGATGGGTCTCTGTATAATAAAAGAAACAACACTGGATGGAGACAGTGCATGAAGTTAGACATTTAGGGACAAAATCAATAAGTGTTGGAAAACAGAAACAAACTGGTTTTCAGGACAGCTATGATTTCAATTAAAAGACTGCATGCACTAGTCCTTTTGATCACAAGCGTTTTATGATGTAAGTTGGTGGTGGGGCTCTGCTAGAGTTTTAACAGTTTCTGCTAATGTCTTTAACACCCATTCATAGGTGAAAGGTCACATAGACAGCTCATCCACATGTTTGTTTCCAGCCATGCTGGTATAACAGCAACAGATGGGAACCATTGTAAGCATTTGTGTTGTTTTTATCTGTTATATCTAACACAGAAGGACATTTAATGCAGCTTTTCTAGAAAGTGCTCAGTTTACCTAGCACAAGTCCATCTCGGGGAAATTCCCATCTCGAATCATAAGGGAGCTGCATAGGATCCACGTAGATGTACTCATGTCCATCAGGACTGATAGATTCAATCACCCGCCATCTGATTTCATATCTAGGCTTCTGTAATTGCAAAAAAATGGGTTAAAGGGCTAAAAAGAAAACCTTTTTAAGAAAATGAACAACTGAGAGGTTAAAAAAAACAACGTCTTAATTGTTTTCTTTAGAAATATACATTTGAAAGGTATGTTCAATAAATACATTTTAATGGTGCTTAATAATAAATCAGCCTACCTGTTTCCAGATGATGACCAACACAATAAGCGAGATAATGACTATGACCAGTAATACTAGCACCGCTGCAGCCACAGTTAACTCAGAGCGTAAACCTGTGAGGAACGACAAAAAAATCAAATGAATCCAAATACCGAAAATGTTGCTGTGGAAGAGTGAATGTCAATGAAGTCTTTCGCCATTAGGTGCTGGCTGTGTTTTGCAGTATTTCTCAACAACTGAACCCAAGCAATGCTTATTTGTTGCTCCAACTACTCTAAGCTGTCTCTTTTGTTTAAACTTTAATTGGTTTAGGAACCCAAAGTTGTGGCACAATGTGGATCACTGTTTGACAATTAATATTTCTCCTTCTTCATTCTTTAGAAGAACATTGTCACTTAAATAACACATTCTTGTGTTTAAGATTTCTTTTAGAAACAATACTTTACCTCAGTTGTAGGCAAATCATTTTAGCCAAAGATAACACACAGTATAAGATGTGCTGCATCATGGATTTAGACTATACAGGTAGCAAGAACTTTCTTACATTAACAGATTTAGAAATTCAATCACACAAAATATCCTAGAAATAATTCAGGCACACTTACTAGGCGATACCAACTTTACTTCCCGGGCAACGGCAGCCAGTTCATTCTTTGCCGAACACTTCACAGCCAAAGTATGTTCAAGCTTTGCAAAGGTCACTTGGCTTTCTACTTTGCTCTCATCAGTAAGATGTGTCTCAGTAGAGACATCCGTTGAATTTGTTGGCAGCACCATCCATTGTGATGTGTCATTGGCACAGCTGCACGGGAGCAAACAGTGAATTCATTAGATCACAACATTTCAATTAGGTAAAGTTAAGGGAAAGTGAGATCTCTCAACACAACATTAAAGCAAGTGGCAATCATTTGATAATAAAAAGTGATGGCAGCATAAGCCACATACATTATGGAACAAGCACGATATTAGTTCTGATAAAATTAATATGATGAATTACTAGATGGGAAATCAATCATGTCTATGGATAACTGGATAGATTCCTCCATAATGAGGAGTGATAACACATAAATTAAAAGTGCTTATGTATTCTGTAGGGAGGAGGAAAACTTAAAGACAAATGACTGAGTACAAGAACAGAGCAGGCTATCTGAATAAACATGTCATAATACTCCTTCACTAATTTTGGGATGACTGCATTTTCAAGATGAGTAAAGCATGACATACACAAAAGGATTTTCTTCTAAAGAAAATTATTTATATTCTGCTTACTGTTTGCTTATTACATTCAAAGCATTTTAATCTATTCATGAAAAATTCTACACTTAAGAATGGTATCATATTAATATGGTTGTATTACAACACAACTCCTTACTGTTCAATGGTTTACAAATGTATATAAAATAACTATATGAGGTAACTGCTATCTAACTAAATAAGCAAAATGACCTCAGTGAATTCATGTTAACTGGAGATCTTCGTACATGAACGACAAGTAATAAACACAGAGAACAGTCACAATTTCCACCATGTTTTTACAACCACCTGCACTTAGAATCATACAACTTATTCAAAATTTAGAAATCAATTACCTCAGAATGCTTAAAAAATAACTTTAAAACACTATATATAAATTTTAAAAGTCCTTACTGTTTAATATTCTTGCAGATGAACCATTCTACATCAGGGGTTGGTAGCCCACCAGCAATGCATACCACCGACTGGCCACTTGCAGATCCATGATGCAAATCCATTAACTCTACTATTACAGCTGGTACTGTAAAAAAAGTAAGAAATAGAAAATGTTGAAATCAGTTGCAAATAATCAAAAGTATAATCAGTGTGGCTGTAAATCAAACTACAATATACCTTTTACTTGTAAAGAAAAGGTGTAGCTAGAGCTTTCATTTCCACTCTTGACTTGGATGGTATAGTTTCCACTGTCCTCTTCTTTTGCACGAATCAGCAGTAAGGAACTCAGATACCTGCAGTATAAAATTAGACTGTGAGTCACGTGTCTCTCATTGTTGTGCACAAGTTAGTTTCATTTCATCCAGCTGGATGTCCCAAAAAATATAATCAGAATACTTTATTTGATTTATGTTCTACTAGTAACAATTGTGCAAAACATGTTTCCATTACTAGCGACAACTACACAACACACTCTTTCAATGCAGAAATACACTACTAATCACTTAAAATATGTGAAAATAATGATACTATAAACCTTCAATAAATAAACTGCTTAAAAAAATTAAAGGAACACTTTAAAAACACATCAGATCTTAATGAAAACAAAAAATTATGCTGGATATCTATACTGATATGGACTGGGTAATGGGTTAGGAATGAAAGGATGCCACATCGTTTGATGGAAATGAAAATGATCAACCTACAGAGGGCTGAATTCAAAGACACTCCGTAAATCAAAGTGAAAAAATGATGCAGCAGGCTAGTACATTTTGCCAAAATTTCATTGCAGCAACTCAAAATTGTGCTCAGTAGATTGTATGGCCCCCACATGCTTGAATGGTATCACCTCCCAGATCTAGTGCAGGGCATCACTAAGCTCCTGGACAGTCTGAGGTGCAACCTGGAGACATCAGATGGACCAAAACATAATGTCCCAGAGGTGTTCTATTGGAATTAGGTCAGGCGAGTGTGAGGACCAGTCAATGGTATCAATTCCTACATCCTCCAGAAAACTGCCCGCATAATCTTGCCACATGAGATCGGGCATTGTCGTGCACCAGGAGGAACCCAGGACCAACTGCACCAGCATAGGGTCTGACAATGGGTCCAAGGATTTCATCCCAATACCTAATGGCAGTCAAGATGCCATTGTCTAGCCTGTAGAGGTCTGTGCATCCCTCCATGGATATGCCTCCTCAGACCATTACTGACCCACTACCAAATGGTACATGCTACCAGTAGTGACACTGACCATAGCCAAATGCAAAATTAGTGAAAAAACAGTCAGAAAAAAAAATGATATGGAAAAATGTCAGTGGCCTCCACCTGTTAAACCATTCCTGTTTTGGGGGTCATCTCATTGTTGCCCCTCTAGTGCACCTGTTGTTAATTTCATTAACACCAAAGCAGTTGAAACAGATTAATAACCCCCTCTGCTCCTTAACTGACCAGATCAATATCCCAGAAGTTTCATTGACTTGATGCTATACTCTGATTAAAAAGTGTTCCTTTAATTTTTTTGAGCAATATAGATTTTAGTTATTATTTGCAATTCTCCATCTATTAGGAGTAGGTTCTACTGACAATAGATTAGTTGAAGTTTCAATAAATAAGTTCAATAAAAGGATAGCTGTAAAGAAATTAAACAGCTTTAATGGTCAGTTGCTGCTTCACAGACCTTTGGCCCCGGTTTTGACACTGAGTTGGCTTGCCCTCTGTGTGGAGTTGTACTGTTTTCTCAAATTTATAAGGATTTCCACCCATAGCTCAGCAACACAACAAAAGGTTAATCAATGCCTGTTAATTGTGTGTGCACATTGCAATGGTCTCATACTGCATTTTGGGCTGGGTTACATCTGAAAATGAATGCATGTATATCTGTATATTTATGAATTTAAAGAGCTTCAGTGAAAAGTCAAATTTTTCCTGGGAACAAATAAAGTTCTATCTACCTAATACTCTATTTTCATTCAAGTAAAATTACAGGTGTTTGGGACACTGTGAGCATACAACTGGGTAACTTGACATATGGAGTATGCAACACAAGTAATATGAGTTTTTTTATTGGACTGTTTTATGTTGTTTACTGTTCTCCTTCACTGGTCATCATATTCTCCAATTACATCAGAGGCATCCCAAAACACGTCAACCAGATTGCTCAATATTCTTTACCAAATGAATACCTTTCTACTGTCTGGACACCACATTTCATTCCTGAGATTCTGGTTCAAGTTTTGAGTCACATAGACATTGGCTTATTGGGCCTTTAGCTTGGAGAATTTATTATTTGCAATTTTTTATTTAAATTTGCACATACTCACTTTGATGTTTGTTAATGTGTGGTCAGATTCCTGAGCTAATCAATATTAAAAATATTATCAACATTATTTGGTGGGAATAAATTTCTTTTTGTGAAACAATAACCTGCTTATTGTTAATAACTTACTGTTAATAATTTTGCACTGTGGATTACATATTAAATGAATGGGCGGTTATTCTTTTGCATTATATCAGGAACTTTGTTATCTGCATTCTGCATGAAAACATGACAATAAAAAATTTTCCCAACCATCACTAAAAACAACTTGGGGTAAGTAACATATAAAATAGTATGACGGCATATTCCTTAACTTCCCACCTAGTCACAGTCTGCTGATTTTTATCTAGTTTAACAAATTCCATAATAAGGTAATTTCATAATGTATGTACTGATGAATAAATGCTACTAGCTCTTTATTTTCTATTATTTATGTCTCTTCTCCCATCATTTAAATAAATGTTAAAGTGAAACGAGGAATTCTCATGATGAGGATAAGCAGTCAGGTGAATCAAGCTGTTACCTCTAGAAGGGCTTGGTTAGTACTGACCATCAAAAACAGGTCTGCTGATTACTAAACTTGTAGGGAAAAAAAAATCTGCTTATAAGCAGAATTAAGCAAGTATCCCCAACTTGGTTTAAACAGGACACATATGCACTTACTGATTGTGCGCTTGACATTGCCATGAAATTGCAAATAAATCTTTTTTTTTTTTGGCCAATAATATAATTTCTCTTACCGTGTCTCATTAAGCTTACTCAGTGTGCTGGTGATTTCAGTGTTCTCATCACTGAGCACCATGCTGTCCTTTAGCCATGTGACTGCTGGGAATGGGTAAGCTTCGATGAGCACTTTAAATTCTTTTACTTCATGCAGATCTGCAAATTCCTGCTGGTCAAATGTGGATTCCAACCTGGAAAATCCTTTATCTTAAACAAAAGCAGAGTGACACATTCAATTATAGAGGTAATATTTAGAAATTTTATGAGCTGAAAGTTTGTTTTAAATGCTGTATGCTGTGAAAATGATAACTTCATTACTATCAAAACTGACTGAATGCAGATATTAATATTTGAAGTTAATTTACCTATCTTAGTGATTCATGTGTTCTCTTTTTATGATGTAGGTCCAAAGATGACATTAAGTACATTGTTATTAAAGTTAATGTTTACAAGCTATTGTTTTATATCACTTTTGCAAGTGTATTGTATAGAAATGGACTTACCATAAACTGTAATGGACACATTCTTTGTCTGTGTTAACTCATTCATCACTTGTGTTATAGAGCATTCATAAAGGCCACTGTCTTTTACAGATGCCTGAGGGATTGTCAGAGTATACGAGATTTCAACATCCTTCTTGTTCTCTTTCACCGTCTTTCTACCACGATTCGCCTGCAGAAAAAGCAGCAAAAAGGTTTCAATAAACTCTGGGCCTTCAAGCATTTTATTAAAACTGTCCCTGTCTTTGACATGGTGCAGTGAACACAGCAAAAAAGAAAAAGTTTCAATACGTGACATCCCAAGGCATGTGATGTGTGAAACTGAAATCTTTAAACTGAAAGTAATACTTTTTTCTAATAAATCTGAACATCAAAACAAAGTCTGTATGCAAAATATTTCAATCCATCTGTGTATATTATGTTTCCAATGAAGAATGGGAAAATAGCAGTAAAATGCGCACCAATAAATGAATATTCAGCTTAAACATTTAACTGTTTTATAGTGTTAAATGGTCTTCTCTCTTTTCAAAGTTTCTTTCAGTATTTTCATCTTAAAACTGAAGCTAAATTTGATTAATTGTGGGCTAAAAAAAACTGAAAAGTTTAATTAAAGTAATATTGTTCACAATCAAAGTCTGGATAAGAAGTCATAACCTTACTGGTTTTAACCTTACAGTGTGACACCCATAGAAATAAGGGCTGGACTCCTTTTATGGTATAACCAGCATTCCTTGCCTGGTATCTTTTCCACCTGTCATCACTGTCCTTGCAGTTGGTTTTTGACCAAATGTGTCATATGACACTGGCTAGATAACAGTCTTCTAAGGCTGTTTCATGGATTTATTTCTTTCATCTTGACTTTATCTTGAATCATACATTACACTACATACAGTATATCTTAACACCACAGATAGAAGATGAATATTTTTTTGGGATTATGATACTTTAGCTGAACATTAGGGCTTTAAAATACAGTAGACACAGGGAGGTATTATTATGGGTACTGGAAGTTTACAGTATTAGTATATTCACTCCATAATGTGTAAACTGTCAACAGTGATCCGAGCCAGACTCAGTTTACTAGGGTGGCTATTGTATGTTACTATAAAAGTTCTTATGAGAAACACCTAGGAGTCATAGAGGACTCGTCACTCTCTACATCAGTCTGTGGACAGAAGCCATTAAGAAGACATTCAAGATGTTAGGTTAGATAGCATGATGTGTAGAGTACACATTAAAGTCACCAAATCATTTACTGTTAACTGAATGGCAGCATCTCTCAACAACATTCTGTACAAAAGTTATTACTGGTAGAGTGGTAAAACACCCAAATCTACATCAAACCCTAGAAATAAATGGGGTGTTTCTGTCACAACCCCACATTTCTATGGTTTTGTTTAACAATACACATTTCTGGTTTGCAGTCCAGTTCATTTAATGTAATATCTGTTAGTAAAGGACCAATGATTAGGCATCATAAACGTTTAGAATATACATAAAAAGAATTTCACATTACACTCTGCACTTGCTCACTATAATCCCAAAGTGACCCAGAAAAGAGAACATAAATGTATCCTTAGACAAAAAGAAACAGATCTAAATGTGATAATCTATGGGACATGAGCACAGATTTGATGGAGCCCCAAATGAAAATGTTGTAGTCTTCAATGAGACATAGAAAGAATCCAACAAATCTCTCAGATATATTTTCTAATGTGCACTCAAAGACAAGCATAAAATATGTGCAGGGAAGTATTGAAAGGTAAGTTGTTTTGCTGACAGATGGAAGAGATAACAGACACTAGGAAGAACTGGTAGTATATCAGAAGATAAATCTGTTGTCAAAAAATGGGCAGGGTTGAAGCTGGAAAATTGTTAATATATACAGTGCATCCGGAAAGTATTCAAAGCGCATCACTTTTTCCACATTTTGTTATGTTACAGCCTTATTCCATCCATCCATCCATTTTCCAACCTGTTGAACCCGAACACAGGGTCATGGGGGTCTGCTGGAGCCAATCCCAGCTAACACAGGGCGCAAGGCAGGAACCAATCCCGGGCAGGGCGCCAACCCACCGCAGCAGCCTTATTCCAAAATGGATTAATTTAATTTTTTCCTCAGAATTCTACACACAACACCCCATAATGACAACATGAAAAAAGTTTACTTGAGATTTTTGCAAATTTATTAAAAATAAAAAAATTGAGAAAGCACATGTACATAAGTATTCACAGCCTTTGCCATGAAGCTCAAAATTGAGCTCAGGTGCATCCTGTTTCCCCTGATCATCCTTGAGATGTTTCTGCACCTTAATTGGAGTCCACCTGTGGTAAATTCAGTTGATTGGACATGATTTGGAAAGGCACACACCTGTCTATATAAGGTCCCACAGTTGACAGTTCAGAGCACAAACCAAGCATGAAGTCAAAAGAATTGTCTTTAGACCTCTGAGACAGGATTGTCTCGAGGCACAAATCTGGGGAAGGTTACAGAAAAATTTCTACTGCTTTGAAGGTCCCAGTGAGCACAGTGGCCTCCATTATCCATACGTGGAAGAAGTTCAAAACCACCAGGACTCTTCCTAGAGCTGACCAACCATCTAAACTGAGCAATCGGGGGAGAAGGGCCTTAGTCAGGGAGGTGACCAAGAACCCGATGGTCACTCTGTCAGAGCTCCAGTGGTCCTCTGTGGAGAGAGGAGAACCTTCCAGAAGGACAACCGTCTCTGCAGCAATCCACCAATCAGGCCTGTATGGTAGAGTGGCCAGACGGAAGCCAGTCCTTAGTAAAAGGCACATGGCAGCCCGCCTGGAGTTTGGCAAAAGGCACCTGAAGGACTCTCAGACTATGAGAAATAAAATTCTCTGGTCTGATGAGACAAAGATTGAACTCTTTGGTATGAATGCCATGCGTCACGTTTGGAGGAAACCAGGCACCGCTCATCACCAGGCCA
This sequence comes from Polypterus bichir lapradei, assembly GCA_026402145.1. Lineage (NCBI taxonomy): Eukaryota > Metazoa > Chordata > Cladistia > Polypteriformes > Polypteridae > Polypterus > Polypterus bichir. The sequence continues at coordinate 21,250,880 of JANRMT010062809.1, forward strand.
ATACCATCCCTACAGTCAAGCATGGTGGTGGCAGCATTATGCTGTGGGGATGTTTTTCAGCGGCAGGAACTGGGAGACTAGTCAGGATAAAGGGAAAGATGACTGCAGCAATGTACAGAGACATCCTGGATGAAAACCTGATCCAGAGCGCTCTTGACCTCAGACTGGGGCGACGGTTCATCTTTCAGCAGGACAACGACCCTAAGCACACAGCCAAGATATCAAAGGAGTGGCTTCAGGACAACTCTGTGAATGTCCTTGAGTGGCCCAGCCAGAGCCCAGACTTGAATCCGATTGAACATCTCTGGAAAGATCTTAAAATGGCTGTGCACCGACGCTTCCCATCCAACCTGATGGAGCTTGAGAGGTGCTGCAAAGAGGAATGGGCGAAACTGGCCAAGGATAGGTGTGCCAAGCTTGTGGCATCATATTCAGAAAGACTTGAGGCTGTAATTGCTGCCAAAGGTGCATCGACAAAGTATTGAGCAAAGGCTGTGAATACTTATGTACATGTTATTTCTCAGTTTTTTTATTTTTTAATAAATTTACAAAAACCTCAAGTAAGCTTTTTTCATGTTGTCATTATGGGGTGTTGTGTGTAGAATTCTGAGAAAAAAAATGAATTTAATCCATTTTGGAATAAGGCTGTAACATAACAAAATGTGGAAAAAGTGATGCGCTGTGAATACTTTACGGATGCACTGTATATAACAAAACCCAATATGTAAACTAAATCATAGAGATCAGGGAAGCACTAATTAAAACAGAGAAAAATCACATGTCAGTTCTTTTAGAGACAATCCACAATCTTGGACACTGACCTTCCAATGATTCTATTTATGTGGCTGGACTTTCTGGAGGATTGACTTAACAACCACAACTCAAAATGGTGGCACCCATAGAAAAAACAAAATGGTGTAGTGGAAATAATAAAACATACTAAACTAGATACACATCCTGGTACCCTGATACTGAATCCCATGAAAAGCAAACTCTGTGAATTTGAAAGTTATATTACAACAATTGAAAATGATTAAAGTTTCCAAAATGTAAACATTTCTCTACACAGAAGAGCACATGAGAATCTGAAACCAAGTGTGCCATCACCCTATTGAAGGGGTTATCTTGTCCACTTTTAGAGAAATGACTGAGTGATGCAGTGGGATGACTTAATAATAAGCTATACAAGCCTAATGATCCCCTCTTGTTTATAAAGTTTCATACTGTATATTCATAAAAAAAAATTAATCATTCTGCTCAAATGTGATCTACTGCCAAATTAATATTTCTTACCTGTTTTCCAGGATATTTCCAGAAATCCTCAAGCATTTCACTCCCTCTGGCCACACAGGTTATTATGATAGGTTCCCCTTCCATCACTACAGTGTTATCTACTTGTAAATCAACTTTCAGCTCAGAGGTTTCTGGGAAATTAAATTTGAGAATTTGATTACATGTCAAATTGTTTAAAAAATGTTTCCTTTATCGATATGTAATTGTTATATTAATGTTTCAACACACCTCTCCATCCATGTACAATATACTCGACACTTTGATGTTGTACACCATCAACAGTTGCTTCACAGAAATATGTCCCCTCTGGGAAGACACCGATAAAGCCTCTTTTGCTATCATATAGACTGTCTACTACTTCCATATTCGTGTATGCATTGATGAGAGCAACGTGGACCTCTGGATCTGACACACGGCAGGGTATTTCAGTATCTTCATAAGCTCCAAGAACGTGCTGACTGAATGGAGATACATGTGGGAGAAAAGTGACATTGGGATCTGTAGATGGAAAAAGGAAAAAGTCATATATTTGAATTTTTAATATGGATTCCCATGTGAAACAGGTGTAAAGTAGTTGGAGAAAAGCCATGAGGCCTGTTTTATTGTAGTTTCATTCTGAAAACACTACACTAGAAAAATCACATTGAACGAGGGAACACTACTACACAGAAGATTGTTGTCATTTGGTATGAAGCAAAAACTTTGCTGTGAATTCTTGCTTTCAGAATTCTGAAAAATGGAAGAGTAATTAAATCTGTTCACCCCTTATTAAACTAATTCAGATGTTCAAAGCTTGCAGCTCACTTAACACATGGCTGCCATCTAGTTTAACAAACCTGGAACGTAGATGTAGATGATACTTTCATATCCAGAGCCATTCATTGATGGATATAGACAGGTATAATATCCTGTGTGGGAGGCAGAAGCATTTTGCACCGCAAGGGAGATCACGAAAAGTCCACTGTTATCCTGCTCTTCTTTCAGAGTGAAGTTGTCTTTGTCTTCTGCATCCCACTCCACTTCACTCTCACCAGAGCAGGTCAGTTTGAATGAAGAGTGAAGTGGGATCACAAGTTCTTCTCCCGGAGGATAAATCATCGGGGGTGCTTGCAGAAGAACTGGTGACTGTGGACCTAACAGGACGCAATAAAAATACATTTGTCTGATATAAATTTGCTGCAAAACACATTGGGAGGCATTTATGGAAAATAGAAGTACATAAAATTAATGGTAGTAAGGACTCTATGTCAGAATTATAGAATGTGGACTAATGGCCTTACCTTAAATAGTAAGCCGTGATAAAATATCCATTATTCTTTATAACGAAATTTCACTCTCCATTGCTGCATTGACTTGGTGTTAAATGGGATGTAAGCTGGCCCATTACTGGGTGCAGTTACACACCAATTTAAGAAATAACATGCAAATCTTTAGAATAAGAGATGAAACCACAGTAAAGGTTGAAAGCCCACAAAGACATGGGAAAAATGTTCCAACCTCACCCAGGCAATAAACAGACCCGAAGTTAAACGCAGAGCTCAGGAGCTCAGGGGCTGTGAGGCAGTCCTGAAACCTTTGCAGCTCCAAGCCAATTCATATATACAGTAACCTCTTACATTACATGTGCTTTTGTTTCAGTAGCATATATGAATGCTATCACTTGAGAAACCTAAAACACAATATGGCCTGGGTAAGGATCACTGCCTGAGTAGAAGCACAAGGTCATCTGCCTCTAAAATAAATATCATAACAACATAAATGTAAAGTATTTTTAAGACACTTTCATATAAGCAAGGCTGCCAGGCTTCCAGGAGAAGTCAAACTACTAATGTACAGTACAGGCCAAAAGTTTGGACACACCTCCTCATTCAATGTGTTTTCCTTATTTTCATGACCATTTACAGCACTCCATCACTCTCCTTCTTGGTCAAATAGCCCTTACACAGCCTGGAGGTGTGTTTGGGGTCATTGTCCTGTTGAAAAATAAATGATCGTCCAACTAACCTGACTTCTGCACAACACAACTGCTGGTCCCAACCCCATTGATAAAGCAAGAAATTCCACTAAATAACCCTGATAAGGCACACCTGTGAAGTGAAAACCATTTCAGGTGACTACCTGTTGAAGCTCATCGAGAGAATGCCAAGAGTGTGCAAAGCAGTAATCAGAGCAAAGGGTGGCTATTTTGAAGAAACTAGAATATAAAACATGTTTTCAGTTATTTCACCTTTTTTTGTTAAGTACATAACTCCACATGTGTTCATTCATAGTTTTGATGCCTTCAGTCATGAAAATAAAGAAAACACATTGAATGAGGTGGTGTGTCCAAACATTTGGCCTATACTGTATCTTTCAAAAAATGAATGCTATTATCTAATGGAGACTTAAAAATCTTCAGTATGCTGCACTATATCATACTAGTTTAGGGCAAGAAAACAGACTGTAATATCTGCATGAAGGCCAACAATGGGGAACAAGGAGGGGCATGAGGCGATGAATGTTAGATGGTACTATTATTTATTTATGGCTGGAAGGAAACTGGGACTAGAGCCTGATCTGATTGCCTTTCCTACTTACATTTAATTTATAAATCACCATCTGGTGAAATGTTATCTCCAACTGGTCAACTTTCAAAACACAAGAAACAAAATAATCTGCCTAAAGCATAACAAACTGCTCTCCATCTGAAATTTAATCATAAAGAATGTCATGACTGGAGGCTACTTTATAACAGCTAGGGGGAAAAAATGCTATTTGAATTATTTAGGCAAACCTCATTAGCTTATGGTTATCACACATAACAAGTGATGAATCATACAACAGCAATATTTGTCTTTTAAATCAACACACATTCTTACTTTTTACTAATAAAGAGACACTCAGGTTGGCTCCCATGTCTTCATTTTTGACCATGATTGTGTAGTTCCCACTGTCATCTTCCTTTATTCGGATCAGTCTCAAAATATTTCTATACCTGTAAGAAAAAGCAAAATATACGTTAATACTACTGGTGATGGGCCGGGTTGGCTCCTGTCTTGCACGTAATGCTGCAGGAATAGGCTCTGGCTCCCTGCAACCATGGATCATGTTAAACAGGGTTGAGAATGTTATGGTATGTTATATTACATTAGACCTATGAGTAAGATCACAACGTGAAGAAGGGCTATAAAAATACAAAGCAGGTAACAGTTACAGTACATCCAAAAACAGAAAGAAAGCTGTACTGATAAAGGCTCAATAGCTGATTTATTGTGTTTGTAAATGTTCATTTTTCAATGCAAGGGTAACTTCTACTAACTTTTCTTTATGCAGATCACATTTTAGTTTCCCCAATCAATCCATTCCAAAATGCCAAGGTAAATGACTAAAATTGCCAGCTTTGCAATTAAGAATCATTCTCAGTCCTGTGATGTTTGTAACACTTTGTAATTTACTACTTCTCTGATTACTGTTTCCATACAACTTGAAAAATCATTAACTCATTTTCTGAACCTGCATGTTACCTGAAAAATCACTAACCTATTTTCTCAATCTGTGTGATACACAAAGTGGATTACAAGGCCTGAAGCCTTTCCTGGCATTATAAGGTACACACAGTAGCCATCTCTGGATGCCTGGCTAAAGCAGGAGATGCTCTCTCAGGCATGTCCAGGTCACACATCAAGGGCCTAAATTTCTCTTAAAATTGCACGCCCGCTTATCTACTAATGGAAAATACTATTGGTGCTATTTTAAATCAAATGTGTCTTATTAGAAACTGTTAAAAAAGATTAGATTATTGTTTAGTTGTCACAATAGGCAGGGGTGAATCTACTATGAAATGAATGAAGCTTAAGCTTCAGGACCCCTAATCCCAGAGAGTCCCTAGAAGTGACAAAAGTCCACAATTATTGGTGTCTACCGTATGAGGGGTGTTTAAAAAATAATAACATTAATAATATAACATAAAATTCAATACAAAATCATAAATAAAATAAAAAGTCTATTAAATCTCATGTAGGCTAGCTGTAAGTGAAAAAACATTAAAATATTTTTGTTTTTATAAAATGTGCTTCATGTAGTATGTGTTCTCATAGATGTCTAAAATAAAAGATCATTTTGACTGTGGTCTTTTCTATGTTTTATTTCATCATTCTATGATGCACTAAGCATGTATATAACATTTCCCTAACATGCATCCCCCTATAATTCAAAAATTATAAGAAATTTTATTCATACAAGTGACTTTGGCATGTGAGGTAATCCAGAACAGCAATTTTAATCAAAAATCTGTGATGTAAATGTAAAATTCTAAAAATGTAAAATGTCCTGTTGTGGAACAACCCTGTTGAAGAAGACAACAATGGTAACCCAGATCTCACTGCTGGTTGCAAAGGGACCCCCATAACACTTCAACCTTCAGGTCCCCAAAAATGTAGGTCTGCCACTGACAATAGGCAAAATGTTGGGACTGTGGTTAGTACTTCGGCCTGAATGGATTCAGTGTCCTCAGTTTGAAGTCCACAGCCCTTCACATTCTTTGCTTCTCCTCCCAAATCCCAAACCTGTGTCTATTAGAACAAATGGCAACACGAAATTTGCCCTGCATGAGTGTCTATGTTTGTATGTTTGTACATGAGCCTTAAAATTGGATCCTTCATTAAATTCCTTCTTTGCTCCTTATGGTACAGAAACAGACTTTAGCCCCCTAAATTAGTGAATGCTTTTACATGCACATACATAACCAGGATAAGGGGAGTGACATGATTAAGGAGTTTACCTTTGACAGGATGCTCCGAAATCATTAAACTGCCCAAAAAAGAATGAAATGTTATCATTGCCCACTGTGAATCCGAATGTAAGCATGAAGCCTGTGATCATTTTCTTATGTTTTATAAAAAATTTTATAAAAAACAAGAAAACTACTACAGGTTTCATGCTTGTTTTTCAGATTCACTTTGGCAGATGATGATGTTTGTGCTCTAAAGTAAATAACATTATCTCCTGTTTACATCCTTGACCAGAGCCACAGATGATTCACGCTATGAACACTAGCTACTTCGTCACTCGATCACACTGTTTCAGCATATGAATAGCAAATAGCTGAACAAAAACTAAATTGACACTTTATTAATAGGTTTCGATTACCGGATTCACACAGCACACTCTGCTGCTTGGCTGTGCGAGTGAGCCCTGTAAAGAAGAGGCACACTGGTACGTGAGCTTCTTGCCTTACATCCCGTTCAGCTGGGCCGATAATAATGCAGGTATATTTACTTCAATAAAATAAGTATTACAATTAGATTACTTATTACTTTAAAAAGTAATCAGGCTGCTTAATGCATGTTACTTTAATGTGTTACCCTACAGCTCTCAAGATTGAGCTGCTCAGCTTAGCACTGTACACTTAATTGATCAACATAAGTTTAGCAATTTTGAAATATTGAGACAGATTATTTCATCAAAGTGAAGGAATAATGTGATTGCCCAATCATTTTTCTCAGGAAATGTATTTTGTGGATGCTTCCATCTATGGCTCCTAAAGCTGTGTGTGGAGCTAAGCATATGAACAGAATATTACAGACATGCGCAGGCTACAAAATCCTTAAGTGTAACTCGGTTAGGGTTTACATGGCCAAATAACTGGGTTACTAACTGATAAATCTATATCTGTTAACCAGGTTAAAGCTTTTCATAGCATTTTAGAAAACGGGTTTCTGTAAAAAACCGAGTTACTAAAGTGCTTGTAAACGCACTCTTGTAACTAGGTTAGATAATGAAGGAACAGATGGCTGGAGAATGGGTGGCTGGATAGAGAGGTGGATGGATTTCAACTGCAGTTCAATTGGTTGATAAGGCAGCAAATCTCCACACGAACATATTTTTACCATGTCCTTTAAATATGGTTTATCTACAGGTAATTAAAAAAGAGAGTGTCCCTAAGAAATTAAAAAAATAATCCAAAATAACCAGATAATGGTAGCAATCTTTATGCATTCGTATTCTACTGAAGGAACATCCTAGTCCTATTTTGAAGTTTAGCACTGTTCATACCAGCTGCAGACTTCATTGTGAAGCAGGGGCCCACATAATCTCTGAATTTTATGTACTGAACACTGTCCTAGAAAAGGATTTGTCTGTATTAGCATTACACTAGAGCGACCCATGCTGAAGCCAACAAAAGAGGAGTGTTATTGTAGAGAGATTCTCTGCTTATCATGGGGAATAAAATTATTAATTTCTATTAATTTTTATTATTTTCACAGTCAACAGCAAAAAAGTGAGGCACCTTATTCTGTTTTACTTAGCAAAAAAAAGGTACCATATAACACATTTTTAGAAAAATGCCTACTGGACATGTTGTTAATATTTTTAATTATTTAGTTCTTGCTTACCTTATTCCTTCAGTGTGGACAGTGGTGCTTGTCACAGCATAATTACCCTCGGTGACAGCATTGCCGTTTTTCTGCCAGGTCACTACAGGATCAGGATAAGCCTCAATGTTTACTATGAGCTCCTTAATCTCATGTAATTCTGCAAATTCTACCGGGTCAAACATGGGGCTTAAATTGACAAACCCTTTCTCTGTAAAAAGTAATAGCAACAATAGAAGAACAACCACATGAGCACAAATTGAGCAGTCACAACAGGAGACAGCTTTGTTGTTTGGGCGTAAGGCTGCTAGATGACTCACCATACACTGTAATGTTCGTTTTTCTTACTTTTGTCTTGCTATTTGTGACTTGCGTCACCAAGCACTCATAAAGGCCACTGTCCTTCACTGACGCATGAGGAATGTTAAGGGTGTAAATAACCTCAACCTTTTGGTCATCCTTGACATTCAACTGCGCTCTTCCATCCTGTAGAAAAAAAAAGAAGCAGAATGATGTCTGATTAATATAATCTGGATTGCAAGAATGAGAATGTCAGACAAGACCGCCAAGACTTTAAGTGGAATTTTCTGTACTGTTACTGGGGTTTTCATATATGCAAACATTGGTAACACCTGGATTATTGGAAGGCTTGCGAATATAAAAGAGTTGAGCAATGTAACTGAATCATTTCTCTTTGCCGGATTATTGTGAAAAGATTGAGGATATCCTGAATTAGCATATGATAACTTAACATAACATAACATAACATCCATAGAGTCACTTAGTCAAATGTAAAGTCACAGAGTGCCAGAAACTATCCTGACAATATTGAGCTCAAAGCAAGAAGATGCTCTGGACAAGTTGCTAGTTAACAAGCGTTAGGTTATGGTGTGCATTAAAATCGTTGGCTGCTTTTCTCTTAGGCCTTACCTGTTTTGCTGGATACTCCCAGTGTTGTTCATAAATTTCAGTGCCAGACACGACACAGGTCAAAGTGATGGCTTCCCCCTCCTTCACCACTGTTTTCATCATATCTAGCTCAACTTGAAAGTCAAATGTGTCTGAAGGGAAAAGCATATGGGTGAATAGATTTTGCAGAGTGCTAACATCATCCATGCATCCATCCATGCAATTTCTTTTTTGCTTAATCTGGATGAGCGTTACAGGGATGCCGGAAGCAATCTTCAGTGTTCCTTATATGGACTGATTCTCACACATGCATACTTGCACACAATTACGTAACCCCAAAATGACGGTCAGACTTAGCTTCTGGATTGTGTGGAGAAACACCAACAAAGTCATGGAAATGCATTTATACTGAGAAAGAATCTGGGACTCAATTACTATGAAGCATCAGTTTTGCTTACTAGTCCTCAACTGATACAATTCACTAAAACATCAAAAAGGCATCCAGCATCAAACCTTCTTAATGCAGTGTTACAGAAGCTGCCATTACATGGCCCATGCACCGAAACTCGCTTAAGAGGGAAAATTCAGAGTGACGACTTAACTGAAAAGCAGAAATAGTCTGATACTCCACAAAGATTGGTTACACAACTAGGACCCTAGAGAAGGGATTCATTAGGGCAGCAGTGCTAAACTACACCACCATGACACTTATTATTAGTCAAATAGTATTTTAAATTGTTAAGCTTGCCTTTTAATGGCTGATTTAAATTGCTTTACTGATAATTTAAATTCAAAAAACACGTAAATTGTCAAGGACCCAGCAAGAACATTCATCCATCCACCAATTCATTCATTTTCTTACCCACTTATTCAGGACAGGATTGTAGGCAGCTGCTGCCTATCTTTGGAATTGTCGGGTACAAGGCAGGAAAGACTTGGCCACCACAAGGCAAACACACACACACTCCCACACACACTAGGACCAATTTAGCAACACCAACTAATATTTTTACTTAATTATTAAGTTTTCATTGAGCATTAACTAGATTCCTCAACTACACTTGGCAAAAAAAATCCCTTTTCCTTGATTTAATAGATATTTTACAGTCATTGTATATACGGGACAAAAAAATGCAAAATATGAAATATCTCCTTAATTTCCTAGCTCAAGTATAAATTGTACACCACAACAAACTGAAATTGACATTAATATTTAAAAATAATTAAAATGATTAATTTACTGTTGATGCTCACAAAATAAAGACTAATTTCATTGTACATACCTATGCCTCCATGAACAATATATTCTTCACTTTGAACGCTGACTCCGTTAACAGTGGCTTTGCAGACATAGGTTCCAGCCGTGAAAGCTCCAATGAAGCCTCGTTTATTGTCATACTGGCTTAGTATTTCCTTGCCTGAATCCACATTGGTAAGAGTAACTTTGGTATGAGGGTCAGTAACTCGACAAGGAATCTCCATTTTATCCGGAGAGGGAAGAATGTGTAAATCAAAGGGGTGTTCAGCCACAATAAAAGGAACTTCTGGATCTGTAGTAAAATATTTCAAATGAGATTTTAAGTGTTGTGCTTAGTAGCATATCCCAAACAATAATAAAGAAAGGAGAGGGAAAAAAATGCACAAGAGTGTCAATCACCCATTCATTTTCTGAGCCCACTTTTGCCATAATAGGTGAGCTGGATTCTATCCTGGAAACATTGTGTGCAAAGCCCTAACCAAACCTGGATGGGCCACCAACCCTGAGCTGAGCACATTGCCATACAAACCTACACTCACTAAGCCAGTTTACACTTCACAATTAATTGAACATGCATGTGTTTTGTACGTGTAGGAAATCATAGGTATTGAAAATAACCGACAAAAACACAGGCAGATCGTCTACACAGAAAGTGACTATCTCAGGAATGGAACTCATGTCCCTGAAGTTGTGAGTCATCAAAGTGCAGAACTGAGCCACCATCCTTCTCACATGATCCTGATATTTTTTATAGTGCCTTCTAGGAGAAAGAGCAATACAAGGCACTATAAAACATGCCTGAATGCAAAATAATAGAATTTCAAAGAAGCATCCCTTGTTTCAAAGGGTTGGAATGGGGTGGGGGGGTGGCATAAATAAAAGATATACTGCAGCTTGCTAATTGGAAATATACCCATTATCATGAAATCACTTTATAAAGCATGGCAGAATAGAATAAAATATCACTATGAATGAAATATCTATTATTTAAGAGAGGAATATTTAAATAATATGTATATCTGAATGATTCAAAATTTATTGTGTGTGATGCAATCTACAAAATCAATAAAAATAATTAAAAAATAAAAAGAGGTAAAATGTGATTCACAGTATCATTTAATAGACTTATGTGACAGTGACCAAGTGTATGAAGTATCAGTGTCTGTCCCAAAACTGCTCATTCAATCCCCAAACTCACTCACTGTTTAAAACTATCTGTGATCCTACTGTAATATATATATATATATATATATATATAT